>VXBH01009456.1:118783-207018 GCA_013400035.1 Rynchops niger
CAACCCCCAGCAGTCGTGCTGTCTCTGCGTGGCCATAGTAAAACAGTTATTATCCCCCAAGGGAAGAGTCTCGGCTAGCCAGGGAAGCAGAACTGGATAATATGCAAGTATCTGTTACCTCACATCACACTCAAATATAAATTCACTTTTTGCCAACATGTTGTGGCTGCACATGTAAGTAATATATTTCACTATCATCACACAATTTTTAACTTGATACCAGCTTCTACTGTACATAGTTTGGGTACTAATAAAGTAATTCTGGCACAAAATTCAGAAAGTAGATTTAATGCTTTTGTTATAACTCAAGTGAAAAATTATGGGTATTTCTGTATTTAGGATGTGTGCCAAGCTTCTTTTAAAGTACAAGAATGGAAGTATGTCCTCCAAAACCCGAGGATCCTGACCTTGTCCTTAAAACCTTAAACACACCCAAATACAGACCAGTGATTGACTCAGCAAATTGATGGCAAAACACAGAATTAGTGGGATCAATAGGTTCTCAGTCACCCAGGATGGGTAACGCCACGGTTACTCTCCTCATCTTGACAGAATTATTTTGGACTAATCTGATGACGAATCTCTGGCACTGGCAGAGCAATGTCCGGGTGGCACCAGCCGCTGCCATGGCTTCTGCTAAATGCAGCCTTTGTCACCAGGAAAGAATGAGCAGGAAAGAATAAGCTCCCCTTTGGCACGGGCTCCCCAGGGACCTACAGAAACTGCGTGGACTGAAAGAGCCTGTTTCCAAAGTAATTTACTTAAATTTGCACAGTGGCTTGCTGGGTGGGAAATCAGGTGATGGGGAAGCCCATGTTAGCTGCTCTGCAGCTGACCCCGTGTCGGATGGCCAGGAGTTGCATCACAGACTCTGCTGTCTGGAAAAGCAATGGAGACACAGCAGGACCATTTCTGTGCATGGTCTTAGAGACACTTTCTCAAGGAAGGCAAAGTGAATTGACACCAAAGTTCATCATATTTCTGCCTGGACTTTACCCTGCATCCCCACCCCTCTTTTGACCGTGAGATGAGCACCAGCTCCTCTCCCTGCGGCCGCTGGTCCCAGCTCTGCACAGCCCTGCACTGTGGGCTGCGCGTACCGGGGGCCTGATGGAGCCATCACCGGCGGAGGGCTCGGAGCCACTGCGGCAGCACCCTGTGCCATCCTGGCCTTGATTTTGGGGTGGCTGTGTGTCATGGTTTGAAGAACTCACAATTTATTATTGTTTAGACAATTATTCTGACAGCTGATGGCCCCTCCCCACCTGGGAAGGGGAATTGGGAAAAAAAAGGAAACACAAGGGTTGAAATATAAACAGATTTAATAGAGTAAGACTAAATAATCAACACTAATAATACTAGAGAACCAATATTGATCCTGATACCAACATAAAATATACAAGGATTACACTCAGACCATTCCATCAGCAGGAAGCCATGCACTCACAGCAGGGACAGCCAACGTGGGACACTGTGAGCGCTGCGGCTTCAAGAGGAAGGGAAGGGCTCAGGGCTCCGGCACTGGGGCAAGGAGTGCTCAGAATCACAGCCATCAAGGGAGAGAGAGAACTCCTCAGCAAACTTTCTAATTTCTATTGAATATGACATTCATGGTATGAAATAACCCTGCGGCAGCTTGGGTCAAGTGCTTGGGTCTTGCTCCTCCTCATCCCCACACCTGGCGAGCTCAAAAACACTGAGACCTTGAAACCTGCATCCCCAAGCTGTCTATAAAGTAAATATTTTCACCAGTTCAGACACTAGAGTCTTCTAAAAGTGCAGTTTTCCCAAGCATTAGAAGAGATCTTACTGAAAAGTAAGATTACTGAAAGAGAAATTAATCCTCAATGTGTGGCTCAAACCAGGGCGCTGCGGGAGGAGGGTGTGAAGGGAGCAGGTAGGAATCATGCAGAAAGAGAAGGGATGGAGCTGCCCATGCATCCCAGGGCACGGCCAAGCTGGGGGCACCCACTGCCCTGGATCAGACCTTCCCTCCCCTCCCGCAGTGCCCGAAGCCTGGCTGCCCTCGGCCGCTCATTCGGCACAAGCAGAGCCCAACACACATACACACACTCCGCATGTAACGTCCACCCCTTGGGAGAGGGCAGAGGAGCCAGGGCGGAAATCCTTCCCGAGAGAGAGAAAGTGAAAAAGAAATGTAACAAAACTCCTGAAAGCTAACACAGGCACGTAGTGCAAAGGGCGATGAATATGTTAAAACACAGCAGGAATTTAGCCAGTCCTGAGAAGACACTCCTGTCAGCTGGGTCTGTTTCTCACCGCAGTACGGGATGTTTAATACACCCTCCCTGTAAGATTTTTTTTTTTTTTTTTTTAAAGCACTTTTAAAACTCCCGTGGAAAGTGGCCAGCAGCTGTGATGCTGCCTAATAAAGGCAGGCCGGGTGGGGAGGGCCTGACAGCCCATCCATAACCTCACTCCTCCTGCGCGGCTGCGGACGATAAGGCTGACTCAGCCGGCCCAGGTCTTGCTCAGCTCTGCTGTCACGGGCCTGCGGCTCAAAGCTGACATCGCCCCACCCTGCCTTGGGAAAATCGCTCCTCCGTGCTCGCTTGGGCTCTTTATTCCTCCTTCTCTATTGATACAACGTTTGGCTCTGCGTTTCGGTGATGCATCACAGATGTGGATGTTGTAAGCCAGCAGAAGACCAAATTCCCCCCAGCTTTGAAGAAACAGTAATTTTTGAGTGTTCACCATGCGAGCCCACTTCTCACCGAATGCCTTGACGTGGCTGGGGCGGCAGCCAATGTGGAGCATCACTGCCTCACACTCGCCTACCTTCCGTTTGTGCAGGTGGAAATGCCCCAACGAAGAAATGATGGGAGGTGGCTCCTGGCCATGGCCTCACTGCAAAGCTGCACAAGTCCATAGTTTGGTTCTAATCGCATCAGACCAGGGTGGATCCTGGTGGATGCTGGTGGAAAAGGACTTTGGGGACAGAGGAAGCTGGGGCTGGAGCTGGTTGTGATGCTGAGCATCAGTAGGAACCAGCCCTGGCTGTTTAAGTAACTACCATCAGCACACACCAACATCCATGGGGCCTTGGCAGAGCCCTGCTGTCTGCAGGACACATGTGGAGCAGTTTGACCTTCCTGCTCCTCCATGGCCTGGCGGTTTTATAGCTGCAGATGTGCTCACCAACCACAGAAGTGTTTGGCTCCTCTTTGAATCCTGCTCATTCCTGAATAAAAGCAACCTAGTGATAAGCCTGAAAGATAAAAAGCCATTACATCTAACATCTGGGTACAGCCTGCAGAAGGTCTCGTGCATTCGTACATCGACACAAGAAATTTATATGGGCTGAAGGTGAATAGAGTCTTTCATTTCCTGGTGAAGATTTTACTCACAGACTGTCACAGAAAGAGAGAAAGGAGGGAATACACAGTCCCATTTATTTGATGCAAGTGCATGAAAAACCATGTACAATATAAGATTATATTATAAGACAGTCATAAGAGGGACAATTTATAGTTAAAGGTCAAAAGAAATGGAAGACTAACCCACAGAGCAGCAGCCCTTGGCCTTTCGTGTCTCATTCTTTCGCTATGTCATTGTTTAAAGAACTCTGGGCATCCTCCACAACAGGCAGCCTTTCGCCAGCTGATGTGCCGTATTTCAGGTTGGAGCTCCCGTTCCCGCGGCAACAAAACTCAACAACTTTATTGGTATTTTCCATACAATCATGCAATTTCCCCTCTGCCTGGGGATGGAGGGCCCCATGACTGCCGAGGGGATCCAAGCACATGGGCAGGCAAGTGTTCTGCAAGTGCTGGAGCAAACAGAGCCACAAATTAGAGACTCAGCTTTAGAGAAATCCAGCATGATGGGGGTAAAATCCAGACACCAAGCTGAGGCAGACAGGCAGAGCTTCTCTTGTCCATACAGCAGCCAAAAGTCACCCCGGAGTGCTAAAGCAGCTGAGAACTGCCAGGCATCAGTGCAGCTCAGAGGGGGAAGAGCACTGAAATCAATGGAGTTAAAGGGCGTAAAGAGGATCTGAGTGATGGTGCTTAGCTCTTTTGTTACAGCTCCATTTCCAGTCAGTTCATTAACAGCATCAAAAGCACCAAATACCTACCTTGGGACAGTTACAGGGTTTAAGCTGCTCCCTCCACCATGGGAATCTGCGGATAGGTTATCACATGACACATTCCCAGGACTGCGACCCACAGCATAAAACTGTATGAAGGTGATTATAGTAAAACTGATTTACACACCGAGACCTGTAAACGCCACTTTTACTCCTTAAATAAAGGCAGATTTTTTTAAAACCTAAAGCACAATGGGGAAAAGTCTGATTTTGAGCCTCAGTGACAAGCCGCAGAAACTGCGAGATCATGCCCAGTGTGCCAAAAAGTGGAACTGCCGATGAAACGCTGCCAAAGGTCTTTTGCTCTGTGGCTCTGCCACAAAAAGCGTCAGCTTGCCTGATGCACAGCCACCCCAGCTGGGGCCTGTCCCGCAGCAGGCACAGAGCGAGGTCTCCTTCACTTCTATGGTGCAAAGCTCCACTACTTGCGCTCCAGCACGGTGCCTGCGTCCCGGCAGGACTCGTGCAGCTGGTGATTTATTTCCCCTCCACCTATTCCCATCAGCCATGGTTGTTCCTCACATTGCAGCTGTGCAGTTTCTGTACTCGGTACATGTCCCCACTCAGCAGGACCATTCTCATTTCAGACGTTTCTCCCTAAGGAGTTTGCAGCCTCTTCCAGCTCCATGTCATCTTCAGCCCTTCTTGGCGGAAGCCAGGACAGCACCTAATGCGTTGATTTAGATGAGAGGTCAGGAAGAAATTGTTTGCTGTGAGGGCGGTGAGCCCCTAGCCCAGGTTGCCCAGAGAAGCTGTGGCTGCCCCATCCCTGGAGGGGTTCAAGGCCAGGTTGAACAGGGCTTGGAGCAACCTGGTGTGGTGGGAGGTGTCCCTGCCCAGGGCAGGGGGTGGCACTGGGTGGGCTTTAAGGTCCCTTCCAACCCAAACCATGCTATGATTCTATGTTTCTATGATTCTATGATTGCCTTTCCATAAGGGCACTCAAGGCTGGAGAATTTTGCTGTTCCTCCCTTCCACTGGAGACAAGCCATTTTCTGGGTGACCTACACACAGATGCCAACACCTACAGCCAGGCAAACCCCCTCCTGAGTGCCCGTGCTGTTAAGGAGTTCATCCAGAAAGGTTACCCCAAAGCAGCCCTGGTTGGATGGTACTAACCCAAAAGTCAGTCCAGCAAGAAGGCAGCGAGTCACCAAAATCAAGCTGCTGGTCTAACACCTCTCTCCATCCAGAGGGATTTTTATTTTCCTGGGGCTTTCATGCTGGATGAGTCACTTTTCCTTTTAACCTCACTTCTCCGAGCGCAGGGGTGTACATCTGTCATCCCGGCCACAGCTGGGGTAATGCAGAGGTCAAAGGGATAAATAGCAGGGAGGCTTTATGGACACCCTCCCCCACAAAAAAATCCCCTCTTTGTAGCCAGGAAATAAAAATCACATGAAATCCATCAAATTGCTTGCTTGTGTGATTAAGACATTATTGTAAAAAATACCCCATGTTGACTTTCTTTTCCTTTTTGTTCACCTTCTTTCTAAAAGCCTGTGGAACAGGATTCCCTGTTTTCCATGGTCTTCTGACATGGTGCCAAGGAGCAGAGAGCAGCTGAGGCCATATTTTGTCAAATAACCCAAAAGCCAACATACTTGGCAAAAAATATGCACAAGATGTTATGGTCATTTTGATACAATGAGTGGATTTCATTCCAGGCCAGTATGTTTTCATTGGTCTTAAAGTATTCACGGCAATGCTCTGGCAGGGTAATTAGTTTCATTCACAATCACGTTAGCAATTTGGCCCTTGCTAACATCATTATTACGCTAAATTATCAGGAGAGCTTGCAGTCCCTGCTCACATCTGCTATCCACCGTGGAGACTGGAAATACGGCCCCAGCACTCCTGAATTTGCGTGGTGTTGAGTCTGGGGAGAGAGTCGAGTGCGTTTCTGATCCTGAAAATCCTCCTGACTTTACTAAAGAGAAGTTTGGGAAACAAGGCAGGGAGCAGCCCCAGGAGAGGAGCGGGGAATGACCAGGGTGCGGAGCTGAGGCAGGAGAGCCCTTGCTCTGCTACTGCAGAGGATGAGGAAGAGGATGAGGAGGAGAAGGAAGAGGAGGAGGATGAGGAGGAGAAGGATGATGATGAGGAGGAGGATGAGGAGGAGGAGAAGGAGGAAAAGGAGGAGGATGAGAAAGATGATGAGGAGGATGAGGATGAGGAGAAGGATGAGGAGGAGAAGCAGGAGGAAGAGGAGAAGGAGGAGAGGGAGGAGGAGGAGGATGGGTGGGTGATGAGGAAGCCCTGTGTCCCACAGGGAGAGGGAGGAGGAGGCAGCAAGGCAAAAAGGCTGGGATCTGCCCCAGGCATAGCATGGAACAGCCCAGCTGTGTGGAGCTGCCTGTAGAAGGGGATGTTTGCAGCGGAGCCGATAACCAAACACCACTGGGACAAGGGACGCCAGCACTGGAGGGGAGCTGGAAAAAGGGATGCCAACCCTGGAGGGGAGCGGTGACAAGGGAGGGCGAATGTCCCCGCTCCCTGATGGAAGCAGTCAGGGCTGGCTGTGCCTCTGCCTCCCCCAGCCCATCCCGTCCCCCTTGCATATTAAAGCAGTCTCCTTTGAGAAACCTGCTTGTTGTCCACCCAAACGGACATCCTCGCCATGATCGTGGTGCTTGGCCAGGCCTGTCCTCTCTGCCACGTCCAAGTTTCTGGGTAAAATGGAAACACTTGAGCATGTGGACTCCTGTGCTGTCTTTGCCAGGAAAAATCCACATTAAAGAACCACCGCTGATTTCCACAAATAAATAATTAGCAATGAGTCAACAGCTCGTGGGGCCAGAAGCTCAGCTGAGACAAATTGGTAAAGCTTCGTTAGCAGACGCGCTCTCTGGACTTTTAAAGCAAACAGAGAGCCCGAGCGTGCTGCGGGTCATGCGGGTGGACGATACTCGGATGGCACTCTCTGCCCCCGGAGGAGCTGCTCCCTGCACAGCTCCCAGCTCCGGGCACCGCCGGCTCCGGCCTCCCCGAGTCATTCTCCCAAGGCAGGACTCACAGCTGCAACCACCGTGAAGGTGGTGATGGGAATTTGGGATTTCTGGCTAAAACACCTCTGTGTCTTTCACGCCGGGGCATGGCGACGCAGACAGCTGGACAGGGAGAAGAGGGCAGCAGCTGAAAATAAACCGCATGTAGCCAGGACGAGCAGAACCCAATACCAATGAAGTGATGTATACCCAAGGCATATCTTCAGCAATTAATTAACGTGATTTCATATAAACAACCCCAATGGGAACCCTAGCTTGCCTTCTGCTGTAAAACCAGACACTGACTCACAAAACGCTGCGGTCCCAGATTTGTAATTGGTGTTTTGGCCACCGTCACATAGCAAAAGAGCAAAAGAGTGTCGGCTGGGCTCAAGGAATAAATAAAGAGCAAATCTTTATGAACCTCAGAGCCTATTTCAAAAATAAAGTAAAGTACAATTCCTTTTAAAACTTCTCTGAAACACAGTGTCTTCGTGGAATTTCTAAGTGAGCTAATAATCCCGAATACTGTGGTTTATTCTGGGCCGCAGACTCCAAAAGAAAGAGGCTGTTTCAGAGAGGTTTTTATGCCCGGAGCAATAGCAACAGTCCGAGATGCTGCTCCCTCTTTGTGGATCTCCAGGCATTTTCCAGGGGAAGCCGGAGACATTTCCCTGGTTTCTGGGCCAGAGGATCATGGGTCTTGTGTGGGTCCCTGATGCTGGGGCTGATGCTCAGCGCAGGAGGAGCTGACGTTCATTAGGTGTCCCTCAGCCAAAGATTCTGATTACTAATCTGGTTACTAATCAGTTGATTTATAAATTGGCTGGTTTATAAACTGATTGCAGCGAGAGTATCCTGAAAAAGCTCACATGCCTGAGAGATTATCTGTGGCACCAATCGCAAATGTATGTTGGATTTCAGCAGCTGTATGTTCTCCTTCACTGTGCACTGTGATAAGGAAGAGCTGATACATCCAAGCAGAAGATCCATTCACTTTAATATTAGGTTGCAACTTATGATTCTGTGATTCTATGAATAGAACATCTATATGAATTAATTAGAAACCCAGATTCTGTGGAGCGCTGACGCTGCCCTGAATTTGATTACAAGAGTGTATTCAGTAGTCAAACTCAAATTAATCAAGATTGGCTGAGTTCAACTCAAGATACACAAGATACACTATGAGTTGTGGGAACGTATTTTCTTAACAGGGTCAGATTATTTTCCTGGTCACATTGTTATTAACACCAGCATCACACCAATGGTACATACATGTGATGCTGAGCACCTGGTCCTAAACCATAAAAGCAAAAAGCCTAAAGCAGAAAAAAATCCTTACTTTCTTTTTTCCTTGGCAATCACAGCAAGTGGAATATATGATTTCTTCCACATTTAGAAAACAACAGGTTTCCTCAGGGTTATCCTGAAGTGAACCCATTTTAGGGCCCCAACCGAGCCACAGCAAGTTAAAAGACGTCTTTCCACTAACTTTGGTGGGAACCAAAAATTTGTGAAGGAAACGCTGGCACATCTTTAACAGCACAGGAATTTTGTACTGAGTCCTTTGGGGAGCAATTCCTTCATTAAATGCAGAAGAAATATAGGACTGTGTGTTAGCTATCGTCCGTGAAGAGAAGCAGGTGCTCCTAACGTGACTTCCAGACACCGAAGGAAATGAAGACCTAGTGCAGCCTGTAAGCTCTGGCAAGCAGACTTCACGTGGAAAGCATCCATCGCGGCATGCTTGATTTTCCACGTGCTGTGGAAATACCCAAGTGGGAGAGGAGCCAGCGCCCGGGGGGAGGAGCCGCAGGCTGCTCCAGGCGTGATACCCCCAGGCTGGCTCCTGCCGCCCGCTGCTCCCACATCGCTGCTCCTTACGGAGCAGTGCCGGCTCCTGCAGCAACTGGGGGTTACCTACAGCCCACACGGCGAGCAGAAAGGGTGTGTTTGTGTGAATTCAGAGGATTGCAATTTGACAGACCCAGGCTCAGCTTTTGTTCCCAAAGGCCTCTGTAAGGTCACTTTATTTCTGCACGTCTCAGCCTTGCAACCTGAAAATAAGGTCTTAGACACAGAATCACAGAATAGTTTGGGTTGGAAGGGACCTTAAAGGCCACCCAGTGTCACCCCCTGCCCTGGGCAGGGACACCTCCCACCACACCAGGTTGCTCCAAGCCCCGGCCAACCTGGCCTTGAACCCCTCCAGGGATGGGGCAGCCACAGCTGCTCTGGGCACCCTGGGCCATGGGCTCACCACCCTCACAGCAAACAATTCCTTCCTCATATCTGATCTAAATCTCCCCTCTTTAGGTTTAAAACCGTTCCCCCTCGTCCCATTACTCCCCTGCCTGATCCAGAGTCCCTCCCCAGCTTTCCTGGAGCCCCTTGAGGGACTGGAAGGGGCTCTGAGGTCTCCCCGGAGCCTTCTCTTCTCCAGGCTGAACCCCCCCAGCTCTCTCAGCCTGTCCTCACAGCAGAGGGGCTCCCTTCCTTCTTTCCATCTCACAGCAAGATTTCTAGCCTCCATCTGTAGCCCTGGCAATACCAGCAGGGGGAACACACCAGCTCTTACCCAGTGCTGGGTCCTGCTGACTGGTTTTACCCCCAGCTGCGGGTGCCGGAGGGCAGTATCCTACTCACCTCCACCATATGCCTTTATTCACTACAATCATATTTTATGACATAGGAGTGTTTTCTTCTGGAGGAGACGAAGCACCATTCTCAACAAAGCAAACGTGTTTGCACTGACTTAAAAATGTTATGCGCATTTGCTGGTCCAGCCATATCGCAGGATGGAGTATGGGGAGTATCTGACTGAAAAAGGCCTATGGAAATTAGGACTAAACATGTGTTGTGACACGTCCGTGACAGAAATGGGTCTTGTGCCTGTATGGCTGGGAAGCGTGTACTGTGTTTGCACGGGGCAGACACAGCATCACCCGGTGGTTGATGCGGCAGTCTGAGGTGGGGCCAGAGTCTGGCTGAGCCCAGGAGACGGGACCAGGGGAGCAGGGCTGGTCTCCTTGATAGTATCTGCTTGGTGGTGGTCTTATGGAGGAATTTACTTACAGGCAATGAAAAACAAATGGGGTGGTTTTATACATCACATAATGCTGGGCTATGTAAAGCAAAACAAAGGCAAGAACTTCATTATGCTTAGAAACATCCCTGTTTCATTAGAAACCAAATACATTTTGTCTTCAGTGACTATAAAGCAAATGCCTGGGAAATATCACAAGCAATCCATTCCTTCTTCTGGCCGGCTCCGAAAAGCCACACTGACGGGAAGGCTCACGTGGGTTGGGTCGGAGCCAATACACAAAATGTTTAGGGGCCCCTCAGTGCATTCAGCAGAAGTAAATCCCTTTTAGGCTCCAGTCTTGCTCAGAAACTTCCCTCTCAGGCACCTCCAATGGGCCAGAAAGGTCTTTTCTACACCCCAAAATTGTTTAGGGGCATCCGGGCATGACATATCACCTGGAATGCGTGTATGTCTGCATCCATCCATCTAAAATGTCCTGCGTCTCTCAGTGAGCAGGTCAGCCGCGGAGGGACAAGGAAAAGCCGAGTTTTATAGGAAGCACCACGGAAGTGTCCCCATGCAGGACAGGGCACAGCAGCCATTTGTTAAGTCCCCAAGGCTACGCTGACTCACTGCGCCTGAGGAATTAACACTATGTATTTCATAGATCTATGGGAAAATGATTATTTTTTTTTTTAGGAGCACTTAGCATCTACAACTAGGAGCTGCAAACTTTCCATGTTGAAAGGATTTAGGAAATCATTGGGCTGAGTATTCAAGGCACAGAGCTTCGTACTTTTGTTCTTCCCTGGCAATGGGTGCCAGCAGCTGAAGGTTAAGGTACCTGCGTTTCCTACTGACACCCGGCCAGGAATGCGGAGGAAGTGCCTGGGAAGGGTGAGGGAAGAGAACCAGATTTCTTTATAAACTAACAAGCCTCAAATGAATGTTCAAAGGAAATTACTTTAGTTTCTTGCATAGAGAGCTTTAGGTGAATGCGATTTGATTGCCTACAAGAGGAAAAAAACAGGAGACGGAAAAAAAAAAAAAAGGAGGCCTTCTGAGAGCACTTTATAGCGGCGTTACACAACCCTGGGGGTGCGAGCTGGGAGAAGCAGAGACCTCCAGCTACAGAGAAACCGTGTCCAGAGCAGCGAGATGCTGGGATGTGGGAAGGGGGACATGCAAAGGGCTGGACCGAAAGGTCTCGGACACCACAAAGCCACTGGGGACTGCTGTGCTCCCAGCCAGCTCCGACTGGGACAGCCTCCTCCCCCCTCTCTCACACCCCTACGAAATTAAGATATTTCTTTATCACCGTCATGGTTTGGGCATCACAACTAACGTTAAGAGTTTTCTCGGTATCCGAACATGAAAATATACAAGGCAGACTTTTAGCTGGCGTAGAGCGGCGGAGATGAAGACACTTGGACACAGCCACGCAGGCTGACACCAGCCAGAGATCCAGCCTCGCTGATCAGCCGCCCACGAGGAGGATTATGTGAAAAAGGCTTTTAAAAACACGAACAATAAATTTGCCACCTGGGTATAATTTGGGGATTTTGGTATTTGTTTAGGTCATCGCATATTTTGACTCAAATGAAGCAGCCTTAAAGTAGCACAATATTCCGTCTGACATACAATAACTCCATAAATGGAGATAAATTAACGAGAATGCAGTTCAAACCAGGATCAGGCTTTGCGGTTTGTCTGGGCTCCTGCCTGCTGCCCGCTCCACTGCTTGGGTGCGATTCAGCAGCGGAAAGTCTCTCCCCACCATCCCGCCTCCGGCTGATGCTCAGACCTAACGGGCTGTGCAATTTTGTCTCTTTTTAGCTTTTTACAGTGAGCGACCCAATCTGATGAGCTAACAGGAACCTTACATCATTACAGAGGAGAAAGCTCTGACCGGCACTAAAAATACCACGTCTGATTGTCTGAAAGGAAAGGAAAAGCGTGCTTCCCTAAGCATGTTGTAAGTATTCAGTTGGACACTGGCTGTAATGGCCTCTTACTCATTAATTCTGTCTTCGTAGTCACAGAAATAGAGAGAAGACCTAATAAGCTGCCTCACTCATTCAGTGAAGAATATTTTCCTGACAGCACTGTCCAAACTTTTTTTTGCCAAGTTCAGCAAAGGGACTTACACTATTTCCTTTGTCAAATCCCTTACAGGATCAGAAACTTTTAGGGATTTTTTTCCCCCCCCCGGTATCTATTGCTGTCAGCTGGATTTCATCCCTGCCCGACAGCCGGGAAACAGCGTGTGCAGTGTGGGGATCTGGGGGAGCGCTCAGCTGGAGGCTGCGTGCTGGATGGGGACCCGCTGCCAACAAATCATTTCCAAATGAGTCATCAGGAGCCGATGCTCCGCGACTGTGGGATGCAGAGAAACCTCTCTGCTGTCGCACTCAGCTATGCGCCTGCTCCACCCCAGCTCTGGTTTAGGAACCATCAAGATGCTCGAGGTTTCTGCGGCATTTCACAAGCACTACACATCTCTCCTTCAGACCTTCTCCTTCTTCTCCTCAGACCCCATCTGACTTGGAAAGGGGATCTAACTACAGAGCTGGCCCTGCTCTGAGCCGGAGCTCAGGTGCAATGACCTCCAGAGGTCCAGTCCAGCTTCATGTGCCCTGTGATTCTTCAGGGTGTTTCGTTAGTGCATGTTGGCCAGCATATGCTAGCGAGCACCTTTCTGAAAGGCGAGTGTGAGCAAAGGTTGTAGCACCGACAAAAGCCGTGGCCTGGGCTCCCACAGCTACACCTGCACTACACTGCTGGACTGAGTTAGCCAACATAAAATAACTGTATAACTGTAAAATCTTTCTCTAATTGAGCCTTCGTGATGAGCATCCATCAGGGACGAGCGGAGCAGGGCTGTGAGCGGCCATTCCCAGGCAGGGCGCATCCCCAGCACCATCCTGCAGCGCTGCCTGTTCCTCACTCCGCTGCTTTGCCGCCTTTGGGCCACGGACCACTGGAGACATCCCAAAGCAATGGGCAAAACTGTGGCCAAAACCCACCCAAACATGTTTCTGCATATGAGTGAAACAAGGGTGAAAACACACCCCCAAAGTGACCTCTTTATTTGGCTGTAAATTAAAACCATTGTGCCGATACTACACAGGAAATCCAATGAGTTTTTGTTTCCCCCAGAAGGTTACATTGACCGCTGGTGGAGAGGATTTGAGAAACGCTCAATGGACACATACCTGGAAGGGGTGAGGAGGTTGTGCCGCAGGGATGCTCTGGTGGCTGCGGCGTGGCCGGGCTGTGCCTCCCGTGGGTGCTGGAATGGTGGTGAGGGGCTGGAGCCGTGCTGGGTGCCCCTCGCACTCACTCAGCAACATCAATGCCTTTGCAAACTACGGTCTAAAGAATATTTCTTCTGTCCAGAATTATTTTTTCGGTCTCTTTTATGAGAGCAATAGTATACCTATTGAAGAAATTCTACAAAAACACAACTGGGAAAAATACCTGGGGATCCATAAACTCCAAAGCTTCCTTGAACACATGTTGAAACTATTCATGCTCCTCCCGAAACATTCTCAACAGGCACAATCGACTCCGCATCCATGAAAACAGAAAAGTAAATACTGACCTGCGCCAAGTATTTGCGTTCTCTCTCTCTCAGCAGCAACACTGAGTGCTGTAAAAGTACTGCTGAAATTAAGATATCGAAAAAAGGAGCGAATGGTTCTTGGGTTGAACTAAAAAAAATGATGCAACTTGGGCCTGATGAGTTTTTCCTGAAAACAGGGGAGCGCGGGCATGCCATGCTGCTCTGAGGCTCGAGAGCAGCCGCTGGCCAGGCACGGCAGAACCATCAGTAGATCGACGGTAGTGTAGCCAAGAAAAAATAACGAGCTTTAGAGCACCATTACGATTTAAAGCCAACCAAAAAAAACATATTAAATCTTCAAAGAGGCACGGAGGAATTAAAAAGGCTGAACAATACATCCTTCCTGGTACATTTTATGAGCCCCTGGAATTGCTAGGATTTGCTTGGTCTTGTGACACCTCACCTTGCATGCCTAAACTTCCACAAAGATACCATATTCTTTGGCAACAAAGCATTATTTTGTACTATATCTTTAAAAGATGAAATAGTTTCCTTTTGGTGGAATACCATGAGTTTCCTGGTAGCTGGTGGTGTATCCAGATGGGACCTCGGGGCGATGGTGGGCCAGAAGAGGACCCTCAGTCCTGCATGGGTTTTTCAGACAGATCCATCTTTCGCTTAAACCTCAGGAGAGGGAATTAGAAGATTGGGCACAATTTCCAGTACCAGCTGCCTGTTTGTCTTAGAACTGGTTATTTAACCATTGGATGCCACAGTCTCACTCATTTCTTAGAAAAATTATTTATCCTGTCTGCGAGGACAAATTTGGAGATAATGTTTGCAAAAGGCCTTCAAATGCCTGGTTAGAGAAGCAGATGGGAGTTATTTTCTTAATAATAAATTAAAGTTGAGATATAGATTCATTACCATAATGTAATACTGTGTTTGAAACAGACAAATATTTCAAATGTTTGTAACATTTGCTCCTTATATTTTAAGTGGTTTTTTGTTATTTTTCTGGAACATAAGACTTTTTTACTCCACAGTCAGGTCATACCCTTTCCTAAAAAAGCCAGAGGAAGGCTGGGAAACATAAGGAGCTGCATATGTTAAAAAAGAAATAGCAAGATCAGACTCTTTATTAGGTGGAATCGCTGATTACCCTAACGCCCACTAAACACCCAGGATAATGACCAAGCTGCTCGTTGAAATGACATTCCTGCTGTCACTGGTGGGACCTTTTCTACTGACGTCACTGAATATTGGATCAAAGTTTTCAATGCTGTTAGGCACGTTTTTGTACAATATTATCTAACAAACAGCCTTGCAGGTTCTTAAATGTCATTTATTTATTTAAACTCTGAGGGCAAATTCTACTCCAAATCATGCAACGCAGCTCTCTCAACCTAAATGAGTTGCCCAGATGCAGCCGAAGGCAGAACCTTGGCCCGGCCGATGCAGTTTCTGAGTAACACGTTTCTTTCTCTCCACTTCCTTGAGCTCCACTAAAAGTCCGACCTATTTCTCTGCATAATGACAAATCCTTCAAAATCCTTCTAACGTTTGTTTCAGGCTCAGCTTTTCCATGTCCGAATAACTGCATGCTTGGAATGAGGGGAAGAAGAAAATTAAATTACCATTTGTGCAGAATTAGTTTCTCCAAGGGATATATTCCAGAAGGTAACCTAGCGCAGTGCCATGGTTCATAGTATTCAGAGGAGATCAGAGGAGCATCCTCACTGGCAGGAGCCCGTAGCTTATTAAATGCATTATTATGCGTCAAGAATGATATCAGAGGAAAGGGATGGACAAAGACATGCTTGAACTTCATGTCGATGTGCATTGTCCTCTGATCGCAGCCATCACATTCTCAGTCTCAGCCTACACCATGCCCACCTTAACCATTGTTTCAGTCCCAACGATGAAAGCCACTAAAAGTAATCTTGTTTGACTGAAACCTATTCACGGAACCAGCCAAGCAGGTACGGGAAGGGTGTTGAGGAACCAGAGGGGATAACTCCGTCGCCCACACAGCTCCAGCTGAAAAGGACGGGCATCTACACCCTGAGACGACAAAGACACAAAGACGGGAGAAATCCAGCCAGCTCAGACCTGAGGGGCAGGTACGGCACTGTGGGCGGGTGGCTGGAGGGCCTGACAGATGAAAGGAGCAGTGATGGATGGTGTTGTAGCCAACAGTCACTGCAAAAGCAAGGAAGGAAACAAAAGAAACAGGATATGGCTGTTTAAGGAGGTTGATTTGTTACATTCCTGCAAGCATTTATGAATTCCTCCTTATGTGCTAGAATATAAATATTGGCAATTACTTTCATTTTTTGCCTAGTTACTGCCTGTATTCAGGGTTTCTGCATTTGTGCTGTTACATTTGTGTAATCTGGGTGTGCAAATGCAAATTTAGGGAATAATAAGAGAGAAATAAGAGACATCTACTGTGTCTCTTGCCTTAGAGACATCTTAAAGGCCGATCTTGAATTGTTATGGCAATCTTGAAAATTATATTTGCATGCAGTTTGCCTGCTTTTGGTCTCAGTGCCCAGGAGACTCACTCCCAGAAACAGCGGGATTTTGGAGACCAAAGCATCTCAATTCTGGCCCGCAGGCCCTGGTGGTGAGAGGAAGGCTTAGTCCATTTGTCTCTTTATAGTAATCAAAAAATGAGGGCTGAGCTAAAGCCCAGGACATCAGCAGGGAGTGTCTTCATTCAGTGTTACTGTTATTGACTTTCTTCACTTAATGCTCGTGGATGATGATGATGATGATGAATGCTTATTCTTCTGTCTAGCTTGAGCATCTCATTGCGTTTCACCTTAAAGTTCAAGCAAAATGTTTTTCCAAAGCATTTTTGGAAACCCTCCTCCAGCAATGCGATGAATTCAGGAAATTGCGAGAGTTTGAATTGTTAAGTGCACCTCTCGTGTCCAGGATAAACGCCACCAAATCTGTATTTTCCATTTATTTCTAGGGGATGTTTCCTTCCGTTCCGCCAAGGCAATAAGAAGTGATGTTGGGATTCACTGTGTATTAGCGGTTTTCACCTGTGGTGTGAAGACACTTGTGCCTCAGTAGATAAAAGTCCTGGAAGTGTGAACAGCCTGAGAGGAGGGAGAAAGCGTCTACACTGAGCTGAACCCTGTGCCTTGCATCCTGTTCTCACGCCCAAAGCAATTTTATGGGCGTTGCTTTGCCCTTGCCATGAATGAAGTTTACACTTTGCTGTGTGCAGCCTTTTTACAGTGGATGGGGACTGCTCACCCCGATTGTCCCCCGGCAACGTATCGGATACCCTTGGCACAGGGTGAATTCCTTAGCACGGAGCGAGACAGCAGCTGATGGATTGGGCTACGTTAATTTGGGCAGAACACAGGAGATAAGACATCACAAGGCTTATCCCCTCATTTTTTAGTGTACTGTTTGACCCTCTGTCCCTACCAGTTCAAGGCTGTGGGACATTCTGAAGTGAATGGAGAAGCTTCGGTGAAACCCACCTCCAGGAACCTTGTGATTACAGAAGCTTAATACTGGCATCTGTGGAACTCAGTCTTTCAAAAACAGTTAGTTTGCTGTACTTATCTCTGGACGATAAAAGGCAAACTTTCCTTGACCTGCATAAATTGCGAACATTCGGCTCAATTTTCTCCAGTTGTCTGCATTCTGGAGCTGTACAAGACCCAAAAAAGGAAGCATCGCTATCAATGGAGTCAAGAGTTAGGGTGATAAATCCTGAAATCCCAAAGAAAGGCTGGGGACCTTCTCTGCTGAATAGGTTCAATCGCTTGGTTTCTACTGTATGAAATCATGATACTAAAAATGTACCAAATTTGTTTGTGGAATATACCAACAGCTGACATCTGTCATGATTTCACAAGAAAAAAACACAAAAGCTCAGTGTTTAGCTGCTCGGTGAAGTGACTCACAGTAGAGCAGAGGTTTTGACTTTGTTCTTCCAGGCACCGTTTCTGACGGGAAATCAATCAATTTAATCCCATAATGGGAACAATTAGCCTTACAGAAAAAGCAGATCACTTGTAAATCTCATCTTCTGCTTACAATATTATGTCAATATTTCTTCTTATATTTTCTCAACCGCTGCTCATGGGTCAGGTTGCCGTGCCAGCAAAGAGGTTACAGCTTGTGCAGAGGAAGAGCTGGGGTTAATCCTGCCTCGTCAGGCAGCAGCTGAAGCTGTGGGGAGGAGATCATGCACCCCCAAAGCACACAGACCAGCTCCTTGCACCTCATCAATATATTCCGGGCTCCCAACCTCATGGGTGAGATGGAAAGGACCTGAGCATCTCCTGGGGTGAGGCTGCAGGACGTCCCCAGTGGTGGCAGTGTCCTCACCGGCCACTTCGCCCTGTCCAAGCTCCTCCTCGGCTTGGTCTCGCTCTGTGGATTCCAGCTGGGAGTAAGATTAGAGCCGAGCTGACAGGCACTTGTTCATCTGTGTGCTCTGCCACCTGACATGGTGTCGTGATTTGAGAAACACACCACAATTTATTGTCATTTAGACAATTATTCTATCACTCAGTGACCCCTCCTCCTCAGGGAAGGGGAATCAGGAAAAACAAGGAAACACAAGGGTTGAAATATAAACAGATTTAATAGAGTAAGACTAAATAATCAACATTAATAACACTAGATAACCAGTTTGATCCCAATGCCGATATAAAATATACAAGGACTATACCCAGCCCATTCCCCCAGCAGGGACAGCCAATGTGGGACACTGTGAGCGCTGCGGCTTCAAGAGGAAGGGAAGGGCTCAGGGCTCTGGCACTGGGGCAAGGAGTGCTCAGAATCACAGCCATCAAGGGAGAGAGAGAACTCCTCAGCAAACTTTCTAATTTCTATTGGATATGACATTCATGGTATGAAATAACCCCGCGGCAGCTTGGGTCAAGTGCTTGGGTCTTGCTCCTCCTCATCCCCACACCTGGCGAGCTCAAAAACACTGAGACCTTGAAACCTGCATCCCCGAGCTGTCTATAAAGTAAATATTTTCACCAATTCAGACACTAGAGTCTTCTAAAAGTGCAGTCTTCCCAAGCATTAGAAGATAAATTAGTCCTGTGATGCTCAAACCAGGACAGAGAGAAAATGGGACTGAGAACAGATTGAACACGAAGCCAATTTTTTCAGCAAAATTGATAAGAAGCAGTGAATATAAAAAGACCGTGTTTTGTTTGTAAACAGTATGATGGAACATTTTGTGAGCTTTCCATGAACCTTGACGAGCTGCCTTGTCCTTCTCCGTCCCAGACTTCCTTGATGTCACCCTCCATCAAGAACAGGCTGTGCTCCGCCAGGAGCCGACCACGCTGTGCCGTCCTTCCCGGTGTTCCCACTTGGGAAACCCATCCGCTGGCTCTTATCGGGTGTTTAGTCTGCAACGTCTGTGAGGCAGGATTTATCCTTGCTCCTCAGCGGGTTGCAAAACCCCAGCCGTAGGAAGTTCCGGTGGATGACTGGGAGTCTGATGAGCAAGGATTAGAGTAATGTGTAAAAATTGTCTTGTTACTATTTGCCAGAACAGAAGGATAAACTGCATTTTGGGTCAAGCCCTGCTGCATTTTACCCCCTGCACACATCTTACTAAGACAAAGGGTTCATCTTTGTCTTTATTGTGAATGTGCGTCTGCTGCACGGTGTTTAAGAGAATCAAAGACCGAGCTGGCCCTGCACAGGACAGCTTCTTGCGTACAGTTTTCTCCGTAGCAATCCCACAAATCCAGAAAAAGCCTTGGGAGGTAGCAGCTGCTCCACCTGAAGGCGATTACAGAGCAAGAAATTCTACTGGGCCAACGAGATTTCTTTCATTATCCTAATGATTTCTGTCACAGCTGGATTTTTCTCTGTGGGACGCTTAGATCCCCGAGATAAGCTTTTTAGAAATGATTTAGACAAACAAATGAATTCAGTAGAATTCAGAATGACAGTTCCCAACACTTGGGCATCCGCCAAGGAACTTTCAAAAGCCAAAATAATAACTCAGATCTGAGAGATCCTGCGAAGCCTATAAATTAAGTAATCCTTTGGAAACCTGCAGTTAAATCCGCCACAGGGTTGAGATTTGCCTGGACTTAATCCAAATAATGAGTTTCAAAATTAACCCTTTTCACAGGATGTTTTGGATATTTTTGGATTTTTTTATTTTTTCAACTATTAAGTAAAGAAATAAACTGAAACCCATTAAGAATCTATTGTACGTGAATCCCGACGGCTCAGGAAGGCACCAGAAAGGACTCATTTAGGCAACGGAGATAGAAATTGAGATGAAGCTGTCAAAGGCTGCTGATTGATGTAAGAAAGGAGAAGAAGCTATACTCTGAGAAACACTGACTACTGGAGGTCAAATCGCACAGATGCCATGAAACATTGCTTGGAGGCTTTACTCCCACAAGAATTCCAAATTCATGTGATGAGCAGCACTTCCAGGCACCGTTTCCAATCACAAAGACCGAGAGGAACAGCCAGCGTTAGAACTTCCGAATGACCATTCACAACAAACGAGTTCCAAACACAAACCATGAGCCGCTAAATCTGAAACCCAGTTGTAAGAGGAGTGCGGCTGTTGGGAAGGTCAACCCATAAGCTAACATCAAGTTTGGCACTCAAACCTACTTTTAAATATCAAATGTCCGTATTAAACTTCTCACAAATGTTCTAAAGGGGCGTTACTGATTGTTCTACTCTGCAGCCAAGAAACTAGCTTAGATTCCCACCTTCATTTAAAAATTAAGTATGGATGCTTTTATGGATTAAAAAGTGCATCCTGTGGAACATATATGTACCTTAGTTTGAAATATTTCCAACAGTAGCTACACTGAAAGAGAAAGAGCTCGTGCCTTGGCTAACCACCGTGAGTTTAAACAGAGGGGCTATAAAAATTTTTATTTTACCTTAATGATAGAAGTATTTAAATTCCCAGGTGATAAAATTAATGAGAGTTTGGAATTTTACATCTGCTACATTAGACGTCAGTGCAATTAAAGTTCTTTCGGGAAGCCATCCATCTGGAACCTCTGGGTAAATAAGCTACAAGAAGTAATTTTGAACATGATTAATGTTACTTCAGAATTAACTTTTCATCGTACAGGAGTTTGCTACTTCAGCAAGCGCTATGGGGAGCTGCACTTCCTAGTGTATAATGGAAGGTTGTCTTTGGGCTGGTTGGTCATCTTCTTCAGATGCCATTCCCTCGATGTTCTGGATTAGTGTTTCCAAATGTGCCCTTTCTAGAAGATAAATTGGCATGAGTGATGGATGAGTGAAAACTTTAACTCCCAGCACATTCCCAGTTACAGGGCACATATCCTTGTTGAATAGTTAATCGTGCAGTGACACATATTCCAGCGACAAAAGGAGAGGTAGCTGATGTAGCTGCCAGACAACAGAGGTGCCAGCACTCATGCTGGGGACTCCACAAACATTCAGGTGATTCTACAAGAAGATGCTGCTGGTTTCAGGGAGTCATAAGTGCCACATGAACGTTATGAAGCTAGTTCAAAACCCAAGCTGTGCCCCCCCAGGAGTAAAGCTGAAAGTGCGTGATGATACACTGAGCATCTTGTCAAGTTGAGCTGTACGCAACCAAGAGAGATGCCCCTGCTCTAGCAATCACAGTTCTACTGGTAGACGTTTTGAGGCCCCACATCAGAAAAAAAAATTCATCTAGAGCGATGAAATTCTACCTTAATCTGAGAAACAAAGCAGCTTTATTTTAGCAAGCCTTTTGCAGATCTGTCTGACAAATGCAGTCATTTATTGAATTTACAAGGTTTATCAGGTACTTTTTTCACAATCTAAAAAGAAAATCTTTTATGAAGGGCCTGGGGTCAGTGCAAAGAGGACAGCAATTTATCACTGACTGATAATCAAATTGTGTCTATCAAGCAATTTGCAAATGACTAACTTCTAATAAGAAGGAAAACATGAAATAAAATGTTCATAACAACCCATACATCAATTTACCACCCTTAAACTGATGTGAGAATATCAGAGGATGTACTATCTACTTCCACTAGACCCAGCCTGCTGCTATAGAGGACTCATGGGTAACTTCAGCCTCCTAAAACTGCTCTAAGGAGAAACAGCCACAGTCCAGAAGGCAGCAATTTGTTGAGCAAGAAAATCTCCTGACCTGCAGAAGAACTACGAAGCCATAATGATGCTTGAAATCACTTTCATGTGGGCAGATGTTCAAAAACAGCATTGGGGGGTCATTATCAGGCCTCCCAGATAAGTGTGGAACCTCTGCTAGACATCTGGGGGGGTGGCAAATGGAAAACCTGAATGCTCATTCAAAATGGGACACAAAGCTGAATATCCGTAGTTTACCCCGTCAGTCTGTGATAACAAAGGAAGGAAACCGAGAGTGTCACCAGCAGCGAAGGAGAGACAGAATGGAATATTCAAAACAGAAACAAAGAGGTGATAAGACTTCGGGGTGGAAAAATACTGGAAACAAACACTGAGGAAAATATTGGAGGCGGGGGAAGATAAAGCAAATGGGGTGATGAGATTGAATTCATGAACATGTTTGACCTCTCCTTTGAATAATGTGTGGTCTTTGTTAGAGCTTGCTCTTGTGTTTCAGCACTCAGCGGAAGAAAGAACGTGTTGGAGATCCTGTATTTTAGCTGGGTGCTAAGGCTTGCTCCCACAGCAAGGTTCAGGACATCTGTTGGTTGCGTTGAGTTCTGTTCCAAAAGTAGAACTCCAATTACTTTTTGGAAATGACCTAAAATATAATTTAAGAATTCTCAAGTTATCAAAGAGAAAACCAGAAACTTACGAGCCTACTTTGACGGAAGTGAGAATACGACTTGGGGCCTTTGGAGGCTGCAAAATTGTATTGGCTTTGCTCAAAGAAAGCACATGTGAAAAGGTGTGGGCAGCTGAAGGAAAATGAGGCACCTGTGAAATGTGGAGCTCTTTAGCTAATGTCCTCATTCCCCAAATCCTGGGGAAAAAAACGTCTATCGCTGATAGAGGGGTGCCAAATTAATTCCTGATGGAGTTCTGAAATCTGAGGGCTGCTCTACACATGGACACTTTCCATCAGGAGCAATTCTACTGCAGACATTTTCACTCAGAATAAAACTGCCTCAGTTTAATGTAGTTAGGAATATATTTATTTAACGTATTTTGGAATATAGTCTCATTTGGATTAACCACACCTACAAGTTTATACCAATTTGACTAGTTCTAATTGTATTTTACTTGGGTTAAGTTTTCGACGAGCCTTAAGTTATGTGAGGGGTAACTTGGGCTGAGCGTTCAAAAGGCCTTGAAGAGAAAGTGCCCAGGGGCCAGCCGCTTTCCCATCAGCTTTTGGAATGAATACGTTAAGAGTGGGGATTTCTGTGTTTTGGTCAGCTGTTTCCTATGCCAGCAAATTCCTTCAAAACCCCCGACAGTTTGCTGGGCAGCAGAGCCTGTCACTCACAGCCTGAGTGTAATTTAGAAACGACCCTGGTAACGAAGCCCCACTGAATGCCAGAGGAAAACATTTGACTCCTCTGATCTGCAGTCTCCATTTTTTTTCTCTGCTCTTTCCCTTTTCTCTGCTTGTATTGCTGCTCCTTTCCAGCAAACTGAGTTTCTTTCATGAAAGGATTTTTTCTTTTCTCTCCTGAGAGGGAGGAGATGCCAGTGCCGCCACACCGCATTTGTGCGCGTATTTAACTCAGTCCTTTGGGAAACTGCTCCTCGTCACCGAACAGCGAGAGCAGGGAAGGTGGGACATAAACTAGGCCTCCAGCAAAGCAAATTTTGGTGTTTGGCTGGGTGTATTTTCTAACGTAAGCAAGGAAACCTCAGGCCAGCCTACTCCCATACTTCTCAAGGCTGGGTGATATCATGCAGGAATGAGGAGGTATGATTCATCCCCCGTCGCACACACAAAAGTCAGCTTTTAGAGCCGCCCTCCGTGGAGGCAACGCTTGCATGGAACAAAGAGTCTGGGCGAAAGCTCCGCGGGTACCAGCTGCAGCCGAGCTGCTCCTCTGTAGGCACCTTTTTAGCAAAGCAAACAAAGGTTATTGTGTTTTTGGGTTCGTAGCACCACGCACTCGCTGTATTCACGTTGCTAAATCACAAGGCTGCAGCACAGCTCGGGAGCGTGTTTGAAAGCCTCAGCTCCCAGCCCCGTCCCACGCTGAAGCCTCCTGGGTAACACGGGCACAGCGGTGAGACGGTCACACAAACCTTCCCATGTCACGAGCAAATGCATGCAAAAAGCATGCACCGCAAAAAGCACATAAATCAAACTCACAGAAACTGGGCAACAAGAAGGTACTTGATGAAATCGGACTTTTCAAACAATGAATCCTTTGTTATGTCGTTTTTTGAAGTGGGATATTCCAGCCCAGCCCTTTCCAGGAAGAGAGGGAGGTTTACAGGCATTTTGAGATTTGCTGTCAGCTTTTGGGGGAGATGCTGAGCAGCTCTGCTGTCCACCCATCCCACCTCCAAGCTACCGCTGCATGCCTACAAGCCATCACAGTAAACACCCTCCGCAGCATGGAGATCTTCTGCATGCTCCGATGGTCATTGATTTGCTGTACCAGCAGGAAGCAGGGATGCCCAGCGGTGCCTGGTGCTGCCCCAGAGACCCCTGCAAAGACACAGTGATGCTGGGGTGCATCAGCCAAGTGATTCCCAAACTGAATCGGAGCATCATAGAATACAAGGTTGGAAGGGACCTCAAGGATCCTCTGGCACAACCTTTCTTGGCAAAAGCACAGTCTAGACAAGATGGACCAGCACCCTGTCCAGCTGAATCTTAAAAGTGTCCAATGGTGGGGAATCCACCACTTCCCTGGGGAGATTATTCCAGTGGGTGATTGTTCTCATTGTGAACAATTTTCCTCTTGTGTCCAATTGGAATCTCCCCAGGGATAACTTGTACCTGTTACCCCTTGTCCTTTCCATGTGACTGTTTCTAGAAAGGGGGTCTCCATCTTCTTTGTAGCCACCCTTTAAATACTGTAACAGAGTGATAAAGGTCACCCCTAAGCCTTCTTTTCTCAAGGCTGCCTTAAACCCAACCTGACTATTTTCTTGGAAGTTTCTCTTTGGGCGAAGTGATAGCCATGAAGGATTCCCAAACAGCTTTAAATCCAACCTGACTACTTTCTCAGAAGTTTCTTGTTTGGCCAAGGGATATAACCATGAAGAATCCTCAAACTGCTTTAAACCCATCCTATTTTCTTGGAAGCTTCTCTTTTGCCCAAGGGATAACTATGAAGCATTCCCAAACTGCTTTAAACCCAACCTGACTATTTTCTTGGAAGTTTCTCTTTGGGCCAAGTGATGACCATGAAGGATTCACAAACTGCTTTAAACCCAACTTATTTTGTTGGAAGCTTATCTTTTAGATAAATGATACCCATGAAGAATCCCTGAACTGCTTTAAAACCCACCTGACTATTTTCTTGGAAGTTTCTTTTGGGGCCAAGTGATAACCATGAAGGATTCCCAAACAGCTGTAAACCCAAGCTATTTTCTTGGAAGTTTCTCTTTCGCCCAAGCAATAACAATGAAGGATTCCCAACTGCTCTAAAC
Organism: Rynchops niger; assembly: GCA_013400035.1. NCBI lineage: Eukaryota > Metazoa > Chordata > Aves > Charadriiformes > Laridae > Rynchops > Rynchops niger. The sequence continues at coordinate 144,064 of VXBH01009456.1, forward strand.
CCAACCCGACTATTTTCTCGGAAGTTCTTCTTTTCTCCTTCAACACGCCGCTTTGTGATGAACAAAACAGTTTGTGACCACACGTTTATCGACCCATTGCAACATTTTCCTTCCACTCCGGAGGATGAAGGTGCCGAACATACGCCAAACACAGACTTCACTACTGCGAGCGCTCACTCCGAAACCCACCGGTAAAACATTCGGGGGGGAAAATCCATTATAAAGCTCCCCCCCTGCGACGATCGGGACGGGTCGATCCCGCCTCCCCGACACGCCCCGCGTGTGCGGGNCTGACCATCTCCAGGGTGAGCCGGGGACGGAGAGGGGGGGGACGGACCGGCGGTGATGGGAGCGGGGTGGGTCCGCTGGTACCCGGGACCGGCGGGGAGCAGCTTTTGGGGTCTTTTTACTTATCTATTATTATGTATACACACAGAAATACACACAAGTAAGGCTTTTCCCCTCTGACCGCAGCACTGTTTCAGCAGAGCTGATAGCGTTCTCCACGCTGCGTTTATTTTTTTAGATGTTAATTCATAAAGATCCGCTGTCGGAGTTTTCAGTGCTCAGCACTCCAGAGGGCTTGGAGTCGTGCCCTGGCCTGAGTTCACAGGCTGGTGGGGTATTTTTTTTTATTTTTTTTAATTTTTTTAGGAAGGCAGGAGTAAAGTCAGCAAGAAGTTCCTCTGCGCAGGCTGCTGTGTTATGGGGTCCCTGTGGGCTGGTAGTAATTACTGTCTAAGTGCACTCACACTTGTGTTTAACCTCACCAAGATGTATTCTGGAAACTTCTTTGCGAAGACGCCACGGCTAGCTTGAAATAGGCTTTGTGCGTAGATACATATGAAAACAGTGTCCCCCGTGCAAGGAAGGAGCGCAGTGAGGTGGAGTGATGGATGAGGTGCTGTGCCCGAGCTGGGCACGTTCCTGTGGGCACTGGTGTTTCCATCGCCGGCGGGCTGCCCTGGGAAAGGGCTGGACACCGCAGCTGCCCAGCATTGCTGGGGCTGTGTGTTACTGCCGAGCTCTCCCGGGCAGCGGCTGCGGCGCCTGAGCAAACACTGCGAGGACTGAAAGGCTTTGAAAGGAGCTATAACTTAAAAACGTTGTTGTAACGCATACAAGCTGTTTGCCATCTTTTCATTCATCTGCCAAAGCTGTGACAGAAAAGGGAAAACACGTACGCTGACTTTTAAGGAAATAATTATGGAAGAGAGTGCGTTTTAAAGAGTCTCGGTTTGTGTTTGAGTTCGAATGCGCCTATTACACAGCTTTATGTCTCTGTTTTCACTTTGGACTGTCCCTTCCCAAGTGTTCCAGCCAGTTTTGGAGGAGTAGCAGGAGGAGGTGGATGGAGAGGAGGGAAATCCCAGCCTGGGAAAGGCCGAGACGTGGAGGGAGCAGCAGCCGGGGGGGCTGGCCGTGCTGCTGGGGTGCACACACAGCTGGGGGGCCTGTGCTGCGAGTGGCAGCACTCGGCTTTTGGGGCTCAGCCTGTGCCTCGTGGCCATGGGGAGGTCCTCTTCTTCCCCTGGTAATGTGGGACGCATCACACCAAAACACAAAATCGCCTCTCGGTGACTGTAAAAACATTCCGGTTGTGAAAATGAACGTTGTAATTTAGCGGAGGGAGCATGTTTTCCTGTTAGTTTGAAAAAAAAGTTTGGTTTAACATTAAACAAGAAAAAACAAAGTCTGCTTTTGCCTAGACAGGTGGCTTGCCAAATTCCTTCTTTGATTCAGCAAACCTGGGAGGTGTGAGGATAATTCTCATCAGGCTGGTCTTTGCTTTGGATCACAAGGAGCTGTAACACAAGTAGCAATTGTGGGGTGTTATTTCATGTTCCACAGCAGGGCAGCCTTTTAAATTAGATCCTTTTTAAAAGTCTGCTCCCACTGAAGAGAGGGGCGATGCTCCGATGTTCTGTACACAATGGCTGCTCCCGGAGGGTGATGAACAGCTCACTGGGAACATAAACACGGGTGTAGGGGGCTCTGCTTGGGCTCTGGTCTCAACACAGGAAGAGACCTCGCTGCCTTTGCAAATAGGACCTGAGGATGTTAAAACTGGGGAAGAATTGGCCTCTGCCGCCACTCCTGGCCATGGGGGTGCAGGAAGGGGCTGGGAGTGCTCCCCGGGGAGGCAGGGCTTTGCTCAGTGGTGGGTCTGTGTCACCCTGCCTCTTTGCAGAGGGCTGAGCGTGGTTGGTGTGGTGCCATATTCACTTTTATTCTGTAATTGTCTAGTTAGACAATTAGTTTAATTGTCTAACCAGTAAATCTGTTCTTTCCAGCTTGAAATCCAGGCAAGGGGGCTGGGGGCTCGCCCCTTGCCTGGGCTGGGTCGCTGCAGGAGGGACGGAGCCTCTTGCTGTAGCCCAATTGTCGAGGCTTTTGGCTGACTTCTGCTTCCTTCAAAGTGCTTTTTTATTTTATTGGTTTTATATTAAAATGCCATTAAATTACAAACATATTTTGAAAAGCAGAAATTCCACCGGGAGGTGGAACCAGACTCTGGGACTCCTGCATCCAGCTGTGAGCCCAAGCTGCTGCTGTGCTCCGGGCGGGATGGGCTCCCTCAGGGATGCGGGTTTCTGTGCCCAAGGTGGGGCTGAGGACCAATGTGCTACAAGGTGTTTGGGCTGTACGGCTCTGCAAGCCTCCTACAGTGGGAATTCAAAGGTTGTAGTTTGGGATTCACAGCATCCAAAAGCCACCCCCGTTTAGGTCTGGGTGCCAGAGGCTGGCTGCCTACTTACAGAATACAAATTCATCTGTGTAGGGGTCAAAAAAGTAATTATTCAGTCATTAATAGGTTGGTTTTCTCTTTGCTGCGCCTACTACAAGAAACAATTTCTCCCCAGACCTCTCCCTCACTATACCAGCGCAGAGATGTCGCTGCCCCAGGAGCCATCGCGAGCAATGCTTTGCTGTCCGCCGGGGGGACCCTAGAAGAGTGGAGCTTCTTCTCCAAAGCCTCTCTGAGTGTCATTGCTCTGGATTAAATGAGGGCAGAGTTCCTTAATGTCGGCATTTGTGGGGCCTGAAGCCCAAGTGTTGCTGCTGGAGGGGAAATAATGAAGCATCGGTGTGACTGGAGCTGCCAGGGAGGCACCGCGATGTGGCTGAACACCGGACAGGGAGAGGTGCCTGGCGTGGGGCAGGAAGGAAAGCTGAAGGTAGTCCCCAAAAGTGGCTTGTGACAGTATTGTCAAGGGATAAACCTTGAAAAAAATATGGATTTGGCAGCAAGGAAAATAACAATCATGCAGTCCTGCTTTGGAATGGGACTTGCCTCACCAGGACTTGCTTTAGCCTTGAGCCCCCTGCGGGGTCACAGCGTTTCTCCAGGTGCAGCTGGTGGTGTCGAGCCCATCCCTTGCAGCTGTTCCCAATATGCTCATGAAATCAAGGAATGATCTATTTTTCTTGAAAGCAGGTCACTTCCCTCTGTGGTTTGATCAGTCTTAAGGGGCAAAGATCTGATTGCCCAAGTGCCTGGGAACAGCTGCTGCTGGGCATTGCCCCAGAGGGGCCAGGGCTGGAGTTGGGGTACTCAGTTCTTCAGTATTAAAGATGTGGAAAGAGAAATGTAAATCCAGGAGGGTGTGCTTAGGGCATCTTTCTCATGTGGCTATTATACCTAGATTTTNTTTTTTTTCCCCCCCCCCCCCCCCCCCCCGTTTCTTCTTGCATTTTCTGGGGGACCCAGATGAGAGGGGCTGGAGTTTGCTGGGCTGGTTTTGGGGCACAGAGGGGTGATGCTGGTGCATTGTCAGCACAGTGCTGAGATGAGAATTACAGCCCAAGGCTGTGCACTGCAGAAGAAACCCACTCCTTTTATACCCACAGTTACAGTAAGCTAACGCTGGGTGTAATACATCATGTAATTGATGGTACCTCCTCCTAGTGATATTTATAGGGGTAGGGGAATGATCCAAAACATCTGAGTTGGCCTTAATGACTTGATAGAAAGAGCTTTTAAGACTTAATTAAGTTTCTGTTAGCTGACAGCTGCTTTTCCTTGGTTGGGCAGGCTGACAACTGGGCACTCTTTGCCCTTGGTGGGAAGGGGTCTTACTGCTGGGCCAGCGTTGCCTTTGACCAGCAACCAGGGTTCGGGCGCAGAAATGAAATGACTTACTCAGCTGCTGTCTGTGTTGTGCTTGTAACCACATCAGCGAGCGCTGCGGTTCTGTGTGGGATCACCGTTGATCTACCCCTTGCCTGGGATTAAAAGATAATCAGTCGTTAATGTAACTAGAGGAGCTGAATGCATTTAATCACCTGAACTTGCTTGTCCAGCTCCTCCAGCAGTCAGTGTCATCATCGACCCGACTCTGCCATTGTTAATCCAAGCACTTGCCGCTTGTAGCGTCATAGAAAAATTACTTGGCTAAACACACAATTCAAAAACGGACTGATTTCAGGGTTTTTTTAAAAGTTTTTACTATAGTTTATCTGTTGGCTTCAACGCTAGTTTACCCTCTAGTCTCTAGCTGAGCAGCAAAAATGCATTTTTTGGTGTTGGCTTGGAACTGTAACACAAGAAGGGTGAGAAATAATTGGTCTGCAATCCATTATCCAGGTATTGTTTGAATTAAGGTTGACTTTTAAACTTAAGTAGCTTTTGTATTTGAGCAAATACATGTCCTGTTAAAGGCTGGGACACTCGAGAAGGAATTCTGCTGAGGGAGGAATTCCAGTAAAAGTTGTCTTGTTGACTCTATCGGGGCAGCCGGCAAATGCCCCAGCGCATTGCTGTGATCCCACTGGAGCGCAGGGGGTACCCGCTCGGAGGAGGGTCTGCTGGGGTGGCCTGCGGGGCTTGTTGGGGGTGGGGGGGAATGGCAGAGCACGGGGGGGCTCCGCAGAGCTCGGCGGGGCAGGGCTGGGGCCACGTGTGGCTACCCTGGGAGCTCCACCTGTGTTGGCGGAGAAGGCGAGAACGAGGGGTGCCACCGAAGGGAACGGGGGTTTTCTCTTTGGTTTCCAGAAGCTTTTTTCCTGATTTTTATGTATAACTTGTATGTATTTGATTGTTTATTAAATGGAAATTAGTCACTTTCTGCTTAGAGCCCCCAAACGGACTGAAGTAGTTGCTCTGTGTTGATGAATCCTAAAACCAGCTGACTTCTGCTGACCTTTGGTATCTTTATTGCCTTTGTAGAACTCAGTGATGCTACTGTTTCTCATTTGGTTGCATAATAATGCTTGTTAGAATGTAATAGATCAAGTGGGATGATTTTTTTAAGTGGAAGGAAATAGTTTTGCCTGTCATTCTTTTTTGTCCTCATTGTTCTTCCAGTGATTGGTGCTTGTAAGGTCTGGGACAAGAGATCTGGGTGGTTAGGCTTGAAGCTGTACTGACGCTGAACAGCTAATCTGAACTACAGGCAAGAACTAACGAAAGTATGTATGTGATAGATTTGCTGCTGAAGTTATTCTATTACGGAGGCTTTATTTAATAACAGAAAGAGAAGAATAAATGCTTGTGCCGATTCAGGAGACAGTAATGGTAGAATATGCTGGAATGAAAGCCTGATGCTAATTACCGCAATCAAGTACACAGATAATCCGGAGTGGGAAAGCAGGCGGAAAGGATGATTCATGTAGGTCCATTCATGCAAGGTCTGACCTTGGGGCGAGTTTAGCAAAATAAACCCAGCACACCCTTGAAAACAGGGCGGGCCTCTGCCAGGTTTGAACAAAGCAGAAGGGGCTCCGTGTGACTGGGGGGTTAGAGCTGGGACAAGGGGGTTTTTTGTGGTTTGGGGATATTTTTTTTCTTTTTTTTTTTTTTTTTTTACTTTTCAATGATGGTGATGTCAATTTTCTGACTTCTTGAAGATTGAAAGATTGCCTGTTGGGACAGGTATTCGGAGTTACTTCGGAAAAGTGCGTGGTTATATGCTACCTGATACAGTGATAAAAGAGAATAAAGTTAGGTGGCAGGCTTACTAACACAGCCCTGTTCGTGTAGGAAGCATACAAGGGACATAAGTGGAATTATTCTTTTTTTTTCTTAAACTTTTTGTTGCTGTATAGCACAATAGATGGTAATAAGCCTGGTCCTGCTGTTGGGGTAGATCAGTCCTTTAATTTTAATTCAAATATACCATTATGGATTGTGTGGAGTTAGTGCAGACTACTGCAATTAAATTTTTTTTTTTTTTTTTGTATCTTGGGGGGGGAAGGTGCATATCACGAGTCTGCAGGAGTCACATGGCAGATCCTAGAAGGCACAAGTGCTCTTAAATACAGTATTTCGGACCAAATTTGTTGTTTGCTTTCTGAGCTCTTAAAACGCATTGACTCAGGGTTCTTAGATACCTCAACACTTAGTGAAAATGTTTCTATTTTTGAAGTCATCTGTGACCACAGGTGCTGGAGTGTGAAAGAAAACAGTACATCTCTCAAGATCTGGTAGCGTTGATTAAAAAACAAAAAAAAAGGCTAAAACAAACATTTTCACAGAAAATCCTCTGATTTGTTGTCAGAGCGGTGCTGCTGGATGCGTACCCCAAGTGAACCACGGCCTATCTGGCCAGAGCTTGGCTCACGGGCTGGATTTGTCCACAGCCATTAATGCCACGCTTGCCCCAAGCCCTGGAAGATAAGGTTGTGTTTGGTTTCTACTTCAGGATTTAAAAAAAAAAAAAAACATCGAGCAAAGTCAGGATCCGTTGGGTGACTTGGTACAATTGCAAAACTCTTGAGCTGCAGTGGGGCATTCAAGTAGGTTTTCCACCCAGCAGAGACCTAGAGTAAACCCTGCTTTCTCACCAGAGAGAATACAGCTCTATTTAAAAAAAAAAAAAAAACCAAAAAACAAAAAAAAACACCACACACACAAAAAAAAAACCCCAACTGCTGTGCAAGAGTATTTCAGCCAATGAATTTTCCAAACATCATAAAGATGGCCCGTGCCACACTCAATCTTTCCTGCCAAGCAGAGGAACTCCAATTCACGCCCGTTAAGCCTTAAGTGGTTTTACATGTTGTTGGACTGATAGCAGATGACGTGCGAGTGACATTTTACAGTACAAGCTGTAAAGAAAGCAAAATATACCATGGTAAGGAAGATTATTTAAAGTAATTATTTTTAATTATCAGATACAGGCAATGCACAGCTAGGAGAGAAACTGTCATGAACAGTTAAATCTGGGTCTGTTCTATAGCAGGCACCACGAGCAGAAGCTCAGCTGGGAGGTTCCCAGTACGCCATGGCTGAGGGCCATCATTCAGCATGAGCCACCAAATGCTCCCCAGAAGCCTTTAACGCACGTAAAGCTTTTGGTACAAAAGACTAAACCCTGCAAAATACCTAGCGGTTGCAATTCAACTGGTCGAAGGCCAGCCGCATCGCCAAGGCATGAATCCCTGTGGCCTGTGCAAGATTAACACCTGCCTGTTCCACAAGAGAGAAGCTTCAGGTTTGCTCACCAGCTGAACCAAAACTTTTGTGTTGGAGGGTTTTCTTCTCTTTGGAGATACCTCTGCTGGTGCTTTCCTTTTGATAGGAAATGAAGCATCAACCCACCTTCCTGGCTGAGGAGGATGGTGATTTGAAAGGGAGAGCTCTGGGCAGCTCTTGCGCGTCCTCTGCAAAGCGCCCAGGGCTTTCCCCAGACAGGGGTTCAGGAGGCCCCGCTCCTGCTGTGAGACCTCTGAGAAGGGGAGGCTTTGTAGGGGAGCTGAGCACTAAACTTCTCATGGAGATGATCATAAACACCTTCTCTGATGCCGTTGAATCCAGTTTGACAAGTGGCATGCAATGGTGCGGTGCCTGAGGGCCTGCAGTGAAGCTCCCAGGCACACCTACATCAAGGGTTAGCCGGGGTCCCCTGGGTAGGATGTCCCACCCTGGCCTTGCTCCCCAACCTGGCAGAGCGAGCATAAAGCAGGCTGAAGAGTAGGTGAGCATGTAATAGTTAAGAGGGGCCCTTCTAAAGTGAAAGAGGGGAGACTTAGATGCGAGAAACTCTTTGCTGTGAGGGCGGTGAGCCCCTGGCCCAGGTTGCCCAGAGAAGCTGTGGCTGCCCCATCCCTGGAGGGGTTCAAGGCCAGGTTGGACGGGGCTTGGAGCAACCTGGTGTGGTGGGAGGTGTCCCTGCCCAGGGCAGGGGGTGGCACTGGGTGGGCTTTAAGGTCCCTTCCAACCGAAACCATTCCATGATTCTGTGTAGCAGAGCGGTGTATCTGCAGCTCCTCGTTGGAAGAAAGGATAAGAGGGCTTTTGGGGACCATGAATGTGGCAGGCAGTGTGATGTGCTGCCGGAGTTCTGGGTGCCCTTGGGCTGAGCGAGGCAAGCTTTTGGCAAAATAAGGCAGATGTGAGTCTCTGAACGACCTGTGCTTTTCTCAGTCAGCTCTTTGAGGGTTGCACTCAGGTTATGTGGTCGGTCACTCTAAAATTCATAGCCGGTTTCATTGATTCTCAGCCGTTTCTTTGTACAGAAACCTCAGCCTTTGAGCTGGATTAGGATCTGCACTGAGAATCTGATTCTAAATTTGGGCCTGGATCCCTTAGTACTTGGATTCAAAAGGATTTTCAAGCGTCTCGCCTTTTATAACTCTCATGCTCGGGTTCTTTCCCTTTTATGCTCTTAGAGTTTCATCTTGCTTTCTTCACTATTAAATGAATTCATGCTGCATAAACAGTGCTTTTCGTTTGCTGGGCTGTGCAGCGTACCTAAATAATGTCTTGATACGTTGAACTTTTTTATGAGCAATTAGAAAAATGCAAATAGATTGGCAAGGAATGTATGTCAGTTCAAGGCACGATGCTTTGAAAAGCTGAAGAGAATCCCTGGAAAGAATGCTTAAAGGATTTGGGGAATTTATCTTCATTAGTTAGTCATTTAACTCTTGGTTCTTCCTGTTTGCAAAGATATTGCTACCGTAAGATCATCTGCTGCCTCGGAGCATGCTTCCTGATATTAGAACAGCCTTGCTTTGTTTAAAAGCTGAGAATTTTGTCACACTATCTTGAAAGCCTCTGGAAGGCTTTAATCAGGCCCTTTTGATCACACTTGCAGAACAGAAAGTTTCTCCATACTTGCCTGTAACAAACTACCATTGATTTAAGAGAAGAGTGGTGCGGTCTGTGTAGGCTTTTATGGGATTGTATGTTTTAACCCATTACATTCGGGGAAGATGGCCTCATTAATTGAGGGGATGCGTTGTGTTTTGTTTCAGTTGCTTTTTCTCTTAAGAGTGAAAGCGAAGACAATCTAGGAGAGGTAACTGCCTTTTTTGTGTAGGTGTGATTGGCCTGAATAGGTACCTTTTGTTAATTTGACTAAAAACTGCGGGGAGAATAAATACTAATTTCTCCTCTTCAGTGGCTGTGCCGAGCCCTGTGCAGGCAGCGAGGAGGAACCGTCTGCCCAGCTCAGTCCTGCTTGGGTGCTGACACAGGTGGTGCTACAGGGGTAGGATTCTGGGGAAAAGAGTCAAAAAAGGGGTTAATGTAACAAATTATCCTTTTGCTTAAGCGCTGATTGTGGTGTTGGCCCAACTCTAGAGATGGCTTGAGCAAAGCCAGCTCTGAGCTGAGCCATCTCTGTGGCGTGCGGGGTTGTCCCTGCATGGGCAGCAGGACGCGCATGGCGAGGCACGGAGGACTTTGCCCCTCAGGATTTGATCTGCACTGACGGATCTCGCAGCCCTGACACACTTCTGTGCTCCATCTCCGGGGGGGAAAGTATAACGCTATGTGTGTTTCACGAGTCAACTCGTCTCACTGCGAGTAATCTTGCTTAGTAAATGAGATTGCGTGGCTTCCAACGCCAACTGGCTCAGGACGACAGTTGCCTTAATGTGCTTTATTTTATTGGCCTGGTGTGAGATGCTAGCACTCCATAAATCCTAATGAGGCTTCAGATAAGATAGCTGCCGCTGGCTTTGGGGGATTTCCAGTCTGTTCCATAGCATCAGAGTATCTGCTTGGCTGGGGAGGGGGCTGCTTGTTGGTCCTGCTCTCCCTGGAGGAGAGGAGAGAGGCAGGTGGTCGTCTTGGGAAAGGTGCTGGGGAAAATAATTGGGAAAACTTATTTTTAAAAAATTGGTTTGTGCTTGTGCAGATATAGTTCACTGGTTGATGGCTTGGCAAGAGGAAGCGGTGAGTTGTGGGGTGTTGGTCCAGTGCTACAGCCCATGGGTCGCATCTCCCCTCGTTATCCCCAGCGTGGGGGTGATGCTCGCAGCACTGGGACCAAACCTCCTGTGGTGACCGAGGAGGCAGAGGACAATGAGAGAAGGGCTGTTTACTGGAGTCTCTTTCTTTAAAATTCTCCTTTTCCTGCTGGAATAGTATGAAAGGACTGAGACAGGTGCCGATATTGGGCCTCCAGTATGTTTTGAAGCCCAGTGCTATGTGGAGGACATACAAAGGCATCACAGATGAAACTTGTCCTGAGGGTATTAGGGAGAATAATATGCTTTTTAGGAAAGGGAAAAAAATGGCTTCCTACTGAGGCGAATTCCTGCAGGAGACGCGCTGAGAGAGAAAAGAAGAAGCAGTTGCTTAGTTTTGTGGTGGGGTTAAATGAAGAACATTGTTCTATATTGACTTTATTTAATTTTGGGAGAGCACTAGAAATGATGCGTGTTTACGCTGCCTTCCCGGAGCAGACGCCGTGCTGTGCCCACATGGTTCCCTTGGGAAGAGTACACGCGAATGTGCTTCGATGGTCATAAAAGGAGCTGTGAAAACACGAGTGCCAGGGACATCCCCAGCACGCTGACTAGTCCTGCACGTCTGTTGTCCTCTTACAGTTGCCTCCCGCTGAAGATGCAGCAGTGATCACGCGATGGGCAGTTGGTATTCCATGCACAGTGCTGTGTGGAATCTGCTTCGTCATTAGCAAGGCCAAGTGCAAGCACGTGGGTCAGGGCAACCCCAAAGGACAAATCTGGGCTGGGGAATGAAGGGATGGAGAGCAGCCCTGAGGAGAAGCATTTGGGAGTGTTGGTGGATGAGAAGCCCCACAGGAGCCAGCAACGTGCGCTGGCAGCCCAGAAACCCCCAGCAGCCTGGGCTGCATCCCCAGCAGCGTGGGCAGCAGGGCGAGGGGGGGGATTCTGCCCCTCTGCTCCGCTCTGGGGAGACCCCCCTGCAGTGCTGCCTCCGGCTCTGGGGCACCAACAGCAGAAGGACACGGAGCTGTTGGAGCGGGGCCAGAGGAGGCCCCGGAGATGCTGGGAGGGCTGGAGCCCTTCTGCTGGGAGGACAGGCTGAGAGAGCTGGGGGGCTTCAGCCTGGAGAAGAGAAGGCTCCGCGGAGACCTTCGAGCCCCTTCCAGTCCCTCAAGGGGCTCCAGGAAAGCTGGGGAGGGACTCTGGATCAGGGAGGGGAGTGATGGGAGTAGGGGGAACAGTTTTACACTGCAAGAGGGGAGACTTAGGTGAGATCTCAGGAAGAAATGGTTTGCTGTGAGGGTGGTAAGCCCCTGGCCCAGGTTGCCCAGAGAAGCTGTGGCTGCCCCATCCCTGGAGGGGTTCAAGGCCAGGTTGGCCGGGGCTTGGAGCAACCTGGTGTGGTGGGAGGTGTCCCTGCCCAGGGCAGGAGGGGAGGAATGAGATGATCTTTAAGGTCTCTTCCAACCCAAACCATTCTATGATTCTGTGATCATCTCTTGAAGAGCTCACCACCAGCTAACTCCATCCCTCCCGTGGTCCCAGATGTCAGGTCCAGTGCACTGGACCCATTGCTCTGATTTGCTCTCAGAAAACCATTCAGCTCTACTGGACATCCCAGCAGATCCCAGGCTGTGCTTAAAAACCTGCTGAGCACCAGGGCTGGATAGCACCCAGGAGTGGTGAAGTGCAGAGAGAAGGTCCTCTCTCCTCTCATGGGTGAACTGTGGGGTTGGTCAGCTGGCATGTGTAACTTCACCCCAAGTCTCCATCAGCTGGCTTTGGTTTTATGTTGGTGGGAAAGTATCTCCGAGTGCAGGGCAATAACCAGCAGTGTGAGTTAATGGGTGGCCAGGAGTTCAATCAGTGCTGCTTCACTGCTGCATCAAGTTGTGGCTTTGGGAGCTCGGCGCTTCCAAATGATGCAGGATTCTTGTCTACTTGAAAACGAAAAACCTTAAGGGGAACTTTCATAAAAATATTTACATTTCTTTAAGCCCGTGGTGTTTGCTGTGGGTTTGGCTCTTGGAGCCGTACACTTGACTGCTCTGAATGTGTATTGAGGTTAATGTCACCCTGCGGCACAAGCAGAGCTCTTGGGGAGCTGGGTGCCTCGCAGGGAGGGACACCCGGTGAGCTGCCAACACCATGAGGCCTCAAACCGCCCTGTCCACCCGCATGATTCTTCACTAGCACCAGCCCTGTGCCCTGCAGCCCCACGGGTTAGCAGGGTGTGAGGGACCAGGCTGGCTCCTTGCTAGCACGTAATTGCCCTTCTTGAGCTTGTGGCTGGAGAAGACGCAGACAAACAGCCTGGATCCTGGCAGGCGCCCAGCGTGGGCAAGACGAAGCATGGCACATGCAGGGCAAGCAGGCACTCTGGGATGGCGCCCATGTTCGGCCCCAGCCCCTGAGTTGTGGCTCTGCTTTTGGGGACTTGGTGTTGCCCATAGAAAGGCAGCGTGCGATGGGGAGAAACAACCTGTCCTGGTCCCGGTGAGACCACTTACACCACGCCGAGCTATGTATCCATTGATCGTGTCTTGGTCTGTGTTCATCCTACCTTGATTTTAAAGCCGTTTGTTCTTAGCACTGATGGAGAACTTAAGAAAAAAGGTTGTAAGCTTTTTTTTAAGCCTATTCTGTTCCCAAACCTCGGTTCCTTTGGAGGGCCCTTTCGAGAACTGAGACCTTCGGTAACTCAGTGCAGATTTTCTTTGCAGTGTTTTTAACTTCATAATGTATCCCAAATTCACGCAGGCTTTGTTCAGGTCGCATGTGCCGTGGCTCCTGCTCATAGCAGAGCCAAGGACCCTTTGGTAAAAGCTCTGTTCCCAAACCTCCCTGCGCTGCTGGGCTTTAATGTCACTTCCCTGGAGAGACCCTATACCCAAGCAATATGTTGTTTAGCCATAACCCTAGAGAATGGACTAATACGCAAAACAAGGTTTATTATCACTTGAACAAAAAACCACTTGTTTTTTTGTATGTGCTTGTTTCTAATAGTAGGTGCTCAGCAGCTCCTTGGGCAGGAGCTGGCCTTGGCTGGTTAAGGAGCATCCTGGGTGAGCCCATGGGTGCTGGGCATGGGTGCTGGTTACGCCAGGTTTGATGGGTGCCTGAAGGAGACACCCAGATCCCTCCTGCTCCTTCCTCGTGTATTTGTTCATTTCCACGTGACAATAGAGGGTCATCTTTCCTGGGTGTTTCACTCCAAGCATAGACTCTGTTACAGAAATTACTGTATTTAAAATTGCATTCTTGTCCTTATAGAGATCCTGTAGAGTAGGCTCTCTGCATGGATCCACACGGAGAGAAGCAAGTAGGACCCTTGCTTCTACTGAAACATGAACCTGAAGGATTCAGACGCAGCCCTGACCCATGACCAGGCTCGTAGGGCTTTCTGTGGCGTGTTTGTTGTCAATGGCTTTGCACAGCTGTGAGTTAGGAGAACTTGGGTTGAAGTATTTTAAACATTATTCACTAAAATACAAACTTTGGATCTGACAGACATTACAATGCTGATTCCCAAGCTGCCGTGACACCAATGCTGTATCTCAAACTAATGAGTTCTTGGAGCGCAGCTCCATTTCAAGCCCTCAGCCATCTCCACAGCTAACATAAAACGCTGGTATGAAGATACTGCCAAAATAATTTGAAATAAACCAGAATCTAAAAATAAGAAACAGCTAAGAGCCCCATTTATGAACAGCTTATTCTCCAGGGAAGCTACAATCTGGTTAAGATCAGTGCAGGGAGAAAAAAATCCATCAGACATCTAGACAGCACTGAATGGACGAGAACAAAATACAGCTGTCCTGGGTCAAACTGAAGGTCTATTAGTCCAAAAGGCTGCTGGCAATGGGGGCTGCAGGGTGAACACTAGGGGAAGTGGAGGGCAACAGGCAAGCACATGGAGATGCTTCCTTGGAGGTGCTGGTTGAGCTTCTGGTTGACTTTATGGTGGGTCTGGCAGCTTCTGTGGCTGTGGAAGGACCCTAATTCTCGGTGAACTCCTTGTCGTCTTACACGGATTCAACGAACGCAACAGGACAAAACAGGTCCCAGGGAAAAAATAAACCTGTCCTGGGTTGAAATGTCCTGTGTCAGGGCTTTACAGGTAATGTGTGCTGTGCTCAGAAATACCTCCCGTTGTTTGCTCTGGGCTGAGTCACTGGGAGCCCGGGAACCAGGGAGAAGGGAGGCCGGCCAGGTTTTTTAGAGCAAAATAGCCTGTCTGAAACTATTGAAGAGCAAATGGCAAATGCTAATTTATTCTGACAATGCAACAAAAGGCTTAATTCAGGCTGCCAGTTCTACTGAACGCAAAAAGTAGTTGGGAGCTCCTCAGACACCTTCAGGTTCATGTTTCAGTGATATCATGGCTGTAATCACGCAGGGAGCAGTGCAGCAGGTCCATGTTACGCCAGGTGCCATCTGTGCAGTGCTGTCTCCATTACCTGCCTCGTCCTGTAAGCAGCCCCAGGGCCATCCACAAAGGGCTTTGGTGGTAAGGCCAAACCCTCTTCAACTTCCCTATGAAAATAGAACTGGAGACTCTGCTCTGGGGAGACCCCCTGCAGTGCTGTCTCCAGCTCTGGGGCACCAAGAGCAGAAGGACACGGAGCTGTTGGAGCGGGGCCAGAGGAGGCCCTGGAGATGCTGGGAGGGCTGGAGCCCCTCTGCTGGGAGGACAGGCTGAGAGAGCTGGGGGGGTTCAGCCTGGAGAAGAGAAGGCTCCGGGGAGACCTTAGAGCCCCTTCCAGTCCCTCAAGGGGCTCCAGGAAAGCTGGGGAGGGACTCTGGATCAGGGAGGGGAGTGATGGGTCGAGGGGGAACGGTTCTACACTGAAAGAGGGGAGATTTAGATGAGATAGGAGGAAGGAATTCTTTGCTGTAAGGGCAGTGAGCCCCTGGCCCAGGTTGCCCAGAGAAGCTGTGGCTGCCCCATCCCTGGAGGTGTTCAAGGCCAGGTTGGCCGGGGCTTGGAGCAACCTGGTGTGGTGGGAGGTGTCCCTGCCCAGGGCAGCGGGTGGCACTGGATGAGCTTTAGGGTCTCTTCCAATCCGAGCCATTCTGTGATATGACAGGGAGGTGTGCATGCTTCCCTTCCTAAACAACTGCCTGTTTAATGATGGCCTGCGTTGGTTGGGGAACTTCTGGGCACCATGCAGCAGATGGCCGTCACTTCATCTCAAATTGTCTGAAAAACCCTGCCTGGTTTGTTAGTGTCTGGTTGTCCCCATGCACTGACGTAAGCTGTGTCCGAGGGGAGATGGAGGACAGAGCGGTGATCCTGTTGCCTCAGTCTTTTGAGCAGGGTGTGATGGAGCGGAGACCCATCACCCGAGACAGGGAATTGTACCTCTGTAAATCAAGACTAAATAGAATCAAAGCACGGTTGTGCTCGAAGTGCAGTGAGATATGAATAACTGGAAGTCAGACCTGCTGCGCTTTCTCACTTGAGAAACCACATGGTTTGTTAGTGGAGCATTAGCAGGTGCTCTGAATGACTGAAGAGGAAATTAGAGGGCAAGCACGTAGCTATTAAGGGTTTAAACAGACACATTTACCTGTCCTGCCTATGCCTTGCATCTTTTTATATTATTGCAAAAATTAAAAACACATTTGTTCTGATGTAAACGAAACGGTAATTTCTCAAGAAACTCTTTTATGGGCTGCAGGATTGGTCTTATGGCTGACCTCAAACAGTACCTGGACCTGTCATTAGTTCCTCAGGAAAGAAATGAGTTTTATAAGGTTCTGGCATTCCTACAAAACCAGAAGGAAAGAGTTGTGGAGACTTAACGAGCTGCATAATATTCCATGCAGGGCTAGAAAGAGACAGGTCATTTGAATGATGGACAGGAAAAACTGATGTCAAATGTAACCCCTCTGCAGGAAGCAATTAGGGTGACTGCGCTCATCTTCTAATTACGTAGTTAGCCACAGAGGAGGGCTGCACGTGCTCTGTAGGGATTGACTCTCACAGCGTGATTTAAGGCCTGCAAGCCAAAGGAGTCCGAAGCATCTCTCTTGAAAGAGGGTATTGCATTATTTTAAGAAAGAGACAAATCTGAAGAGAGGAACTGGTCACACACTGACAGAAATCTCTTGATTTAAAAGAGTATTGTTGTAGAGGATGGCCCTTGGAGAACTGGGCTGACCTGAGAGCCCTGCTCTGACATCCAACCTCTGGTAGATGCCGTTGGTGTAGGCAAAGCACGTGTCTTCTCCAGAAATCACTATTCCCTTTATCTGCTGCTTATTCCAAGAAACTGGACTTTTTTTAAAAAAGATCATTCTTTTAAGTAACCATTTTCTTTTTTCCCTGCCTAGATTAACCCTGGCAGTAAAGCAGCCATGGCAAACCTGTGCCCAGGAGATATTATTCTGGCAATTAATGGAGAGAGCACGGAGAACATGACACACCTAGAAGCACAAAACAAGATCAAAGCGTGTATGGACCAGCTACTGCTCTCCCTGAACAGGTAGGTCCTCCTCTGTTTGATGTGCTCTTGGGTCAGCTTTGCTTGGCTCTCTGCAGGAGGCTTGTGGCCAGCCTGGGGGCAGATGTGCCCTCAGGCTCTGTTCTTGTTGCATCCTCATGGTCTGCATAATTGTTCTGTGTTTTTAAAAACAGTAAAACAGAATTGTTTTTAAAAGATCACTGGTACAAAAATGTGTTCAATTCATTTATATGTGTGGATTGTGTACCTTGCAAGGCTTGTCCAGGCTGTGAGCTGGGTCGGACCCTTCAACCCAATGGAGTTTTTATCGACTCAAGCAAGAGCAGCACTGGGATCTACATCTCCTTTGGGCAAAGACTCCCACTTCGTTAACATCCACCTGTCATTTTCCTAAACATCTGTTCAATGAATATACATTTGAAGGTCCTGCCAAATTCACTTTTTTAGAATATTTCAAAGCAAAACAACGGCTTCGTTTTTTTTGCTTTCCATTGGCATTAATTCTGTAGCTAAAGGTTCCTAATACAAATCACAAATTATCCAGACAAAATGAGTGCTCCTTATAAGGCTCACAAATGACTAATGTTATCTGTAATTGATTTAAATAAGTTTATACAGTTTTCCACTTCAGATTAAAAAGGCATTTCCTGCTATAAAGAGCTATCATTTACTGTTTATACTTCTCTTGGAAAACATGTAGTTTCTGACTGGAAGCCTGGGCAGCAGGGAAGGAGCGCTGCCGTAAATGGAGAAAAGCCTTGGTTGCTCCTCATGGTTCATCCAACAGTGGTGTCTGAGCCACCCGGACGAAGCGGAGTCCCCTGAGCTCAGCCCATGTCATAGGGATCATGTGGCTTCAGCGTTAGGATAGAAAAAAAAAACCAACAACCACAAGAAAACCCTTCATGCAGGTCATGCAGGTAGAATTTCCCATAGCCAAGGAGGAGGGGCATTTTGCTTTCCGTTTGGAGCAGTTTTAGGGAGACTGGATGGTCTTCAACCCAAAGAGGGGCTGTACCCCAGGCATGGCAAGGGTTCCCTTGCTGGCTGTCCGCAGGCTGGTGGAGCTCTCCTTGGAAGAGGTTGGAATCCTCATGTAGTGATGGGAAAGTTTTGGTGAGCTACCAGCTGCACAGGTGGTTTGGCAGCAGAACAACTTTGTCAGGAGTTAGAATAAAGTTTTGCTGAAAACGGCTTTCTCCTGCAGTGTGGCAGCATTTTATTCTCATGTATGAGGGCTTCTCCTCTGTGAATTTGTGGGATGAATTCCCATTTTTACACCTCATTTTAGCCACCAGTATCAACTGGTGTCTGTTTGTTGGCTGAGATGGGACCCTCGAGTACTTCTCCTCCATGGGAGGCATGCAGTATCTGCCCAGCTTTCTGCTGGTGTCCATCTGGTCTTCATGGTTAGGAAGTGGTGCTTGGATATTGCTGGCAGTAGCTGTGACCATACTGGTGGTGGGAGCTGCTGTGTCAATGTATGTGGTGTCAGCAGTATCTCCATGAAGGTGCATCTCCTCTCCTAAGAGGTGACTTCTTGCATGGACACAGGGCAGAGGTTCTGTCACACTGGCACAGCTCTGCGCCATCGCAAGGGGAGTGGACAGAGGTCTCACAGCAGTGTGGGAACATGCCTTGGTGGGATTAGGGATGATCTGTTGCCTGTTTAGTTTTCCTGAGATGCAGAAATGGTCATTAACGACCTTGTGGTGGTCTGGAAGCTGCTGCGTGGAAGACTTCTGGCAGCAGAATGGAGGGTCTGTGGCTTCAGGTTGGGTTTGCCCAACTGTGCCTACCGAGGTGGATATTTTTAACTGTGGGACCTCGCAGGTGGCCAGAGGGGCGGTGGGTTCTCTATAGCGGATGTTGCTGGTGATGGCCCACAGCCTTGCAGTGGTGTGTCGTGCGTGGGTGAGGTGGCCTGGGCTTTGCTAGGCAAGGAGGTAGGCAAGAGGATTGCCATTGTTTTGTCAGGTCTTAAAGCCTTATTAATGTAGATTTCAAAGGCAAAATAAATGCTCAGGTTTCTGCAAGCCAGGAACAAACAGGAGCTGGTGGCAGTGAGGAACTCTTCAGTGTGGGATGGCTGCTCTTGGAGAGGAGATCACACTGTTGGGTCAGTTACGTGGCTTCTCCGAGAGCAAACACACCTCAGCCGTGCCCAGAGACATCCCTGGGAGTGGTCTTTCTCTTGATAGGAAAAACTGAATAGCTTATTTTTTCTACAGTAGGGAAAGCAGCTCCAGCAACGCTTTATTAGGTCTATTTTTAGTTTGGCCCAAAGCGAGTGCTCAATGACATGGCTCTTGGATCTCTCTCCTGCTTCCCGAGTGACCTGTTGGATCCAGACGACTCTGCCCAGCCATTACTCATCACTGGAAGCGTGTCTGGCACTGCCTCCTCGGTGTGAGCAGATCCCTGCTCCGGGCCTGGCCTCCTGGAGAGCACCCGGTGCCCAGAGGTCACCCTGACCTGGTGCTGGAACTGCATCCTGGGGCAGTGATGGGGGATTTTGTTGGTTTGTGTGTGATGTCCAGCAGCTGCTGTTTGTCACAGCTGCGGATCACCACCCAGCACCCCGAGCCCCAGGAAAGCCGCACTTGAGGAGCCAGGCTTCAGCACCTTCTCCTCCCCTGGGCAGAAGGATGCTCTCCAAGCAGCGTCCTCTCTGTACACTGCCTTCAACAAGATATAGATCGCAAATCAACACAAGGAGGTGTGTTTTTTTTAATAAGTGTGTTTGAAATATATTTGAAATAATGAGCTTGTTTGTTGTTTACTGAAGACCTATGAAATTTGTGTTAATTCTGTTTTGCCAAAGGAGGCTCCCTCCCACCAAGCGTGTGTGCCAAAGGAGGGCTGGGCAACGAGCCTGGCAGCGAAGGGCTTCCAGCCCTCTGGTGCCCTTTGGGCTTCTTCCATCCCCTGCCCTTTCTCCATGAACCCTTGGCATTATGCGTTGCCGAGATACAGAACAAGACCGGTTTTGTTTGCAAACTGTGGTCAGTAAATGCCCTTTGACAAGAAAGTTCAGTAAGAAAATCAGAACAGGGAGAAAATGTGCAAGGGAAGACAAGAAGGGAGAGTCATTGTGTGGTCTGATGGCATGTCCTGGGGTCGATGTGGCCCATCTGGGTTTCGGAGGCTTTGAGGATGCAGAGAGACCATTGAATTTGATGGGGGGAGATGCTGATTATCCTGTTTATCAAATTCATTAAGACATGTGGATACAGCAGTGGGGAAACAAGTAAAGAGCCAGGAGGACTGACCGTTTGTGGGTGGAATAAACAATTAGAGTGTAAAACTTTCCCATGCAGGCGATATCTCTACCCTGTACTTGGGATGGAACGAGTGAAATAAGTGGGATTTCTGTCACGATCCAAACTTTGGCCACAGTCAGGCGTGACCCTGTGTCTGGGTTGCAAATAGATGGGCGCATCTGTCGTTAGCACAGTCTGTCATTAGGAACGTCACAGCGGGTTTGATGGTTTTTCTCTTACCCGGCTGCACAGCAGAATCCGTTCATTGAGTTGCTCTGGAAGGAGAAAAACGGAGAATTTCTGGTCAAATGTGAACATGTAATTTCCAGACCCCGTAATGGAGAGCAGCACCCAGGGCGCTCCTCCCCATGGCTCTGCCGGCCCGAGGACCGTGCCAGATGTTGGCAGCACATCTACTGGGGCTTTGCTCGCTGGGGGCTACACTGAGCTCCAGAGGGAGCTGGGTGGAGGGACAGTGACACTGACCCCTGGAAAAGTGAAGTTTTGAGTCCACGGGAAAGATCCACGGTGCAAATGGTGTGGCTGCATGGGCAGAAAGGAACCACGTCGTTTCCTAATATATCTGGCATGGTTGCGTGACAGCTCCTGGGGCACAGCGGGAACATTGGTTTTCTGTCCGTGGGACATGCCGGTTTCCCTGGGCTGGTTGTGAATCCCGCAGGAGACAGGGCTGTGGGTGCAGTACTGAAGAGGTGGCTCTGAAGATGAGAGCTGGTGGTTTGCAAAGAAAAGCAGGGCTCAGGGCAGCTCTGTATCTGATCCTTCACATAACTTTAGGGGGGATGAGGGAGACAGTGTCTGCAGGGCAGCGGCAGCAAAACAGCGTGGTGAGAAGCTGGCAGAGCCTGGGCCTTCTGTCTCCAGACAGCCGTCACCTCGGTGGGAAAAGCTGTTTTGTTTTCCAACAGTAACAAACGATCCAGCAACACAGTCTTGATAGATCGCATCTGAATTCTCTGTACTGACGTACGTTCACGTGAACAAGTACTTGCGCATTGAAATCAATATTATTTCTCACAATCAACCCTTTCTTATCTTGGAAGACAGTCAGTGTCCAGGCAAGTGCGGACAACAAGCCTGGGACCCAGCAATAACCAGCCCTGCAGTGCAGCCTGCCCTCTCCTCGCTTACGTATTACTGTGTATTTTCTTATCCCTTTTGAAGAAAGCCTTCCCAGCTCCTTTGAAAGTTAACATCTCTCCTGGTTATGCTGCAGCCCTGGTTATTAGGGAAGACTTGTTACTTCAGATCGAGTCATGACTCAAATAAAAGCAGCCGTAAAATTGGGTTGGAGCCGTGCTTTGTTGAAACCACCACTTGAGAACAGAGGGTTGAGCGTACAAAGGACCTTGGGCGCTGGACAGGAGACCTCGTGGCATCACCGACGCCGTTCCCGCTGACGCACACCACGGAAAAGCCCTCGGCAGCACTGTCCGGACCTGCCCAGCCATGCCAGACGCGGAAGGCGAGCCCCAAAGCTTGCTCTGAAGCTTTTGCCATCTGCCAGCTGGGAGCTGCATCCTTCCTGGAGGAGCTGGTCCCAAGCCCACGTAGGAAAAGCTACTGGGAAGGGGGTGCTGCAGCTTTAAGTGCGTTGGGGGCTGTGGTTCCCTTGTGTCCCCTGCAGCCTGGTCAGTGTCGGTATGTGGGAGGCTGTCCCTGCTCTCAGCCTGTACTAACACAGATTTCTTTTTCTAAAATCTCTACTCTGTCCTTTATCGAGGTCTGTAATTGCTGTTGGAGCCCCTCTTTCCTCACATCCCGCTTCTCTAATGCCCCTCTCTGCTAGACTCCTGTTCACATGAACTTAGTGAGAGTTTTGTCCCCAGCTTCAGCGGCTTGTGTTTTCATTGAATCCTAGAATGGTTTGGGTTGGAAGGGACCTTAAAGCCCATCCAGTACCACCCCCTGCCCTGGGCAGGGACACCTCCCACCACACCAGGTTGCTCCAAGCCCCGTCCAACCTGGCCTTGAACCCCTCCAGGGATGGGGCAGCCACAGCTGCTCTGGGCAACCTGGGCCAGGGGCTCACCGCCCTCACAGCAAACAATTTCTTCCTCATATCTCATCTAAATCTCCCCTCTTTCAGTTTAAAACCGAGATGTGCAGGGCTGTTTCTGGGCAGTGGCACTGTGGAAAGCAAAGCAGCACAGTGGCCTTTGTTTTGAGAATGGATCGGAGGAAAATCCTCATCAGCTCATGAAAAGAGTTGATTTCTGTAACTGATGCTCTGATGTAATGTGTGAGGCATTACCTGGGTTTCCCTGTGACAGGGGGTTGGTGTTCAAATTGTAGTTAATGGCTCCAAAATGTGAGGCCAGGAGTTCAAGTGGGCTTAGTAAAGCAGCACCTGGCACCTGGGCTGCGGTAGGAGGCTGCGATGGTGCTGGTGAAGGCTTAGCAGGGTGGTTCGGGATGAATCAGCCTCCTCCAGCATCATCTTCCCAGCTCTTGAATCCCAAGCTGGGGCCTGCTTCGCTTCGGCTGCTGTACTGGCATCTGCAGAGGAGGGTGAGGGCAGGTATGTGGCTGCTGGCTGGAGGAGATCCTGGGTGTTTAAGCAGCCCCGTGAGTTATTACTCACAAAAATGTGGTATGGAGATCTTAGTATTTAGCCACCAAATGTATGCATTTGACTGGCGGCCAAGGATTTCAGAGTTTTAAGTAAAGTGAATGTGTGGATAAGGGTGATCACATGGTAAAACTTAGTATTTTTTTTTTTCCTTTTTTTCTCTCACTGTGAAGTTGTCTCTAAGTAACACAAATGAAGAAATTCCTTATCCAGCAAGAAGTGTGCTTTCTAGCTCTTTCGTCCCGGGACTAACGTGTTCATATTCCTGTGATGTGCAGGGAGGAATTCACATGTGTTGTGAGACCTTTTTTTCTTTTTAAAAAAAAAAAAAAAAAAAAAAAAAAAATTAGTACCCCATTCTTCCCAGTCAAATACAATTACAGCCTTTTTTTGGTAATAGCACTGGGGCTGTTTGTGCGTGGGGCCAGGTGGGTGCTGGGGGACTGGCAGCATCTCCCTGACTGACCCTGGGCATGGCCGAGGCCGCCAGGGTTGTTGCGTTGTGTTTGTTTCCTGACTGCGGTGTCAAAGCATAAATCCTCAAAGGTTTGGCTTTGGTTCCTTCTGTCTACAATAACCCCTGGAAGCAGTTTCTTGCCCCTCCGCCTGGTGTGCGTGCTGGTGGGGCGGCACTGCTGGGACAGTAATTTTTCTTTTTAAATAGCAGCTGCTATTCAGCAGTGCCCCCTGCCCAGCGCGGGGGGCTGGTTTGCTCTGTGCAGCCCTGGCAGAGAGAGGACGAGGGGCTGAGGAGGAAGCAAACCAGCGGGGATGGGCTGTGAAAACCCAAATTCCTTTATAGGTGGCAGCGGCACGAACACGGGCCAGGTTTGTTCTCATTTGCTTGAGCCCAAGTGACTGGGGGAAGCAGCAGCCCAGGTGCAGAGCTTGCAGCCACCGAACCCCCTTTGCAGGGGATGCGCGGTGTGCGGGGAGCCCACGCGCACCCATGCGCCGTTACAGCCCTGCTGAGTCCACTTGGAGAATTTCAGTATGAAGATTTTGAGTATGAAGACTTTCTATTTATTCCTCCCCTCTGGACAGAGATGGAGCTTCTCCGGAAGTTTCTGTGGGAAAAAGCCCAGCAATGAATCTTCTGGACGTGTAGCCCCAAAAGTCCTTGGAACCTCACATAGCTGATGTTGTCCCAAGCCCCATTCCCGCCCCCCTCAGCTTGTGGAGGTTTTGTCAGGATGCGTTCGCTGCGAGCCATGCTGCTGGAAGATGGGAAGGATGACAATGTATGATGTTCTCAAGTTTCCACTAAAAGTACAACTGGAAAAGTGAATCACAGCTTCCCCTGTGGAGCTCCTTGAGGACTAATAGAGAGGAAAACCGGCAGCTTTCCAGAGCCTGGATGCAGAGCGATGGTTTCAGCCGAGAGGAATGAAGGAGGGGAAATCCCGTGGCTTCTCCTTCACGTACCCTGGATGAGCCGGGTTCATCGGGGTGCTCAGCTGAGCCCAGCGCCCGTGCCATTCACCAGCCTTGCCTAGCAGGTGACAACTCTCCATCAGGCTGTGGGGACGGATCCATCCATGGTCACCACGGTGAGGTTCCCAGTCCTGGGCAAGTAGAAGCATCGTCTGTAGCTGCTCCTAGTCTCAGTTCAGCTCCCAGAAGGCTTATGGCCATATCAGTGATAAAAATCAGCGGTGACCGTAGTGATGTGCCACCATGGGAGGTGAATAGCATTCAGGAGATGGGCAGGAACCTAGAGTCACCCCCACCCCCAAAAAGTTCTATACAAATTGGGGTGAAATCCAGCAATAGGCTTGTTCTGGAGGTTTGTGTAGCAGACAGCAGCATCCCGGGTCCAGTCTGGCACTTTCCCAAGTGCTAACTGTTAGTTTATAAGGGGATGGAGAAATTAGAAATTCAATAAGGCCCAGGAATTCTTGCAACTTAGAAGCAGCTCTACAAATGTAGAGAGCAAGACTTGCAGATCATTACCAGGTGAAAAAACATTTTGGTGAAGTATGTGAGCATATGCAAGTAATCTTTTGAGAATGACGTTGAGTCTTTTAGAAAACAAATCGTGGGATAAAAGGTGTCTGCAACTTTATTTTTTTAGTTATGTCTTGTTAATGGGTGTGTTTCCCACGAAGCCCCGTGTTGAAGGCCCAGCACTAACCTAGGTCAAGTTATTTTTCTTAGGATTGTCCTAGCAGCCGTTAAAATAGAGTAGAGCGTTGTTAGTGCAGGGTAATGATTTCCACATAGCTGACTTTAATCCCCTACAACACATCTGAAAACACTTTTCCTGTCCTTGAGCCGTAAATTAAATGACTTGGAACATTTGAGCGCGACGTCGGATCTCTTACCCACTGTGTTAGAAAAGCATGATTAGTTTTTGCTGGTGCCCGAACACAAAGCTGTGACTGTTGGTAGCATGAACCTGCTGCCAGGGTGGCTTGGGTTGGCTGTGCTGCTCTGGGGCTCATTTGGTTCCCCCGTCCTGGGGGCTGCAGGGTACCCTGCTGCTGCTGGTCCTGCTGGGACGTGGGCACAGGGTGAGATCTGGGCATCCCCCGTGCTGCAGTGATGCCCAGGGCATTGGACTCTCAGGCAGTCACTTCTTAGTTATTTTGAATTATCTCGTAGTCTACTTTTCCCGTGGAAAAGAGGGGGTCTCCTTGTGTAAGCATCAATGCTCATCAGGCTTACAGTTGGCAGTTCTATTTGGTGGGGCTGGTGTTTCTCCCAGTCTCCTTTGCCTTTAAAAGGGCCAAATAGAACCTGAATTGTGCCGCTTAATTTCAGAGTATTTATAGAATCGTAGAATGGTTTGGGTTGGAAGAGACATTAAAGACCATCCAGTGCCACCCCCTGCCCTGGGCAGGGACACCTCCCACCACACCAGGTTGCTCCAAGCCCTGTCCAACCTGGCCTTGAACACCTCCAGGGATGGGGCAGCCACAGCTTCTCTGGGCAACCTAACCTGGGAAGCTGGTCCAGGTGGAAGCTGTGGCTTTGCTCAGGCCAGTGCTGGAAGCTGCACGAGGCTGTGCTGCTTACACCGAGGACTTTTGGCTTCTCTAGAGAACTGATGGTGAAGCCTGGAGTTTAATCATTACAAGCACTAACTGCGAATGGGCTTCTACATGCAAACCTAACGCTGTCCATGTCTTTCATTAAGCGTGGAGATGATAACTGTGAAAAACACAAGTTTAGCTGCTTTCTGGTACAGCGGGTATGATCTTTGTTCATTTAGAGGTATGGGAACTGGGACAGTCCAAGTGGAAAGTGCTGGCAGTACTGGTGACTGAATGCTATAACTTCACGTAGAACAAATTTACTGCTGTCGCTCTTATCTTCTGCAATCAGAATCGCTTTCTGAATCTCGGTTCTTATTTACTGGCAAATTGAAGTCTCCAGGGATCCTTTTAGCTGTGTTTGGCGTGTGGGCTCCAGAGCTGAGGGAAGGGGAATGTCGTAACTGCCCCATCTCGGAGGCACACATCAGGCTGAGTCAGTGTAGGGGAAAAAAGCACGGAAATTATAACGATGGTCTCTGCCAATGTAATTAGGCATTTTCATTGTTCTGGGCCTCCAAATGAAATTCTCAATGTGGAAACAATATCCACAGCACTGGATCATGGCAAAAAGCAAGGCAGGTTTGCTAGGAATGCTGCCATTCCTGGGAAGGCCGGTTTCCTTTGTCCCACCAAAAACAGTTGGAAAGACCAGCTTAAAGTGAATGGTCCAAGCCTAAAACCAAATAATTACATTAAAGGTAATTTATCAGAACAAGGCAAATAGCTATGAGAAAGAATAGGTTATTCCCTGTTGAAAAAGCTGTGATGGTATTACCGAGTAATAGTTTGGAATGAAAAAAAGGTTAAATCCTCAGGGGATGGATCCAAAGTGTGTTACAGCCAGTGGGAGTCTTGGCTTTTGATAGGTTTTGGATCAGATCCTGCCCTTGGAAAGGCTGGTTTGTTTGCTGACTGCTTTAGATGCAAAATACCAAAGGTAAAAAAAAAAAAAAAAATCACCTCGAGGATTCCTGGGTTAAAACCATGCTCCTTATTTTTCAAACTTGGACTCTGCAGATAATTAAACCAAAGCGGAGTGTGGTATGCGGCAGGGGCTGGAGTCCATGGAAGGATGCTCGGCCGCAGGCAGTGATCCCTGCCTGGCAGAACCAGACCTATTCTCACGAAGTGGTGCATACGCGGATGGTGATGATAAACGGAATAGTTTGCATTTGCAAACTTGTACTTCGTGATGCAGTTTCCATCTCCCAGCTCAACCTCTCAGCATCCAGAAAAGCCGGCGTATGTGCCTGCCAGACCTTGCCGGGTCCCTGCAGCGCCCTCGTACCCCATGCTGACGATCGCATCCCAGCCGTGCCCCTCAACTCCTCTGGAGGGAAAAAATGATACGGCACACGGAAAACCTTTGGACAGAGGCAGCGTCCTGTTCTGGCTTGGCAGGACTGAAGGTGCATTTGTGAATGGAAGGTCTATTTTCAGGACTTTTTCTATCCAGCACCCGTGTTGAAAGGGTCAGGATGATTCACACAGGGTCGCGTAAGCCTTGTAGCTGAAAGACATTTATAGAATTCCTGCAGTGTCCTAGTACGTAGGCCTGACAGAGAAGGGAAAAAACGATATATAGATATACACATAATCTGAATACATTTCAGGATTCAGGGCCAGAATAAAGGGGCAAAGCCAGCAAAACGAGAACCACCCCAAGTCTGTCTCCTGATTTCTTCAACTGAAATAAGTTTGTGTCTTAAACTCCACACTAAGGTCAATCTTGAAGAATGGTTTTCAGCTTCATGGTTTTAATAGCATGGAACTGGTATCTTTGTTTACCATTGTACTATTTCTTAGGATAATTTTAGGCAAACATATATATTTATTTATTTAATTCCCTGGCAGGCCTATATACTATGTATATGTTTGGGTTTGGTTTGGTTTTTAAGAAGTCTGGGGTTTAGTTGTTTGGGGGGGTTGGGGGGTTTGGGGCTTTTTAAATCAATTTAAGGTGAGTTTATTTAATTTCCCCTTGCAGAGCCGAAGGGAAGACCTGGTCCCCCCCAGTTCTGGAAGATGGCAAGGCTCAAGCATACCGGATCAACATAGAGCCGGAACCGCAGGTACGGCTGCAGCAGCCCTGTGCCCCAGCTGCTCTCCCAGCTCGTGTTTCTGGGGAGGGGAGATCCAGATCTGGGATCTGGGAAGCCCTCTGCTCCACCTGCGGTCCTTCCAGGGGTTAAGGAGTTTTTATATGTGGTTTTAAAGTGTTGTGTTTGTTAGACTTTTCTGTGCTGTGCTTTCCTTGGGCTGGTAGAGCCCAGGCCCCTGTGGTGAACCAGAGCCCTGAACTGATCTGGCTTAGACCCAGCTCGGTGACTGTCCTCTGCCCAAGTCAGGTGTTAGTGAATCGTTCACCAGCGGTGTGAGGAGGCTGGGATGTGCCACAGGGGGAGCACCCAGCACCAGACCCTCCTCAGGGCCATGGTCGCTGTTGGGAGCTTTAAGGGTGCTGCCCGACGCCGGCCTGTCCGGGAGCGCAGCACAGCTAGGGTCTGTTTGCACCTGCCTCGGCCGCCGTGCCTCCATCTCGGCTGCTTCCAAAATCCGCCGCACCCTCCTAATCCCATGGCGGTGAGTCACATCATGTGGCGGTGGATGATTATTTTTTTTGTGTGATGACGGTCTCTTTTTTTTTTTCTTTTCCCTCCTGTTCACTCCTTTTTCTTCCTTCTCTCTATTTTGCTTGACTTTTCCCTCTACCTTCATCTCTGCCGGCAGCCTGCCCTGCCTTCCCACCCCGTCATCTCTGAGAGCTGGGGCGAGGGCAGCACTGTCTCCAGTAGCTGCCTGCTACCAGGAGGTGGAGGGAGACCTGAACAGGCTTCTATCCTTCCAACCCATCTCTTGACTAATAGCTTGGTATCAAAGTCGAAGATGACTCTCATTCTCCTTTGGCTTCTCAAAGGGAAGAGGAACGGTGTCTCGCTCCTCTCTTTCTATCTCTGAGTTAGCTGGCTGTTGGGTTTTTGGATGTGCTGGTCCATGATGCATGGTGTAGAGGTATCAGAGGAATGAGGAGACGATGAGGGATGGAGAGACCAGGAGGAGTGGACAGGGCAGAGGGGAGCTCCTGCTGTCTTGCTCCTCCTCGGATGGCCTCTGAGATGGTGTGCATGCTGCCAGCTTTGCCAGGGCACACAAGGTAATGGATGGCAGGACTGAAGCCTGCTGAGACTTCTCGCTGCTGCACGTTGACCAACCCCTCCCAGAGCAGCAGCAGAGGCACCACAGCTGCTTGCAAGCTTTGGAAAACAAAAGTAGATCAGTTCAGGCTGACAAAAAAAACTCCTGCGATTGCCACAGCAACATGGGAGCACTCCTGTGCTGATGCTGAGAGTTCAAATATTGCTCATATGGTTTCCTTCTCCACAAAGGTGGTTTGTGTTATGGACTGTTTCATGACAGCCTTTTCTCCACTGACAAAGAGCCCACCTGCAGATGCTGCTGGCTTTGGTTTGCTGTTCATTCCTGGAGGTGGCTCTTTGAGTGTCCTGACAAGGATTCCAGGGTCCCCCCAGCCCTTCCTTGTTTCAGTCCAGAAGGAACACAAGACCTGCAAGGAAGGAAGGGAATAGGATGATGCTATGAGGAGTGGTGGTGGCCTCATTTCCCATCAGCGAGGAGTGGGGAGAGAGCACTGGCAGCAGAGACTCCACCAAATGACGAGGACGGGGGAGAGATTCTCCAAACCCCACAAAGAGCTGACCTGTATAGTCACAGAATGGTCAGAGTTGGAAGGAAACTTAAAGACCACCCAGTCCCACCCCCTGCCCTGGGCAGGGACACCTCCCACCACACCAGGTTGCTCCAAGCCCCCTCCAACCTGGCCTTGAACCCCTCCAGGGATGGGGCAGCCACAGTTTCTCTGGGCAACCTGGGCCAGGGGCTCACCGCCCTCACAGCAAACCATTTCTTCCTGAGATCTCATCTAAATCTCCCCCCTTCCAGCATAAAACTGTTCCCCCTACTCCCATCACTCCCCTCCCTGATCCAGAGTCCCTCCCCAGCTTTCCTGGAGCCCCTTGAGGGACTGGAAGGGGCTCGAAGGTCTCCCCGGAGCCTTCTCTTCTCCAGGCTGAACCCCCCCAGCTCTCTCAGCCTGTCCTCCCAGCAGAGGGGCTCCAGCCCTCCCAGCATCTCCGGGGCCTCCTCTGGCCCCGCTCCAACAGCTCCGTGTCCTTCTGCTGTTGGTGCCCCAGCGCTGGAGGCAGCACTGCAGGGGGGTCTCCCCAGAGTGCAGCAGAGGGGCAGAATCCCCGCCCTCGCCCTGCTGCCCACGCTGCTGGGGATGCAGCCCAGGCTGTGGGGGGGTTTCTGGGCTGCCAGAGCACATCACCCGGTCATGTTGAGCTTCTCAGCCAGTTCCCACTTGTGAACCTGTCAGCCTTTGCAACCATGTAGAAATTTGCAAATATTTTGCATTCCCGCCTGGGCACAGCGGGCAGAGGGGCTTTGCCACTGGCACTGTGGAACAGCAGCACCAGCAAACCCACCCCAGTACCGCACACGAGCGACTGGTGGGTCTGCTCATCTTTCCTGCCCTGACTGACCGAGCAGGGTGATCTGTCTGCTTGGGTTTTGAGTTCTGGCCATGTTTGCTTCATTCATCAATTACAGCAATCTTTTTTGACAGATATTTTTTCTTAATAGACTTTGATGTGCCCAAAACCCTATGAATAATTTTAAATGAGGACCAAATGTGCAGCAGTCCTACTGCCAGATACAACATTTCTGAGGTTTAATGCAGATTGGATTTGAATCTGACTATTAATATATGTTACAGATGGATCTTTTTAAAAATTAGGCAATTACAAAGAACATAATGAGGGGGGCAGGGATGGAGTTTTCCTGAATCCAGACCTACACTGGAAATGTCTAAATCTGGGGAGTACTTGGTGGGTAAAACAGACGTGTTTGCGGCAAGGCACCGAGAGAGGTGTATGAATAAGGAGGTAAAGACAGCAGATTCTTGTGTTTGCTGTCTTTGTCAATGGCTGTATCTCCACGTTGTCTTGTGTAATGGCTTTTCTGGCCTCCCAGGGAGGAGGTGAAGGAGGTACCATGCCCCATGCCCACAGTAGAGGATGCTCGCTGGGGTTGCACCCAGGATGTGCTGGTTGACTCTTCTCCTTCCCAAAACTGTGCCTTGAGCGTGGCTCATGCTGATGGCTTGGGACACGTGCCAGGAGCTGTCTTAACCCCTGCGTTATTGCAGATGTCCCCTGACTTGCATGACATCAAGGGCAATCATCAGCACCCAAGAGCGCAGACCCTTGCAGCAGGCATCCCGTCCCCCAGGAGCAGAGATCCCGGTCGTGGTTGGAGATCCCTGTGGAGCAATGCCATATGGCCCAGGGCTGTCCCGTGCTGTCTTCATTCAGCCCCTGTAGCAAAAGGACCTCTTAGATTGTGAGAAAGAAAAGACTCATTGTGAAGTAATAGCTTGGCTCAAAGTGTGCAACCTTGAGGTGCACTTCCTCACATCTGGAAAAAAGCCGTCTGCTTTGAAACACAGGGGAAAAAAATCTGCTGGAATTCTGCCCTCAAATCACAAAAATAGGTTGGGGTTGTGCCTTGAAAGGGTTTTGAGAGTTTCACCCCAAGTGGCCTTTCCAGTAACAGGGAGCAGAAGTCTTTCCTTCCTCTGGGTTTTACTCTATCAACTTTTCTGTCCTCCTGGGCAAAGATGTCTTGAAAGTCTTTTGACTTGTGACTGCAGCAATTCATACCAGACTAAATATGTGTGATTTCTAGGAAAGCATGTGCCCTACAATTACATTTTAGTTTATTTAGGTGCAATCTTTGTCTTGAAGGCAGTGAGGTTTGCACTTATCCTTTGTGCAAGGGAGGCTGGAAGGTACGGGGCGGCTGCTGAGCTCTCCTCTCTTGCTAAATCTCTTGTGGTTTGACAGTAACGCTTTGTGGAAAACCCCTGCTCAGAGACCAAGAATGTAATCAATCCTCCTTATTAAAACTTTGATTAATATGATGACTGCAGGGAATAACTGCCCTCACAGCTGAAGAAGTGGGAAGTAGAGAGAGTTGCTTGTTCACAATGAGCAGAAATGACACTGAACAGGATGCTAGTGAGTCACCTTCGTGAAATAATGGTTTGGTTTTTTTAAAGCAGACTTTGGTTATCAGCTAGTTACGCTATGCAAGTCTGTCCTTAACAGCAAGGGTCTGTAGAGGAGCACACAAATTCAGTGACATTCAAACTTGCGTCCTCACTAATGAAGGACCGCATCTTTGTCGAACCCGGTCGTGGGTGATGGTGGGACCCGTGGGGATGCTGCTGGCGCGTGAAGTCAGCATTCCCATCACGCAGACATGACATTGCTGCTGAAGTGTTGGGATCTCTGGTCATGCTTTGCCGCCAGCTGTTTGCCCGGTGCCGGCGTCGCTGTGGGCACCGTCTCTGGCCATCCCTCCCTGGCATTCAGGGAGAGCGGGAGCACCATCCATCAGTTCCTGGAAATCCCACTGTCTTCAGCTTCTTGTAGCATGAGCTTGCTAGTCAAAATACCACCATGTGGTGCTAATAAAGGGAGAGGATGTTTGTTTTCTTGACCGTTCACGTACTGCCGGAATTGGCAGCTTTCTGGCCCAGGAGGGGCTGGAAACGAAGGCTTTGAGCTGTGGGGCAGAGCCCCGTCAGCGCTAATTGACAGTAGATCAAGTGTCTGGGTGGGAGAATAATTGCAGCAGAAATTAAATTGGTAGCACGTAGCCGGAGCTGGAATAGGATGTGAGTCCTCGCAAATCTGGATGCTTGGCTAAAATAAGCGACGTGGGGTGAAAGGCTGGGTTTCCTCCGGCCGCCCGGAGAGGGAGAGGCACTTCCCATAGGCAGTCGTCATCCCTGTCCCCAGGGGAATGGCATCCCAGTGCCACCTGGCTGGCAGAGCAGCACCTGGGTGGGTCCTGGGGCAGGGAGGGTGGGTTGGTGCTCCCGGTCTCCCTTGCCTTGGTCCTCTCTCATGCTGCGCCCCATGGGCCTTCCAAGCCCAACCATCGACTGAGGGGTGAGCTCTGAGCTGTGGAGAAGAGCTGGTCCTTCTATAGCTCAGGGGAGTCGCCCAGGAACGATGAGACGTTTCTGCTTGTCACTTTTCTATAATGTGTTATTTTGTGCTTGACACCAAATTCTTAGCCTGTAGGGATTCATGTTAGTTTGCTCTGACTAAAATCAGGTGCAAGGCAGGCAGCTTGCCATGTGAAAACACCAACCAGGATGGGGTGGAGAGGACCCCAACTTGTGGAGGCGCCAACTTGTGTCTACCATAGCTGTTCGAGCAGCCTGAACACGTAGTGCAAGAAACCCAATGCCACGTGTCAGCCAGGCCAACGGAAATGCAAACATAGACTCATAGAATGGTTTGGGTTGGAAGGGACCTTAAAGATCATCCATTTCCACCCCCTGGCCTTGAACACCTCCAGGGATGGGGCAGCCACAGCTTCTCTGGGCAACCTGGGCCAGGGGCTCACCACCCTCACAGCGAAAACTTTCTTCCTTATATCTAGTCTAAATCTTCCCTCTTTCAGTTTAAAACTGTTTCCTGGCATCATTCCCATGAGCTTCTCATACCTGCCCTGACCTCAGAAGTAGCCACCTCATAATAGCGTCAGTCTACTATACTGCTGGTCATACTTGCTCCTAATTAAAAAAATATAAATAAATCACATATGGGCTTCAGGTGTGAGTCCGAGCCTCTGGTGTCCCAGCTCGGGGCACCTGGGGACAGCAGTGGTGTCCCACAGTGGAGCAGGGAGGACGGTTTGGTGCTAATATGTCCCTTAGCACTGATTTTAACAGCTTTAAAAATGTCCTAAATAGTCACATATTTATTTTTTTTTGTTTCAGTAGATCATCATTACTTTTTAATTAAGGACGAAGAACTCCTCATTTGATTAATTGGCTCTGAGTATTGCTTTAAGTTCTCAGTGGCAGGGTCTTGTGCAGGACACTTCCATCTAATATTTGCAGCAGCAAATGGCATAGGCCAGACTTAGTTCTGTGAAAGGGGGGCTTAAAGCCTCCTCGCTGGAGAGGTGGAATTTCCTTTCCCAGAGTGACCGACCTTCCTTCCTCCCCTGGTCGGCAGCTCGGGATGGGCCACAACCGCTTCTGGGGAAGCTCTTGCTGGGACCCTCAGCTCCACCAGCCCCGCGCGGGCATCGGATGGGGCTCTCGGGGTGGACTGGGGGGAAAACGTCTGCCTCGTGCTTTCGGGAAAACAAAGGATGAGATAATGCCCTGGCACGGGAGCAGGTTCCCGTTGCATGGGAACTCCCAGCGTGTTGTTTGAGGGCTGATTTAATAGCAGAAACATGCTGGATCCTGACGGCCGCTGTAAGTGGCGTCAGCCTTGGACTGCGGGTATTCAAGCCGCCTTTCACACACAAATATCAGGGTTTGTGCACCACCACAATCTGATTTCTGACAGGCTGATTTACTGGGTGAAGAGGTTACACACACGTTGGTGTGCACTTGTGTTTATTTTTTTTCCTGTGGGACAATACTGAATCATTTGAAAGCAAAGGCATTTTCTCAGTGCCACGGTAATGTGCCAAACTGTTGTATCTGTAACCTTTTATGTGAAGTCCTCCATATATCTCTTCTATAAATCAGTATCTTTATTAGTGAGCTTCAATAATGCTGGTATATGAAAGAGGAAAAAAACAATCTTAGAATAAAGGGGAAAAAATAGGAGTGGAAACTTCAAAACGGTGTTTTCGTCTGTCCAGGTAGCAAACTTGAAGAGTTTGCTTTTATCGAAGATAAATAGGAGCTTTATTAAAATACTAACGATGCGGGTTGATGTAGGACAAAATAGAAAATTGGATAAGGAGCTCACACAGATATATGCCCTGTTATTTTCCTTGATAACATCAGTTTCAGTGATGACTCTGGTAACACAGGTAAGGAAACTGCTTGTGTACTCAGAAATGCCGAGTGTTTGTTCGGAGCACACCTGTAGTTCAGTGTTTCTGTTCTTATCCATCGGGAAAAATACCTCACCCCGCTTCATTTTTTCTTGTTGCTCACTTAAGATGAATTAATTGCTCTTTGCGGTCACTTGTGTGACCTGCTGGGGTGAGAGCGTGCAAAGACAGCCCTCCCCNGCAGGAGGCATGCTGGATGCAGGAGGGTCCCCCAGCCTCCTTGCAGCCAGACAAGTGGCACAGGGCAGACCGGCCACCAGCACAGTGGGTGAAGGAGATGGGGCGAGGGCAGGGAGCGGCTCCCAAAACTCTCTTTGGCAGGAGAGGTGGGTAAATGGCAGCCAGGGTGTGCGAGACCCTGGCATGACTGGGCTGCAGCAGCTGCTCCTGCCGCCGAGGGCTGGGATGTCCCACGGGCACTGTTGGGGCATGTTTGTTAGCAGGACAGCCAGAGACACGTTTTTGACTTGAGCTGAGTTCATCTTCTTCATTAATGACTGAAAGCAAAAGGCTGAGGCATTCCAAAATGAAAACCAAAAATATTATCCTGTTGCTTTTGTTGTGTTTTCTTGTATGCCTTGCCCTGGCTTTTACAGAAAGAGACGTTCAGATAAGCCGCGCTGGCGAAGCAGGCAGCTTTTGGGTCTAAGCATGTAATATTTCTGTAGTCTGAAACTTAGCTTGTTGCCAGTGATGCTTTTTTTCCTCCCTATTAGCTCCTGTTAGTGGTTATGGAAAGAAAATCAGAAAGGTTGATCCAATAACACCTGAAAAGGCAACAATTCCCCCAACTGGGAGTAGAGGAAAGAGACAGTAAGCTGAAAAGGATGAAATCGGGACACTCCCTGTTGCTGTTAAGCTTACTAGGTTTGTTCTTTAAGCCAAATAACAGATGGTGAGAGAAGTGACTTAATGGTAGCATTAAATGGTGGCTCGGTCAGGTGGCACTGGATGGGAACAGCAGCATCTTCCCTAAGAGGAGGGGGAGCAGGCGGGAGGCCAGAATGGGTGCTTGTTGTAATGGTTTTGGGTTTTTTTCCTCTGTAGTGGGAGATTATTTTCTATCAGTGGGGAGGCTGATCCAACACATACAGCGGCCCATGCTCGGTGGGGGTGGCTCGAGGCGGAGCGCTGGCAGGAGCATCAGCCTGATGCCTGCACTGAGCAGTGCCCTCCTGCGCCGCAGCTCTCTGCTCCTGGGCTGGAAAGGGGTCCCTGAGCACTGGGAAGCAGGGAAAAAATCCCTTCTAGGGTTTAGACTGTCATCGAGCTTAGCTATGGCTAGAGAGGGTCATCCGGCAGGAGGGCACTGCTGTTGAAGTGAGGAGGAAATTTCAAGGCTCTTCTACCTATGTTATCCAGGGTTATTGTATTGCAGAAATGCCTTGAGGTTTCACTGATGTTTATTTTCTATCAGCAGTTATTAGATTTTCTTGTATGTATGAAAGTTAAATACTGCTTATAGGATACATAGAAATTCTTTTATTCTTTGGCTTCTTCATCTACTCTGATTTCTTCTCAATTTAGTTATCGTGAATATTAGTTGTGTTCGCATGGGAAACCGAGGCTGGTTTAGGACTATGAGAGCTGGAGATGCTCACAGCGAGCCTGAGTTTATTCTGGTACTGCAATGCAGCAGCTATTCCCATCTCCCATTTGGCTGCAGAGCTTTGCCCAAGGTTGTTTTGAAAACGCAGCCAGTATATCCCGTGCCCTCCAGTTCAGCAGAGCCCATGAGCCCCGGCTATCTTGCTTTTTAATGGAAGTGTTAATAAAACCAAGACATTTGTACAAAGCCCTCCTCTGTCCTCTTGTTAAACACCCCCTTGCACCACTGATATTAAAAACATGCCCTCTGCACTGGAGCAGGCGAGATAAATGGAAACACATTTTAATCATTCTTGCCGGTCTTGGGTAACTTTTTTCCATGGCCGCGGATTTTTAGGAGACCACTGGGGAGCCAGGTAGCTTAAGGGATAAAGTCATGGCATTGCAGGTCCAATCCCTCTTGAGCTCTTTACGTCGCACGAGGGCTGTGGCTGATCCAGGGGATGAAGCTGTTTGCTGGAGCCATGGGGGACCAGCAGCCACCGGAGCCTCACTGGTGGCCATCAGCGTGACTGCATCAGGGTGGAAAAGTGTTTGCTCCTTAAGAAGGGTCTGTGTAGCTTCTTTCTCTCTAATTGTAACCCACTGGGGTAGACGTATGCTGTACAATACATAGTGCAGAACACATGCAAATGTAGAGCTGGAATATTTTCCTAGCTTAGCCTAAACCCACTTTTTTTAATAATACTTCATTTTACATCACAGAGCTGCTTCTTGTGAGAGCTCTCCTTCAGAGAGGGATGGATGCCTTCCTCCTGGAATTTAAGAAATTCCCAGCCATCCTTTACAAATGGTTTAGAAACTTCCCCGTCCATGCAAATACCTTTGGGATGACTCTAGTCAAGGCTGCTGTAAAACTGTCAAAAGCAACACATCATTTGTTGCCCAGAGAAGCTGTGGCTGCCCCATCCCTGGAGGGGTTCAAGGCCAGGTTTGATGGGGCTTGGAGCAACCTGGTGTGGTGGGAGGTGTCCAGGGGGCACGGCAGGAGGGTGGCACTGCGTGGTCTTTAAGGTCCCTTCCAATCCAAACCATTCTGTGATTCCATGATTTAAAGCTAGTAGGAAATGTTCAGCTTTTACCTCTCTGGTGCTGTCACTCCTGGTCTGATGCTCTCGGCAGGATGACCGCAGCCAGGTTGCTTCAAGCCCTGTCCAACCTGACCTTGAACCCCTCCAGGGATGGGGCAGCCACAGCTTCTCTGGGCAACCTGGGCCAGGGGCTCACCACCCTCACAGGAAACAATTTCTTCCTAATCTCTCATCTAAATCTCCCCTCTTTCAGTGTAAAACCGTTCCGCCTCCTCCTATGGCTCCCCTCCCTGATCCAGAGTCCCTCCCCAGCTTTCCTGGAGCCCCTTGAGGGACTGGAAGGGGCTCTGAGGTCTCCCTGGAGCCTTCTCTTCTCCAGGCTGAACTCCCCCAACTCTCAGCCCATCTTCCTCAGCCTATTCACTGCCATAACAGCAATTAAATTAAAGGCAATGGAGACTTTCATATAATGCTTTTGCAGTAGCTTGCAGGGGTTTCAGCAGAAATTGCAGCAGCATTAAATAAGAGCTTTAAAATGAGCCCGACTACTGGGTCCAAGACCACTTTAGCAATGCTTGCAAGGGCTGTACTTCTGCCCACTGGGACATGACCCACGGGTATTTTCCAGCATGTCCAAGACCCGGCATGAGGCCCTGGGGCTCATTTTGAGCCCCTGTCCCAAGATCTCCCCCGTGGTGCACTAGCAGCCATCCCATCCTGGGGTACGGACCCTCCTGGGGCAGGCCGGGGCTCAGCCAGGCTCCAGCTTGAGTCATGTTTCACGTCAATGTTGGCTGCGGCCTTTTAACTAAAAGACCATCTGATCTCAAGGGTTTGGTTTCTTACTTAGTGAGATCTGAAAAACGAATTTGGTGTTTAGCTGACGACTGTGAAAGGAGTGTAGTAAGATGGACATGATGGATGAAGTTTTTCTTCAGACCGTGGTATATGCTGAAAGAGGAACTTGGCAGAATATTTGAAATCTGTCTCATAACATAACCCACACGCTCTGTTCATCCAGCTTCAGCAGACTACAGCCCACCTTTTTTCTTATCAGCTCATCTTCTGAGCTGAGCTAAATAGCGGGATCATACTTACTAGGGCTTTTTAAAGTTAGATTAAAGTCTGCTCTGTCCGTAAAACCGGCATCTTGACAGAACATCTGAACTGTGATTGTAGGGCAATATGTGTTAAAATGTGTGTAGCTCTTAAAATGTCTCCTTTTCCCCCAGTTTTGAGGGCAGCCTTTGACATAAGGGTTTGACACAGGACTTCCTTCGAGGCAGTGAGCTGGAGAATCAATCCTGCTCCTGCGGACACTGCAAATCCATTATTTGTGTTTGAATGAAAACCGTGCTGTCCGTCCCATATAGCTCCTCTGTGAGGTAATAATAAGATTTCCATTTCTGGGACTTTGGAAACAGTTTATCAGAGACAAAGCTCTGTTTTTGTTGTTGAAAACCTGGGGGCAGGAGAGGCAGGGATCGCTGTGTTGCAGTTTTCTTCTGTGCAGAGGCTGAACGTCAGTCCACAGGCTGTCGGGATATGCCAGGTTATGTCTTCAGGCTTAATTGCTTGTCACATTTGCATGAAAGAGGACTTGCAGCCCTGAAGGCAGTAAAATCTCTCCCACATAAAGCCCTGTGCCAGGAGAGATCAGAATCAGGTCATTGAAGACCAACTGTACCCCTTGGGTCAAGACAAGGGAGCCATGGGCAGAAATTGCACCTCTGCTTTAAAACTATCCTTGCCTGTACCCTCTCCCTTTCTCTTGTGCCAGCTCTGAGCTCGTCCCGTTGAGCCCTGGGCAGCCAGCGGTGCCCAGCGCCCATTGGAGAAGCCAGGAGTCCATCACCAGGTGGTCTGGGCATGTTGGACATCAGGCACGGTGGGGACGGGTCTCAAACTGCAGCCCATCCTGGCAGGAACCATGATGGCTCTAAGCCAACATTCCTTGGGGTCTGCCTACTGAGGCAGATGGTCTGATGATGTCCAAATAACGATAATAGCAACGGACAAGCATTACCATGTTCCGCAGAAAAGCGGGCTTGCCCTCTTCTCTTCCATGGTAGGCAGCTGAGGGACCGCAGCCAGGGACCATTCGGGACCGTTTTGGCCATGCATTGCAGAGAGAGTTGGAGAAGCGCTGGCCGGCTCTCACGGAGCTCAGCTGGGCTCAATTACCTGAGCCCAGAGCGAGGGAAAGAGAAGTCAAACACCAGTGAGGAGCCGGAGCACTCAGGCTCATCCTGCTGCTGCTGGAGGACAGACAAAAGTAACCAGAAGTGCTCACAAGAGGTGCACTGTCCGGGAGAACCCACGCCTACGGGATGCTTTGCTGTCCTGGAGCACAAATAGCAGCGCTCGCCGCCCTAATTCAGCATTTTGGCAGCAAATGTCTGGCTGACACTGACTGATGGTGTTCCGGATTTAGGAAGAGAGTGGGTCTGAAGTACATCAAACAGAAAGCTGCTTTGGACTGAGCCAAGCCGTTAATGACCTTCAGCTCTGTTTAGGTCTGACGCGGCGTGTGTTTATAAGGAGCTCAGGGCTGGCTCCCCTGGGCTCAGGAAAATAGTCATCTTGCAGGTGATCCCCATGGCAGCTGGTCCTGTCCCTGCGGATCTTCTCCCACTGCACGAGTGGGCTCCAGGATGGATCTGGGGCTGGAAGGTGTAATTCCGGAGATATGTTGGGCTCTGTGCTGGTGGGTCTGCTCCCGGGGAAGGTTTCTCATGTGCCAAAGTTGCCATTGCTCAAAGCTCTTCCAGATGGTGTAGGTGCTTGCATGGAGGTTGTAGGAGCCAACGGTGGTCTCTCAAATTAGCAATCTTCAATTTTAATCTCTGTCTGATAGTCTGGAAAATGAAGCAAATTATTTTGTTTGTACTTCTAGACTTTTCAGGGTCTAATTTAAAACACTGTGAAGTGGATGAGCTTTAATTGCTTTGGATCAGAACATGAAGTCTGATGTTCTGTAAAGCTGTGTCTAACACCTGTGAAGATTTGTAATTTAAAAAGGCTGGAAGGACAAATAGGGCATTTTGCACAATGTCAAAAAAAAAGAAAATTTTTTTTTTTCCCCCTTAAGAATAAGAAAAATTGAGGCAGCAAATGAGTCAAACTTTAGATAAGTAAGGTTGGATGTATTTTACCAAAGTGTATCAGAAGACAAACGTGAGTTACCAAACCTCTCTTAAGAAACCATGTCTGGTATAGCATATTCTCTGAGTGCGAAGGACAATTAACTCCTGCAGCTCTTCAGAGGGTGGCCGAGGTGGTGAGAACAGGGGACTTCTGCTTGCCAAAAGACAGGTTTAGGCTTAAATCCATGAGTTAAACTCTTCCCAGCTTTGGATCCCAACATTACTCCTGCTAAGCAGGCAGCGGAAACTGCACGCTCACCTTAAAAACTTGTATTTTAAAAATCTGAACAGATTTATGCTTTTTGTTGATGCTACAAAAGGTGGCTTCAAATTATGATAGACTGTCTCCAAAAGAGACAGGGACTGAGACTCTGAGACTGATTTTCAAACCTTTCGAAATTTCCTGGTTGGCCACATGTTTTCCTACTTATGGGAAGACTTATTGCAGCAGTAATTAGCTTGATAGAAGTATTTAATTTTTGAGTCTTCTGTCCCATTACAGGTTTGACTAAAAACCCTGAGGGACGAAAAGTGTCTCTAGCAGAGTTAGGGGCACAACTGCAATGAGCAGGCAAAGCTTGTCTTCATCTTCGGTACCTAGAGTCCGCCTTAGCTCTGCGTGGTGAAGCCACGGAGTGTATTTGTATTTCTGTTGGAATCTTCAGCTTGCTTCTCTTAATGCTCCCCTGTACGTTTCCTGAAATTGGAAACGATATGTCCTGTGAAAAGCATTTGAACTTCATTACTTTGCTGATCATGGTCATGGCCGTGTCAGGCCATCCCGCTGTAGCTAAATGAAATACCTTCACTTGATACGGGGGAAAAGAGATTTGCAAATAAGTAGGGACTTCTAGAAGTTGAGTAAGTGCTTGTAGAAGAAGGAATGAAAAAAGTTCTCTCTATTTTTGGCTCTTTGAGGAATTCCCAGGATTAAATCCAAGCAATCTGTCATTCAGCATCTTTCCCTTAAATATAAAAGGAAAAACATTCCTTTTGTGCTCTTGATGCTGCGTTGTGTGGTGGGGGCATCCAAAAACCAGTTAAATTTCTCTTTTATCTTAAGAAATGCTGGCACCCAAGAACGTGCCACTGCAACGTCTGCACGCCCGCCTGGGTTCCTGCACCTCCGGGTCGCACATTCCTTCTGCTGGAAATAGTTTGTGAGGATATAAATACTGTACCAGTAAGGGCAGCCCTTACCTGTACGTGATAAGACATGGGCTGTGCTTGTGCAATGCTGACAAATGTATCTGGAAGAGGAGGAGGAGGGGGTTTTAATGGGGCCATGCAAGGGGTGGCCAAGGCAGGTCATCTTTTTTGTTTGCTCTAGTTCATTCTCCTCCAAATAATCCCTTTTCCTCTGGTTGTTCCTTGCCCTGGTGGGAAGGGACAGGCTGGGGGTCCTCGTCAAGGTGATGACCAGAGAAGGTCAGTCCAGATGGGCATTGGCCAAGGGCACTCACTGCGCATAGTCCTGCCCTCCCGTACTGCATCCGCACAAAAAAACCACCCCAAAACCCACTGCTCCCAGGAAGTGGGACTTCAAACAGCTCCTTTCTAGCTCTGCCTCCTGTTTATCTGGTGTGGGACAGCTGCGTGAATCATGTTTGTCAGGAGCGGTGGGGCCTGGGCTCCAGGAGCTCCAAATACTGCGTGTCAGGAGGTTGGTTACGCTTTGTAATTGATGGTCCTAGAAGGCAAGCGTGAGAAAACAGATTGCGAGTTTCTGTTTCGTAGGCTAAAAGGCTTCTCCTTGGTGAAACTTCGCAGGCCAGCTCTTAGGAAGGGTTTGCAAACGCTTTTAATTTAAGAGAGACCATAAAAAGCAGGAAGAAAAGCCAGCAGAGAAAAGCAAATTAGGTCCCAAAGGGGGGAAATTTTTTTCTGATCTTGAATTTGAGAACTGGAAAGAAATCCATCTGGTTCTAGGTTTCCAAGAACAAATGCGTGAGTGTTTTGCACAATGCGAAACCTTGTAGAGGTCTCACGGGAAAACGCTGAAACAGGCTTTGGGATGAGAAAAAGGAGATGGAGCTCAGTCCCAGGAACAGCTTTTTGTGCAACAGGGGAGTTTTGTAGCACAGAAAACAAGAGTGAGAAGGAAGGCAAAGACCAGTGTGCTCTCAGAGGGGTAAATACTTTCCCATAAAGTCATTAGCTGCCCCCAAGATGAGATACAGCTCTCCAAAGCCTGCAAAGAACTTGGTGGAAAAGGCTGAGGGACATCCATTGCTTCATCTCCATGGGCTTGGCCTGGTAGGTGTTGTGGTAGCAGGAGCGCTGTGGGGTCAATCAGGAGGAGCCCGGTGATCCCTACGGATGCTGCTGGGTCCCCTGTGGTTTCATGGCATGGCGGAGCAGACATAGGGGTGAGATGCCACCACCACGAGCATCCTCCTCCCGCAGGGACTGCAGCTGGTGGTGACCAGGGATGAGGAGCAGCTCAGCAGTACAGGGAGGGCTCCAAAACACCCTGATCCCATCACCTGGCTTTCATGGCTTTTGGAGAGCACCCAAGCAATGAGTTTTAGCTTTACAGTCACATCTGCTCTTGATGGACAAATTGCCGAGTTTAACAGGAATGAACGGCCAACGCTTTACACACTACCTTGGATTAAAACAAGTCCGTGGAGATTATGGTCTCCAGGCCCTTTGATGGGGGAGGTTTTCATGCCAGAAATAGCTGCCATGCTCCCTGGTGAGGCTCGGGGTGTCCATGATGCGGAGGAGCCCGCAGGAGCGGAGGACTGGGCCCTGATGCACAGCTAATTAACGATAATGGCTTTTTAAAAGCATAACTCTATAGCTCACAATGGCCTGACAGGCAGCACGGCCCATTGCTTTTTTCCCCGAAATGTTTATGATCCTTCTTTTCCCCTCTGCGTCACAGTTGAAAATGTTTTCTTTATTTCCCTTGAAATCATAATGTAAATCTGGGAATTGGAAACCCATAGCCTGGTTGTATGTATATATATATTTTTTTTTTTTTTTTCCCAAAGAATATAAATTGGGGAACAGTTAAAATTATATTATTCCTGGCAGCGAAATTCCTTTTTTAATAGATAATTTGAAGTTATTCTGTTGGAAGCGGCTTTCCCTGCGTGTGTGTGCATGCACAGCGCAGAAGGAGCCGTGCCGAGAGGGCTCGGGGCAGCCGTCGGGGCTCCCGAGGCGGTGGCAGTGCAGGAGCTTGTCGGAGTCTGCAGTTTTTCAGCTGATGGCAGGCAAAAAAAGGAAAAAAAAAAAAACTCAAAGGCACAGTTTTGCAGTTCTTAATTAAGCCCGGTTTTTATCAATGGGAGTTTTGCCTTAGGAAGAACAGAAGGATTGGACTTTCTAGATCTTTTTCTAGCAGGATCTGGTTTTTATTTCTGTTAGCCGCTCGTTTTTACAAGGCTTGGGAGAACCAGTGTTTTCTGCTCTGCACCAGTGATAGGCATTTGTTTCCAATTAGTATTTATTGGATTTA
The DNA here is from genome assembly GCA_013400035.1 of Rynchops niger. NCBI lineage: Eukaryota > Metazoa > Chordata > Aves > Charadriiformes > Laridae > Rynchops > Rynchops niger. The sequence goes on from VXBH01009456.1 coordinate 187,783, forward strand.
TTTTAGTCAAAAGTAAGCTTTGTATCACAGCCCCACAATATGCATGTTGTTATTTGTTCACAGGACGGTGTTTTCATTTTCTGCTTTGTTTTTGCACGCGCTCCAGTCTACTGAAAAGCTGGTGCAAGGCAGCATCACGGGGGATCTGCCCTCAAAGATTAATCCAGATTAAACAGATTACAGCCTCTTATACAAGCATCTATTTCTTCCCTCGGTTTGGGTGTGTTTCTGGCTCGCGTGGATGGAAATAGCAGGGTGTCCTTAGGCTGGGTCCGGCTTTCTGCTGCTTTTCCCAGTGGCTGGAATTAGCCCCGCTCCGGGCAAGGGGGTGCTGATGGCTCCCCAGGCTGAGCCGGGTGGTTTGTGGCAAGATTAGCAGCAGGTACTGTTGGATTTATGGGTGTGTGCCGGGCTGGCGAACAAAGCCTTGGAAAAACACATAGGTAATGTTTTACATAGGTGAAATAATACGGAAAACTTGCGTTTTAATGGCATCTGAGTTCCTGACTTGAGGTCATACAGCAAAAATATTTCCGTAGTTTGCCTTGGGAATTAAAAAACCAATGAAAATATGAATCCCGAGCTAAACCGGTGTGTTTCTCACACTGTTAAGGAGTGACCTTATTTTGGGAGAAAACCTCCCAAAATGAACAGGGATGCGTGTGGATGAGGGTAGTTGGAAATAAGGGAAAATAACCAGGAGTGGCCCCTTGGCTCCAGGTCTTGCCCAGCCCGTACCCCTGGCTGCAAGAGCTTGGGGTTTATCGCGTTCTGCTAATAGAAATCAGGAGCAATTGCCCCGTAGTCGGGAGAGCGCTAAGTGCTCTCGGAGTGATGTAAGGCGAAATGAGAAGCAGACTCGCAGCCTTTCTTTTGCGGAAATAACAAATATGCTTTTACAGGAGAATAAATGCGGAATACTTGGCGGCAGCTCGCTGGGGCGAAACAGGCAAGTTTGTTTGGTGGGAGACCAAGGAAAGCTGCATAGATTCAGGAAGATTTAACTGCAGGTCAAGCCTGAGTTTTACTTTTCCCGCTGCATATCTCTCTTTTCCATAGGACATATAAAATATTATTACTGTGAACTGCACATCCCAATGCAGCCTCTCCATGTGTATGGTACTAAAAACTATAAATCTCACAAGTTCTTCTGCTTTTTCTTCTCTTCCAGGACAACGGGCCTGCCCAGAGCAAGAGGCCAATGCCCCACGGGGCTGGGGGCAACTCCATGGAGACCAAGCAGATGGTGAACGTGCAGCACCACCACCCAACCCGGCTCTGCACCAACAGCGGCCCCGAGGCGGCTCTGCCGGGCCAGCTGAGCGGGCTCCACATCGCCCCTGCCCAGAGGTAGGAGGACATCCTTGCCCAGGCTCTGGGTATCGCTGCTGGTGGTGCAAATTCCATTTCGGGTGGGGGTTGTTGAGGCTGTGGTGCTCCCACAGCTCCAGAGATGCTGGGTGCAGCTCCTGCTCCATTAGCTAAGTGCAGATGGGAGGAAGAAATCTAAAAAAGCCAAAAAAAAAGAGGTTTTGGAGATGCCAGGTTTGGAACAGAATGGCCACATGTATGTATGTAGCAACTGCCACGCTGAATTTAAGCTCATGATGCTGAAGCAACGTTCAACCATTTATCTCAGAGATGGGTGCAGGTGCTCGTTTTCCAGATCCACGTAAGATCCTTCTGCTGCCAATGGGGGTAGGTGGATTAGCGGCATCAGATCCAGTCCCCAGGCTGGGATTAATGCCAGGGAGTGTCACAGACGTTAGTATCCTGTTTTTTCAAAGTGTATATTCAAGGCGGGATGGAAGAAGTTTGCCCTCCTAGGACCGGGGATCGTAATTCCACAGACCCCGGAGCAAACCCTTGGCCTGGGAGCGGGAGGGATCCACAGAGAAAATAAACCCCAGTAAACCTGGGATGTTTAGAAATGTTACGATCTGCTCCATGCAGCTGTCCGGGAGGCTGGGAAATAAATAACGCTCATAGGAAAGAGAAAGCTTTTGTGTAGCCAGGAACGGTTTGGGCAGATAACTGGGACTTTGAGGCAGGCCAGGTTGTGGGCTGGGATGCTGTCACACGGCTTACGCTGCTGCTGATTTATGCTCCTCCAGACTGGCAAAATACTCTGCAAGAAAGCAACGTCTGTATCAAATACAAAGAGGGAAGAGAGTTTCTTTTAGCTCAGGAACTCTGTGCCTGCACAAAATTCATATTTCAGTGACGCTGTGAGCCAGCTTATTCCCTGTGCTGCTCCAGGAAAGTTAATGAAGTTGGAAAGAAGAGAACAGCACAAAAAACCACGGAGAACAAAATCTGATGTTATCTGCGTGTGAGCCAAAAGGCAGGAGATTAACTTGGGTGTTTGAGTGGAATTGGGTCAGAAGTGCATTCTTCTTGAATTTGGGCTTGATTGGGCAGGACTGGTCAAAACCTGCCCTTTTTCAGTGAAAAGGTGTGGATCGATGCAGGAGGGGGCTGTAGCAGGGCAGGCGGGCGCTCGGGGCAGGCGGGGAGGGTTTGGGCTGGCCGGAGGCACAGGGATTGGTCCCCTCCTGCGGCAGCGGCACTTCTGCCCCTTGTCTCGAGAGGCCGGGGCTGCGGGAGAAGCTGGTGGGTAACTCCCAGAAAACAGAGCTTTATTTTTTCCTTTGTTTGAAAGTGAATTTTATTTCTCTTTTTTTTTATTTTTTTTTTTATTTTATTTTTTTCCTAAGCGGGTACAAATATAATGCTGGTGGAGAAAATGAGTCAAATGATGGCTAAAGTGTGTGAAGCTGTCTGATGGGACTCAGGGCTCTTGCTATTTTTATTGGTTTTATAACGACCTTGATGACCTTCTCCTTAAAAAGGAAAAGGAGCCCCTTCCTGCGACGCCCTGCTGGGCTGTGGGGCAGCAGCGAAGCACAACAGCACTTGAATCCGTCTCTACTTAGCAGGATGCCTAAACGTGCACCTGAAATATTTTTGATTCCAAAGTACGCTTTTCATGTTTTGATGTATCGAATTAACTGCAAAAAGGGTTTAAATTACTATTTGTTGCCTGTTGTACGCCAGTCATGGCGCACATGGACAAGGAGCAGCTTCAGGTCTGGATGCTGAAGGTGGCCAGGGGTAATGAGGGGGCTGCTCTTGTGTCCTGTCCTGGGGGCTGGGCAGCCCCATGGTGTGGTTTTCCCATTTCGGCCGTGGGCTGTGGCTGGCAAATGTATCTTTTAATGCAGTCAGCTACAGAAACGCTAACTTCAGAAGAGGCGTTTGTTGGATGGGAAGGGGATTTGCTGCCTGGCAGAACTGCCCTGAGAGCAGTACAAGGGGTGGGTGGAAGCCCTGGCCCGACGTAATTAATGAAATGCATTGTTTTACCCATTTTTTCCATAAATTCCATGTGTGGCTGAGCAATTTACAGTGCTTGTAAGCAGCTGCCCTCTTTCCTGGGGGCATCTGGTAACTGGGCCAGCCCTAACTGTGTTGCTTAATCAGGGCCCCACAGGAATAAGTTCAACTTCCCTGGATCAATGGCTGTTCCTGGGACAGACGTACCTCCAGGCAGAGAAACCCATGGGAACAGAGAGGTGTTTAATTGACTCTGTGGGAACGTGGAGGTTTCAGTACCTCCCTGATGAGCTGACAATTTCTGTTTCCATTTGACCTGAGCCTTCCTTGCTTTTCCTTAAAAAAGCCTTGACCCCTTGAAGTCTCTCCCACGGAACAGAAACGGGATTGATGTGGAGTCAGATGTCTACAAGATGCTTCAGGATTATGAAAAGCCCGTTTCGGAGCCTAAGCAGTCTGGATCCTTCCGATACTTGCAGGGCATGTTGGAGGCTGGTGAGAATGGTAAGGAGGTGGGCACTCAGAGGGTCTCCCCAGGATTCCGCGGGGCTGCGGCACCACACTGCTGCGGGGCTGCCACCATCATTCGGTCCCTCTGCACCCCATTCCGTGGTCCCACACCCACCGAATTGCAGACTTAACCTCTTTCTCTTTGCCTTGCTGAGGTACAGAAGCTTGAAAAGCCTCTAAAGGGACCCGTCTGTGAGAGCTGATGGGGTGGGTTTGCAAACTCCCCCGCTCACGATCGTTTTTACCCCATGTCGCTTGGGTGCTGAGGCAGCTCGGCCCCAAGGGAGGGGCCAGGCGCCCTGCGAGGGGGAACACCCAGGCGGCAGGTTTCAAATCAGTGTTTCAGATGCTCAAGGCAGAGGCTCGGGCCAGCATCTAGGGGCTTACCAAATTTTGTGGCCACTTGAGCATCGCGTGAAAATTGGATTTGCAAAGACCTTCTGCACAGCAGCTGTTTTCCTGAGACGGTTTGTGAAATGCAATGGCCTAAAGCGGTTGTGTAAGATCACGGGTGGAGAACTGGAGGCCTGTTTAAGTAAATGGCATTTGCATAAGGACGTGGGATGGTCCTCAGACGCGCAGGGATAGAGATCAGGAGCTCTTGGCTCACTTCTCAGGTCTGTCACAGCTTCCTGCCTCTGTCGTTAATGCAGGCAGGAGCCAACTCCGAGCATTAAATAATAAGATCCCCAAACCATACATTTCAGCTTCTTTTTGTTTGTCTTTCAACTTTAAGTCCATTGGGGCTTTTATGTTCTAACTTTCAGGCTTCGCTTTACAATCATTAGGGCAAGACTCTTCTTTCTGCTTCCTTCCAAGAGCCTCGTACTCCAATCATGTGGATCCAGGAACTTAGGTTTTATGGGAAAATACCAGCTACTGCAAATCTCATTACGAAGCTGCAAGAGGCAGCAAGTCGGGCTGTTGCATTTCAACCTCTGTGTATATAAAATGATGGCAAAGGATATTCTTTGACTAGAAGGATATTGCTTCTTGCTTCACAAGAAGATCCACGATCATGGGTAACTTCTGAGCATCGAGAGTTTCTACCAGTTTTACTCAGTGGTACTTAGGCACGTCTGCAAAGCATGAGATGGGATCGGCCTTGGAAGTATTTACTGGGTGTAACTTTTGCAGCCCCTTTGAGGCTGGCAGGAAAAGTGATGTTAATTACAAGTTCCAGCTGTACCTTCAGGTCCCTCAGCGAGAGCAAGAATGAGCGGCTTCCCAGTGAGGTGCCTCCTGCACCCCCAGGTCTCCTCGTTAGGAAGAAGCAAATAGGAAGTGACTGTTAATCCCAATTAATAACGCTGCTGCCTTTCTGCCTTCTCCATGCCAGGGAAAGGGAACAAAACTGAAGCTTTGCTGGTTTGCTGCTGCCTCCCCTTGCATCCCACGGCCCCCGGGTGGGAGAAACCCAGCACTGCCCTTCGGGAGAAAGGAAAGGATGGGGAAAGGGGAGGCCAAAGAAGGTGCCAGGATGGTCCCCAGACCAGTCCTGGATGTCTGCTCACCCTGGCAGTGTCTCAGCACCAGCCCGTCACCGATGGCAGCACCACATGTTTAGAGCCTGGGGCTGAGATGATGCTGATGGCTACCAGCCAGCATGGTGGCCGGCTGGAGAGGTCACCTCGCCACCACCTCCCAGAGCTCTTCCACTGGCCCATTCCCTCTCGGCTGCGCTGTGCAGCAGGCAGAGGGGATGTGTAACTGGCTGTGGGCACAGTCTTGCTCATGCCTCAGTCATTACGAAGCTGTTTATTTCATAAAGGATGAGAAATTAAGTGAAAAGCATCTCTCCTGGCATAAAGCTCTGTGATTTCTCAGCATGGTTTAAATCCCCAGGAGTGTTCCTGCTAGGTTGTTTTACAGCTTCCACCCTTGCTCCATTTTCCCTAAGCCTAAAATTATACATTTTGGCCCGGGCCTGCTGTGCGTTGTCCTTTTAAAGTCAAGATCTCCTCTCCCAAGAAGCCAGGTGTCTTATATGGAAGGTGTTTCTACTGGAAGCTGTATTTTCTTCAGCATCACCAGCCCCGTAGCATGCCTGTAAGGAGCTTCATGCCAAGGATCAGCAGAGGCTGGAGGAATCACAGCAGTCATCTCCGTAGGTTCCCGCATCGCAGGATGGATGAGCCCTGCAGCCACAAACAGGGATGGCGATGGTTGGGATTGTGGAGTTACAGCATCTCGCTGCCTTGCTGAGGACCATAAATTACAACGAGGCGGTGGGCTGGTAAATAGAAGGAAATGATCCAACATTTGGGAAGATGGGAAGCAGCCCGCTGCAAGGCTGATTTTGCTGTGAAATCTCTTTCCCACCCCCCGCCCTCTCTTTTAAACAGCTTATCCAAGCGCTCCATCTGACAGACAGTGACAGCTTAACTGTTAAATGTTGGCAGATGAGCGTGTCTAGTCTAAGCACGCCGTATCTCACGCTGGGCTAAGCCAACAGCTCCAGCAGTTGTTTTGGTTTGTTCCCAGCAAGGCAGCGGAAGGACTCGGCAGGCAAGCTGGGCTGGAGCCCGCTGGAGCACCCCGGGTTGGAGCAGCCCCAGTCCGTCCTGGGCAGGCAGTCACACACGTATCAAGGCTCTCAGCATTTCCAAACACCATATTGTATCTTGGGAAAGTGGGCTTTGGTGGGAAATTAGTCCTTTTGGGTTCAGTCGCTTGGCAAGAACCGTTGGCAGCGTCGGTCTCTGGATCAGAGATGAGATGAGATGAGATGATGGCTGAGATAGGTTCTGCTGTGCGAGGACACCTGCACATCCCCAGGGTAACGCCGAGGGCTGAGGTCGGATGCTCACTCCTCCCCAGCTGAGCCCAGCACAGCATCGGTCCCGAGCTGAGCCGGATGGGGGAGCGGGGTCTCTCCGTGGAGAGAACCTCTGCCGAACAGTGTCCTTCAGAACGTACCGTGTGAACCTGCATGGGATCTGTGAGCGACCACCAGCGATGATGCACCTGTTCCAGGTCATCAAATCAGAGAATTGCCTGGGTTGGAAGGGACCTTTCAGATCATCGAGTCCAACCATCAACCTAACTCTGACAAAAGCCCCACTAAACCATATCTCTAAGCACCATGTCTGCCCGGCTTTTAAATACCTCCAGGGATGGTGCCTCAACCACTTCCCTGGGCAGCCTGTTCCAATGCTTAATAACCCTTTCAGGGAAGAAATCTTTCCTAATATCCACCCTAAACCTCCCCTGGTGCAACTTGTGGCCATTTCCTCTTGTCCTATCACCTGTTCCTTGGGAGCAGAGGCTGACCCCCCCTGGCTACACCCTCCTTTCAGGCAGTTGTAGGGATTGATAAGGTCTCCCCTCAGCCTCCTAGTCTCTAGGTCCTAACAATTCACACAGAGATGTTCCTGGAGCTGTGGTGGACACTTCAGAGCAAGATCCAAGTGGAAGTTTCCCAAACCAGCACAGTGCGTATGGACACCTGGGTCAGAAAGCATCCGGGCCCCTGCTGAGAACTCCTGGGCATCGCGGGCTTTAGGCGCACGTTTAAGATTGACCGTGGGCTGAAGTGCTCTGCAAGCTCAGGGAGTGCAGGAAGCCCCAACGCTGAAGAATGAAGAATCCGGGAGCTCCTCTGCTGCTTTTCCAAGCTGTGTCACCTAATGGAATAACACACATTGTTCTTCTTCATGAGCTTTTCCTTTCTATAACTGTAGGCTATCACAGAGGAACCACAGATCAATAGATTCCCAAAAGACCAGTCAGTTGTGAGCCATGAAAACCCATGCAGTCAATACTGGAAGCCTTTAAGTGTCCCAGTGGTTGGCAACAAGCGTGTTTGTTTTGTCTGAAGCGCCAGGGCAGATGATAGATGGTCTGTAGGGACGGGAGCTGCAACATGGAAAACTTTGCCATGACATTGTTCATATGCACAAAATTTGCAGCGTTTCCTTCCCTGTCATTGGACCTTTATGAAAGGAGGCTTTGTGCCCCAGAACACCTTATCTTCTATCACAATGTTTTGGTTTAGATTATTTTAGATTAAGTGGTGGTTCTAAGAAGAAAGACGCATGTAATTCTGTTATTGTTTGCTTTAATTTGCCCAATTCTCGAGAAGGCTTTCATCTTTGTCTCCTCCACTGATGGTGGATCTACAAAGTGCAGCTGAAGTGTCGATGTGAGAGAAACTCTTCTTTCTGGAGCTTTTCAGAGATTTTTGCTATTTATATTTCGCAACTCAGTAAGTAGTATTGCAGCCAAATTAATCTCTCATCTGTAGAATAAGGCTGCTTTGCCTTTTGATAAGGTGTATTTACCGAGCTGGTGCTATCACAGTACAGGGATAGATGCTCTGCTGATGCAGCTAAGGGCTTCTGCCACCATCCGTGCTTCGTTAGGATGAGAGGGTCAGTGATGTGTCCTGCCGTCATCTGCAAACCTGAATGCTGGGTGACTTTTGAGATAATTGGTCTCACTACTTGCTTTTTACTTCCTTACAAGCATATTGTGGGTTCTGTTGTGACACGCAGAGACTCATCTGACTCCTTAAGGGGGGGAAAAATAAAGGGGAAAGAGAAAGAAAAAAAAAGCCCCGAGAGGACAAGTTTTCAATCTGTGTCTGTTTCAAATTCTTGGCAGGTGAAAAACTCGACAAACTGAGCAACCCCCGAAACATCAAGTCCCCAGTGTCAAAGCTTGGCGGTGCCATGTCCGGGCTGCAGATGCTCCCTGAGTGCACCCGCTGCGGGAACGGCATCGTGTAAGTGTCGCGTCGCCCCAGAGCCTCCGGTGCGGCGGGGACGGTAACACGGGGACACGGCTGGATCAGGTCCTGCCAGACACACGGGTTAGGATTTGTAGAGAACACCTTGAATTTATAGCAGAACACCTTGAATTCATAGCGGGATACCTTGAATCCCTTTCTGTTGTTTTGCTAACCGTATATATAAACCTGGAATTGAGGAATACGGTTTGGATTACCCCTTTTTAAGGGAATCTCACAGCAAAACAGGGATGATTCATGGGATGGTTTCTGTCCTGCTTATCATAGTAACTGCCCGAGGACTATGAATAGCGCTGGCGGTGCTGGCACTCTTTCACTGCCTTACGGAGGGAGAAATGCTTCGAGGGTCAAGTAGAAGAAGTCTGCGGGTTATTCTTGTTTGTTGAAGATTTCCTCTGCAAGGGATGGGGTTTGGGTCTGATTTCAGAGAATATAGGCCTTTTTCTGCTCCCTTGTGTTGTGATTTATGTTCTGTGGTAATTCCCATTCTGCCAGAGACGGATTTGCTGGCTGAGAGCCTGCTCGGCAGGCGCCTGTCCCCGGGTCCTTGCTGGTGCTGTGAGCCGAGGTGGGTGCCCCAGCACCCGCGGTGGCTGCGTGTGGCACATGGGGGGTGCTGGCTCCCCATGTTTGGGTCCGGGCTGAGCGTAGACATTGGAGGCTCTGCTTGGCATCGAGCCATGGAGCGGTGCCACGGGGCACGTGCGGACAAAGTGGAGTGGAGCTTCCCTTCCTATGGAATATACAGCCAGGTTGGACGGGACTTGGAGCAACCTGGTGTGGTGGGAGGTGTCCCTGCCCAGGGCAGGGGGTGGCACTGGATGAGCTTTAAGGTCCCGTCCAACCCAAACCATTCTAGGATTCTATGGTGGAGCCACGCCTGGAGCAGGGTGGCAGCTCTGGGTGGGCTGAGACGTTGGGACGGGAACTCGGGATAACATCTTTGCGTGCCTTGACATGCCGCTTCCCCTCACTGGATCCGTTTAACTCGAGGCAGCCGTAAAAGCTGTTTATGCTCCTTGTTTCTCCATCTCAGCCGAGCTCTCCCCGTCTCTCACCAGGGGCACCATCGTCAAAGCTCGGGACAAACTCTACCACCCCGAGTGCTTCATGTGCGACGACTGCGGGCTCAACCTGAAGCAGAGAGGCTATTTCTTCATCGAAGAGCAGCTGTACTGCGAGACGCACGCCAAGGAGAGGGTTAAGCCCCCCGAGGGATATGACGTGGTGGCTGTTTATCCCAACGCCAAGGTTGAACTCGTCTAAACCCCGGTCTGCGCTCTGGAGAGGTCGGCGGCCGCGCGCCCACCCACGTCCTCCCCGCCGGCTGCGCAATGTGGCTGCAATCAACCCCGATTACCAAAGCCCAAGTTAAAATGCCTTTTTCCTAGATAAAACCGTTTACACTTGGGATCTCCGGGGGGATGGTGTTGAAAACATACGAACAGGTTTTTCCCTTCTTCTTGACACTCTGCTTTTTGGGTTGCTGTGTTGGGTTATTAGTCTGTGCCTTAACCTTATCCAAGATTTGTGTAAATACTGATTAATTCTCTACTTTGTTTCATATAAAACCAGTATTCCTTTTTTTTTTTTTTTGCCCCTCTCTTCTTCTGAAAAAGCAAGGAAGACATTTTAAAAGCTCAAAGAAAATAAGGCACTTTAACAAAAGAAGCTGACTCCTATGTCCTGACCTTAATCTCCTGCCCTCCGGCTGCCCCGGTGATTAAAAACCGACCCCTCCAAGGAGTCTGGGGCACGGTACCGGTGGTTGGGGGTCCCCGGCTCAGCCCCATCCCAGCAGATGTGCCGGGGAAAGGGCTGTCTCTTAAAACAGTATTTGCTGTGAAATTCCCTGGATCAGGGCACTGCAGTTTGAGGCTGACACGGACCGATCCGAGTTCCCCGAGAGATCTCCACACTGAGCGTGCGACAAGGCTTTTTTTCTTCCTTCCCTCACTCCTAATCCAGTTGTTCTCTGTCATCTAATTGCCCAAGCAAGCACCTTCAAAGGACACTGAAATAGCACGGAGCCCACCTCGGCTATTCCCACCTCCCCGCTCCTGCCCCATGGCTGTCCCTGCTTTGGCTGTTCTGACTCTTCTTCCCCAGCTTTTGCTATATTTTTGCAGTCCTTTATTTCTAGATCCCCAGACTGCTGCCATGGGGTCTGCCCCGCAGCGGGAGGCGGCGATGAAATCCCTCCAGGCCCTTAAAGAAGTAACTGGAGCGGGGGGTGACCCAGCTGCGAGCCCCCATCCAGGGGCAGCGGGTACGGATTTGTACCCCCATCCCAAGGCTGCGCTTTCGGCCAGCTCCATTGCCTGCTTTATTTGCTGGGAAAAAGATTTTGAGGATCTTGGGATGTTGCTTTGTTGGGGAAATGGTTTTTTCACGTTAATGGTTGGAGGAGAGAGAGGGTTGAGTCACCCAGCTGCTGGCTGCCGCTGCAGGTAGAGGTAGGAGCCGTGTGTGTGATACCACGAGGTTATTTCTGCTTCCTCCTCCTCAATTCAGAGAGGGAGGATGGAGGAGAGAAAAAGAAATGTCTGTGCTCGCTTCTCTTCCATGGAAAAGGAAAATAAGAGATGGAGTGATGGCCAAAGCACTTCTTCCACATCTAGCTCTCCAGAACAGGGGTCTGAGAAATCCAGGACTGGAGGAGGGTTGGGAGCATTATCCCAGTTGGGGCTGGGTGTGCAATTTCTTCCTATGGGTGCTGCATCCCAGAGGGAGTAAGGATTTTGGGGTGTTACAGGGGCACATCTAGACCTTTTCTTGTGGTGCCTCATAGGTAGGGATTTAGGCAGCTCCTGCCCTGTCCCGCAGGGCGACATCCCGCTCCTGCATCCCGCTGGGTACAGCCTCGCAGCTGGAGCGATGCTGGCTCTGCCGGGTCCTGCTAGCAGCGGAACATCCACCTCCCCTCCTTCTGCCATCAGGATTTTTAATTGTTAAAGTACAAGAAATACGTGGAAATTTTTATCACAGCACTCAGCTTTGTTTTTCTTGCATGGTAGTTTGGACCATCTGAAGGGGAATACTTGGGACAACTGTAGCTGATGAGACTAACAATAATCAGGTGGGAAGCAGTTGCTGCCCTTGTTTGCAGGCCCCTGCTTGGAGCTGGTTGGTGTCATTGGCAGAAACATTTGTTCTGAATTCCTCCGTTGACCTCCTGCCTTGCTGGGCTGAGCTCTAGTGCCTGTAGCTTGAAAGCTAAGGCTTCACCCAAACCCAGGACTGAATCCAGCTCGGCTGAGCGATGGAAAACTCATGACATGAATGGCACAGGGGCGCTTTTCCCATTTCCCATGACAGATGTCTGCTGCCAGCCAGGGCTGTGTTTCACTCCGCAGCTCTTGTCCCCGATCGACTTCATCTGCGTGGCGGCTGCGTCCTGCTGGGGTGCCAGGCATCCTGCCACCCTGGCACAGGGAACACCTCAGAAATTCCTAAATTGTTTAATTATCCTCATTTTGAACACCTGAGCAGGCTGCTCACAGGGCATCCTTGGTGGTCTCGCCCGGCTGCTGTACCAGTACAGCAGTGGGAGCACTGGGCTTTTCTTTTAATTTGAAAACAAGTTCCCACAAACCAGTTTTTCCACACAGTCGTCTCATGATACACTTCCTTAGGAGTAATCAACTCGTTTGATTGCCCCCAAGGAGCCTAAAGCTGGACCCGCCTTGCACAACCCCATCCTGGAGCATGGGGATTCCCGGCTTCAGGCCACCCCATTGCTGTCGCGGGGGCTGTGGGAGCTGGGAGCCCCCCCTCTCCGTGAGTAACGCTGTTTAACGCTGCAAAATGTGGGGAGGGTGCCGTTTGTATGAAATACAAAATAAAATTGTATTGTCATTTTTATGTCCCATGTTTTATGTCTGCCCTTTGCCTGGTCCCCGGCTGGGTCTGTCCCATGGCAGTGCCCATGTGTGCGGGGGTCCCTTGGTATCCAGGTGAGGGGACACTGGATAAACTTTAAAAAGCGTCTCGGAGACAGAGAGCTGTGTTTCTCACGGCGTTGTGCATTGAGAGCCTTGTTTGAGGTTTTGGTCTGTGTTTTGGCAGGGTGTTGGTTGGGTTTTTTAACTCCTGAGACCTTGCTGGGTCCTGGTTCGCGGCGGGCGCCGAGACGGGGTGGGCTGTTGTGTCTCTGCCCGTTCTGTGACCGCCCACCGGTGCCCGGCTGCTGCCCACCGCTGTGGTGCAGCTCATCCTGTGGCGGCCACAGCTCTGCTGCAGCTGTCCCTGCGTAAGGCCCAGGGGTTGGATTAATGAGCAGCATTTTCCCAGCCACGGTGCTGCTCCAAGGGCACCTTTTCCCACTGGGTGGCCCGGGCTCTCACTGGACGCCGAGCCGCAGCTCTGCGGGGCTGGAGATGTCACCCATGCTGTCACCACGGGAGGGATCTGAGCTGGAAAACACCCTTGTCCCCAAGGCTGATGTAAACCACAGTACAGCTGTAAGCAAACAGCGCTCCAGAAAATCCCCTCGCGTGGCACCGGCTGTGTCTCCGCTATGTCTCCTTCCCCATGAACCGGCACTGGAAGCCTGGAGCTACCGCACCAGCACAGGGTGGGGCGAAACTGGTCGCAAAAGCCCTGTTACACCCTGTCACTGCTGTCACTCCAACCACAGGAACCTGCCGGGGCAGGAGCATGGCGATGGGGAGGGAGAGGGCAGGCACGCTGGGTGCAGCAGCTGCACCAGAGAGGGACGTCTGCTTCTGTAGGTAGATCCTGATAGGGCTGGTTTTAATGGTGGATTGGTATTTGATGCACCGGTATGTGTGAAAGTCAGAAGTAATGCCAGTTAAGTGCCTCCAAAAGATATTTAATCTAAACGGCTTTATTTGAAAAGCGTTCCTATATGGAAATTGTTGCTTGTATGTGCCTAAAATATTAAAAAAGACAAAGCCTCTGAGGATCTGCATGTGGCAAGAAAGAATTATATGCGGTTTAGGTCTGTGTAACTCCATGCCTAATTAGTGCACATATGCAAATAATTAACATGCTTATGGCTCTCCGATTAGTGATTTTTCTATTCACCCTTGAACGCATACATACGTCACGTGTGTTTATATGCTATAGCCACCGGCCCCTCTCCCTGGGCACTGCTGCTGTGGGGCTCCAGCCCCACGGCTGAGCTCCGGGGGTCCATCCTTGGGTGGGAGACTGAAGGTGGGGGACACAAGGTGCCTGGTCAGCCCTGGGGCCCCCCAGAAACACCCCCCCCCCTTCCCCGTGGCAGCCCCGGCCCATGCCACCACCCGACCAGCCCAACCCTGGGAGCCTCCCCAGCTCCTTGCGGCTGGGGAAAACACGCCTCCTGAGATCAAAGATGACGAAGGGCACCGTTTATTAACTAACCGAGGTGGGAGCGGGGCCAAACTCGTTCAGGTTCTAATTGTTTAACTTTTTCCATGTATCATCATTAAAATTTCCTACTTAGCCGGGCATTATTTCCACCACCACACCCCCTTTCTTCTGCTGCTTTTGTTCGGAGTTGTTTAACTTTGCTTTTATTATTGGATGGCTGCCCCAGGGACCTTAAAAAAAAAATCTCAGCCAGTCCATTTGTGTTAGGGTAAAAGTCCTTGTGACATAGGAGGGGATGCAGGGGGAAAAAGCCTCTTTGGAAAAGTTCCCTCTCCTCCCTTTCTCATGTGTGAAAGAGGCTATTTTTAAATTACTTCATGGAAAAAAAATCTTCCCCACACATATAATAAAACACACAAAACTGCTCCTGACTGTAAGGGAATTTATCTGCAAGTTATTTTGCCTCTCTGTGTCTCCTTGGGAAAGCACAGGCTGTGAGGAAACACCCACAGAGCTCCCCCAGCCCCGGAGCAGCTTCTTGCACAGGGACATTGAAATATCCTGAATTTTTACGGAGGCCTAAAGCAGCTCCTTCACGCAGGGAGAGCTGCTGGGGGGACACACGCTGCTGCTTCGGGCAGTGGATGTGCACAGGGTCGCTCTCTTGCTGTGCAAAGACGGTGCTCCAGCACACTTCAGGCTTTTAATGAAAATAACTACTTTTTTTTTGTGTTTGGGAAGAAACACTTTAGTTCTTCACTCCCAAACCTGAGGGGTGCCAGGAGGCCAGGGGCGAGCGGTGGCTGGGGCTCACTCGAGGCACAGTGAGCACCATCCTTGGAAAAGCTGTCTGGAGGGGACTGCAGGAGGCCACCTACTCCCTGCTCCTGTCCCCAGGCAGCGCCAGCCACCTGTGTCCCACAGGAGGTGTCCAGTCCATCCTCGGGATGGAGACTCCCAGCTCCCCAGACACCGGTCCAGGGTGTTTCCAAACATACAGGGGGGTACATGGGTGGGTGCACGATGTGCAGAGGAATGTATGGGGCGCATGGGGTAGATACGGTAAATGGGGGTGCCTGGGAATGCCTGAGGTTGGGGCATGGGGCTATATGGGA
Organism: Rynchops niger; assembly: GCA_013400035.1. Taxonomy (NCBI): domain Eukaryota; kingdom Metazoa; phylum Chordata; class Aves; order Charadriiformes; family Laridae; genus Rynchops; species Rynchops niger. The sequence continues at coordinate 202,813 of VXBH01009456.1, forward strand.
TGTGTAGGGGTGCCTGAGGGTGCATGGGGGTGCTGGGGTGCACAGGGGCACGTAGAATCATCACAGAATCATAGAATGGTTTCGGTTGGAAGGGACCTTAAAGACCATCCAGTGCCACCCCCTGCCCTGGGCAGGGACACCTCCCACCACACCAGGTTGCTCCAAGCCCCGTCCAACCTGGCCTTGAACCCCTCCAGGGATGGGGCAGCCACAGCTGCTCTGGGCAACCTGGGCCAGGGGCTCACCCCCCTCACAGCAAACAATTTCTTCCTAATCGCTAACCTAAATCTCTCCTCTTTCAGTTTAAAACTGTTCCCCCTCATCCTATGGCTCCCCTCCCTGATCCAGAGTCCCTCCCCAGCTTTCCTGGAGCCCCTTGAGGGACTGGAAGGGGCTCTGAGGTCTCCCTGGAGCCTTCTCTTCTCCAGGCTGAACCCCCCCAACTCTCTCAGCCTGTCCTCCCAGCAGAGGGGCTCCAGCCCTCCCAGCATCTCCGGGGCCTCCTCTGGCCCCGCTCCAGCAGCTCCGTGTCCTTCTACTGTTGGTGCCCCAGAGCTGGCGGCAGCTCTGCAGGGGGGTCTCGCCAGAGCGGAGCAGAGGGGCAGAATCCCCCCCTCGCCCTGCTGCCCACGCTGCTGGGGATGCAGCCCAGGCTGCTGGGGGTTTCTGGGCTGCCAGCGCACGTTGCTGGCTGCTGTGGGGCTTCTCATCCACCAACGCCCCCAAATGCTTCTCCTCAGGGCTGCTCTCCATCCCTTCATTCCCCAGCCTGGATTTGTGCTGGGGGTTGCCACATAATGGGGGTACAGGGGGTGGACTGGGACACAAGGGGTGCCCGGGGTGCAGGGACATGGGGACAAGCCCAGCCCCAGCCCAGCTCCGCGGGCGCTGCGCCTGTCTCCGGCACCACCTAGTGATGGAAATAGGAACAGACAGGGGTTTCAGGCAGGGTAGGAAAAGAACCAGCGCTGTGAGGATTCCCGTTGTGGGGTGGGTCCCGGGTGGGATCAGCCAAATCCATCCCGGGGGGCAGCGCCTCTGGAAACCTCCGGCAAAGATGCTCCGGGGGAAGCGGGTGAAGGCGCAGCGATGGGTTTGAGCCTGTCCCCTGGGCACTTGGGTGCCGTCAGACATCTCGGCCCTTCTCTGGCAAGACCCCTTGCTTTTCCTTGCTCTGATAACAGAGCTTTTCCTTGCCCTGACCCACATCTCTGTGCCCTGACCCAAAGGCTGAGGGGCCAGGGAGGAGGACGGCGTGGTTCTGCCACAGGGTGCGGGTGCTGCTCTGCAGCGCGGGGCTCTGTGGGGCACCTCAGCGTGTCCACTCCTGCTGCAGGGCTGCGCTGGAAGCCAGTGCTGGTGCCCTGTTAGCCAGCAGGGCCAAACTGGTGCATTTTACCTTGACTGGAGTGACATTGCACCAGGTAAAATTAATTAAGTCCTTGGTGAGTAGTGGATGGTCCTGGGAAAGCTGACCCCACTTAAGCAGGTGCATTTGGGCTTTTTTGTCCCAAATCCTCACACATGTGCTACAGGCAGGCACCCTGGCTCCATCTCTTTTATGAGATTTCTACCACAAATATCTGAATTGCCTGAAATTCTACCACAAATTGCCTGAAAAATAATGGCGCTAAGTGCTTGTCTGCCCAGCTCTGCTCAGCCAGGAGCTGGGAAGCAATGGCCACAACTGCCCCTAAAAGCTCTACGTCCCGTAAATTAATACGGTTTCAAGTGAGCCTTGCAGGGGGCAATGCTCAGCACTGCCCCGGGGGTAATGCACGGCATTGCTGGGAGAGCAGCAGGGCTGAAATGAGTCAAGAGCCTTTCCAAGAGTTGCCGAAAATAACTTTTTTCCAGACGCTGTCAGCCCAGTGGGATGTAACCCGAAAGGACACGATCACTGGCTCTAGCCGCCGCAGCGTGGAGAGCCGGCAGGTGGGGGTACAATTCGGGGCTTTGGGCAGAGCATGGCCGTGCCACGCTCTCGCCAGGTGGCACAAGGACCCCCTCGGGGGACACTCTGCGGACTCAGCATACACACTTACAAAATGGATTCTGCTTCGCCCCATCAATAAGCAAGCTTCCACATGGTCCGAGTGCTACACAAACAGCACAGAATTACAAAAGTCTAAATTACTATGTGTTTTCTTAATTCCCAGCTCTCGAGATGGTGACTGGGAGGGTGACACGGTAGTCCCACCACAGCAGAGGATCCCTGGAGAGGGACCTTGCCCAAATAGAAGAGGAAGAGCGGAGCCGCTGTGGGCGACAACCACCCCATCCCGGAGCAGACCAGGGGTTCTGGGGACATCCATGCCAGTGGCCATATCACAGGGTGAGTGGAATGTGACCGCACACAAGCAGGAGCTGGGCTGCTCCACGGCCGCTTGCAGCATCACTGCAGCCCATCGGTGCCGCTGCCCCAGCCAACCCCTGCAGGACTGGTTTGGGTCTGAGGATGGAAAACCTGTTTGCACAAGAACAAAATGTTGGCACAAGAGGCGGTTTCTCAGCTATTCGAAGATTCTCTCCTTCTCCCCCCGTGACGGAGGTGCTCCTCCTTTGCTCTGCCGGCTCCTCGGCATCTCATTTCACTTTACTGGAATCTCCCCGACCTCGTTTCCCACACGCTGCTCTTCCTCTGACAGCCGACAGCGTGTTCGAGAAGGGGTCGGTGAAACGCACCAGCTGCTTTCAGAGGGGTCATTTGGGAGATCTGGGACTCAACCTTCCTCCGCAGTCAATTTGCTCCGCGGCCGCCCCAGACATTTACTGGCCACTAATTCCATCATCTCCGTGCCTGGCTCGAAGCATCCCTGCTGTCGGCTCCTAAGTGGGGTTTGCAATCTGGGGAGCACCCAGCGAAGGCTGGCAGGAGAGTGGCATTGCTCTGGGCTCACTTGAGGGTATGCAGAAGCCAGCGGTGCTGGGGCAGAGCCGGCCAGAACACAAGGTGTTTCTATAACTACTCATTTATGTATATTCACAATCTAAGAGAAAACCCCATGGTGTTTTCCTGTTGAACACGACATTTATAATACATTAAGGATTCACCTGCAAACCAGGTAAAGCTGAGTACGTCATACATGCCTACCGCTTACTTTTAACACACTAAATTTGCAGCCTAACCACAGTTATTTATGAGCACTGCAAATTATTCCTCTGTAAACAATTACTGCTGACTGAAAAGTTATTAAGATTGCATTAATGTTAATGCTTAAGACAATACACTCCCAATTCCTTGTTTCCTTGTGGGAGCAGGCATGCGTAGCCTGTTTTTACTGCAGTTCTTGTGGAGCCCCAGGGCAGGGCAGGCCACGGCTGCCTGCCAGCCCCTGATCTGCCCCAATCAGCCCCCACCCCGGCTCCAGCTCCGCTCTTATCACTGGGGACACCTTTGTCTCTGGGGTGGCCCAGGCCTGGCGTGGAAATGCGACCTCCAGCCTCTCTCCGAGCAGGAGGGATCTAAACCTTCCCCATTTTCTGCATGACATCGGCTCTCCATCCCTCATCCCGAGCAGCAGCAGATTCTGCCTGGCCTGGATAAATGCTGCCATCTGCTTCTCCTCCCCGGGCACTGCTGCAGCCATAGTGCCCCATCTCTGCCTCCACCTTCCGTGTCACCCTCTCATCATCTCTGCTGGAGAGGTGCTATCCTGGCCTGCCCTTGCCTGCTGCCAGCACAGGCACCCTCAGCCCTGGGTGAGCACCTTGCTATGCCGCCCCGGGATCCCTGTATCACCCAAACAATTCAAGCGCTGTGCACATTCGAAACCCTGCCGCGTTTCTGAGTGCCCCTTGACTCATTTCAGACGACAGCATTGCTCAGATTTCTGAAATGACTTTCCCAGCTATCTGCGCATCTGACTCCGGGCAAAGCCGAGAGTCACATGTAAAGCAATAATCATTAACAGATAGGAAAACCGGAATATAAAAAGCTCCTCTCCCGAGGCCAGAGCTGCTACGGGCTTCTTCAGAGCAGACTCCCCTGACCTCAGCTGCTGCGCAGAGCCAACACTGCTGGGAAAAGCCCCGGGCTGCACAGAGGGACGGCTCGGGGGGGCTGGGAACACATTTGATTTCTGCAGCTGCGTCTGGTGCTTATTCTTCCCCTGTGCCAGTGCCGGGGCTCACATCACTGCTGCGGGGGAGCTCCGGGGGCGGACACGCCGCTGCCCCCCGGCTGTGCCCCCACCCCCCCCAGCA
>VXBH01009456.1:214005-241922 GCA_013400035.1 Rynchops niger
ACCAGGCTGGTGAGGGGTCTGGAGACCAGGTCATATGAGGAGAGGCTGAGGGAGCTGGGCATGTTTAGCTTGGAGAAGCGGAGACTGAGGGGAGACCTCATTGCCCTCTACAACTACCTGAAAGGAGGGTGTAGAGAGGTGGGGGTTGGCCTCTTCTCCCAAGTGAATAATGCCAGGACCAGAGGAAATGGCCTGAAGTTGCGGCAGGGGAGGTTTAGGTTAGATCTTAGGAGGAATGACTTTACTGAAAGAGTGGTCAGGCACCGGAACAGCCTGCCCAGGGAGGTGGTTGAGTCACCATCCCTAGAGGTGTTTAAGAAACGTCTAGATGTGGCACTTCAGGGCATGCTCTAGTGGCAGGGACTGTAGGTTGTTTGGTTGGACTCGATCTTAAAGGTCCTTTCCAACCATGAAGATTCTGTGATTCTGTGAATGGGCTGATACTCCGGGTGGTTAATTAGTGATTTCTGATTGAGAACGCAGGCAGCAGGGTTGGTTCAGAAAGCCAGGGCACCTTCTCCAGCAGTTTCAGTTTTCTGGAAAGCTTGTCCATCCATAGCATTCCCACTGGCAGCGCCCAGCAGAATTGGCTCCTCCAGTAGCTGTGAGCTTATGGGTAAAGGTCAGAGGGATTTGATGGTACTAAAGTGATTTAACAGTGTTCTTCTTGAGCAGCTCTTACTCCTAGCATTCAGATCACTTGCTTGGAAGCTTACATGAACTTTGCTCTCCAGTATGCTTAGTCAGGGACATTACAGAATGACTTATTTTCTGGTTAATGAATAATTATTCCAGTACGGACAGTTTGGAAGTTGCTGTAGGTAGTTTAGCTGTGGCCAGGCTGTGTCCGTGGTGTGCTCGGTGCTGGCTGTGATGGAGGCAGCCTCTGAGGAAGAGGCCAATTAAGTTAAATTTCATTATTTCCTGGGTACTGCTTGTGAGGAGTCAGCATGCAGCGAATACCTTAAAGCCCTACAAACTCAAGCCTGAGCGAGATCTTACTGTGTCGACACATGCTGGATCCCTGTGCAGCGCTGGGGCGTGAGCCTCCATCAGGGTGGGCGTGTTTAGGGAGGGGAGGCTGCAATGTCAGGAGAAGACGGGGTGTACCTATGGAGTGGGGCCATATAGATCATCCCTGGGTCCTGCATGATGTGTGTGGTGTGGGATCTAGACTAGGCAGTGTGGTTTTTTCACTCAGCAGCTTCAGCTATACTTGGAGTCAGCTGGATTTCATGAGTTTGTGTGTTTTCTGGTCAAATACAGCGAGTTCCTATAGACAGCGACTCCTCTCCAGCCATCCGGCTGCTGCGTGCCATTTACCACATCCCGCAAATTTTGAAGACTCAACCCCGTATCACGCATTTTTGCTGTCTGTGCAGTATGTCATGGGAAAAGGTGGGGTGAACAGCTGGGCAGGAGGCATTTGGCACCGAGGAAACACAGGAAGCAATTGAGTTTCACAGGCAAGTTATTATTTAGCTGGGTTTATTTTGCAGCCAAAGTGCCTTTGGCATGGTGGAGGCATTTTAAAAACGCCAACCCTTAACCTCGAGGGACTGAAGTCTGAAGGTCTAGGAGCGGGTGCAGCCCCAGAGCGGGGTGCTCAGCGCCCAGATAATTAATAATAGTCTGTATTGGCTGCAAATTCTGGCACCTCGTTAGCCATCAGCTTCCCAGAGCAGGGAAAGGGAGGTGCAGCAGGACATGGCAGAACCTCTCTGTAGTGTGGGGCTGGCCTGGAGCTGCTGCAGCTCGCAGAGCCTGCTCCTCCGCCACCTTTCCTTCTTCCCCCCTTGCATTCTGTAGAGAAACTCTTCTTTTTAATACTGTGGTTCCTGAAGCTGAATTTTAATTTGTTTTTAAATAGGGGGCTTGATGTCCACCAGGTTTCTGTACAGAAATCTCATTTTCTTTGACACGTGAAACAGATCCCAGCGTATATTTTTCAGGACTAGCATCCTTGAGCGTATCAGAGCCCCACGGACCCCCACACTCCCATCTACCCCATCATATCCAGCAAAGATAAGCCCCCACCTGGCCACCCTCCTTTCCCAGCAGGGACCAGAAAATACCTTACAGAAACGACTGCCGTAGGTTTCTTTTTGTTATTAATCGGATTTAAGTACTGCAGACACGTTTCAGTCCTCAAATCTCTGCGTTCCCCTGTTAAAGCCTCTGTGTTTTGCAGCAGGAGGCACAGGCTGCAGTTTTAAACTCGATTCATCCCTTTTTGCCCCATAGCTGGTGTTACTTTGCAGGCTGGGCTGAGGGGCAGAGGTACCCGGCTCCCCGCCGCTGGCAGTGTACCTTCATTCTGCCTGGAAATAGGCAGTGATTGCATCGCTTTCCTAAATCATAGCCCAGAGCAAACTGCATGGAACTGCACCACATCCCCACCTTGCTTTGGGGTTCAATTCTGCTTGTTCTGCTGCAGCAGAAGTGAAGCCCAACCACTGACTCACTAGCCATCTGGTTTGGGCAGGACTCGCAGTGCTGTCAGATGTTGCTGGGGTCTCTCTGTAATGCAAGAATTGCTCCTCGCTGTCACCTGCAGCTGAGCGGAGGAGCTAGAGCAGCCCAGAGCAGGGGGTTCTGCTCCACCACCCTGGCCTTCGCCTGGGCTCGGGCCCCTCCGATCCCCGGGCACAGGGCGAGCACTGGTGCAGGCACCACTCTCTGATAGCATGGCTAATTATTAAAATTATGCTATACTTTGATCTGTGATCTAATTATCTTTGTGGTAGAGTTATCTAATCTGGGACTGACATCTTTGAAGTCTATCCATAAGCTCTCCTGGCAGACATCCCTTCACCAGGAGATTAGTCACCGGGACGGGAGCAAGCCGCGGCAGAAACGTGCTCAGCTGTAACTTCTGTGGACAGAGACTCATAATGCTGGTTTTATTTATTATTTTTTTTAAATCTTGTCTGGGGTTACGAATGGCTTTAGGTGGAAGTTTCCATGCTGGCTCCTGTCCTAAGCCTCCCGCCCCAGCCGGATCCGGTCGCGAGGCTGAGCGATGGGCAGTGAGTCAGCCCTGCAGGTTGTGGGGATGGAAAGGAACTTAGAAACACATCAGCGCAGGAAAAGAGATTTTATTCCGTGCATCTTCTTGCCTATCACGGAACCATGGAATTTTTGGAGTTGGAAGGGACCTCTAGAGATCATCTAGTCCAACTCCCCTGCTAAAGTAGGATTGCCCAGAGCACATCACTCAGGAATGCATCCAGGTGGGTCTTGAAAGTCTCCAGAGAAGGGGACTCCACAATCTCCCTGGGCAGCCTGTTCCAGTGCTCTGGCACCCTCACCGTAAAGAAGTTCTTCCGTGTATTTGAACGGAACTTCCTGTGTTCCAGCTTGTGCCCGTTACCCCTCATCCTGTTACTGGGAACCACTGAAAAGAGTCTGGCTCCATCCTCCTTAAACCCAGCCTTTAGATACTTGTAAACATTAATAAGGTCTCCCCTCAGCCTTCTCTTCTCCAGGCTAAAGAGTCCCAGCTCCTTCAGCCTTTCCTCATAAGGGAGATGTCCTACACTGGACTCTCTCCAGTAGTTCCCTGTCTCTCTTGAACTGGGGACCCCAGAACTGGACACAGTATTCCAGTTGTGGCCTCACCGGTGCAGAGTAGAGGGGGAGAATGACCTCCCTTGACCTGCTGGCCACACTCTTCCCTATGCAGCCCAGAATTCTGTTGGCCTTTTTGGCAACAAGGGCACATTGCTGGCTCATGGGTAATTTACTGTCTACCAAGACCCCCAGATCCTTTTCTTCAGAGCTGCTTTCTAGCAGGTTCACCCCTAACCTATACTGGTGCCTGACATTCTTCCTTCCCAGGTGCAGGACCCTACAATTGTCCTTGTTGAACCTCATTAGGTTCTTCTCTGCCCAGCTCTCCAGCCTGCCTAGGTCACACTGGATGGCAGCATGGCCCTCTGGGGTGTCAGCCACTTATGTTTCATCAAACCCAGAAGTTGTAGAAATGCAGCAGTTTTTGTGCTGGCAGAGGTCAGGTAAACTGTAAACTGTCCCTAACTGGGGATGGGGTGGTCCTTCAGCCTTCTCCATCACTCACTCCATCATTCTGGTGGGGAGCATCCCAGGCGGTGGAGAGCCAGGTCCTGGGTGTTCGGGGGGCCTGGTGGGCACCTGGTGGGGAGCTCGTGCTGGAGCAGCCCCTGGGCTGCACACACCGACTGCCCGTCAGGTTTGGCATTGCTCACTTCAGAGGTGACAGGGTCCCATCAGGGGGCTGCCAGTGTTTTGGGGGGCTCTGGGGTCCCCTCAGATGGCTGCCAGTGTTCTGGGGGGCTCTGGCCTGGTGGGGCTTGCTGGGGAAGGCAATGCTTTCCCTTCTTGTTATGCTTTAAGCAGGGTATCCTGGTAGCGACCTTCACTGTGGAAATGGCACTGGTGCCAGTGATGGACGGAAACGTGGGTGTGGGGAAACTAAATGAAATACCACAGCAAGATGTGTGTGTCTCCAGCCAATAATAACCCCTGTGCCTGGAGGAGGCTGGACGCGACGTTGCAGCTGTGTCTGAGCACGAGCCTTTCTCTTGCAGTGGAACCTGGTGTGTGAGGACGACTGGAAAGCCCCCCTGACCACCTCCCTCTTCTACGTGGGGGTCCTCATCGGCTCCTTCATCTCGGGGCAGCTCTCGGACAGGTAACACAGAGCAGGGCACACCTGCTGCCACGGCTGGTGTAAGGAAGTTAAATGTCCAGTTCTCTGAGTTTGATCAAAAACATCCTAAAAATCCCAACCTTGATCTACCCCAGAGCCTCTTGGATGCTTTAGGAGACCAAGAGCTGGTCTCCGCAAGGAGCCCACATGGATGCTTTGCGGATTGATGTAGTGGTTTTCACTTCAATACCGCGTTTGTTTCTTTATCCGGCCTTTTTAGTAGTTTAAAAGATGATGTTATTTGTCACACGTTAACTGGCAGGCCATTCGTAGAGCTGCAGGATAGAAACTTGTCCTTTGAATGGAAGCTCTGCCTAGAAGAGGTGGTTTGCTATAAATAAAGAAAGCATAGCCAAGAGGAAGAAAAAAAGATAACCCATGAATGGATAGCAGTCATGTCATACCATCTAACTAAGCAGATGTAAAATATCAAAAAATCATTACAGACGTTTGATAATATCTCAGCAGTATTGAAATTTTGGCCGTACAGGTGTTGAATGCAGAATATGTTTCTTCCACGAGTCTCTGCTTCCCTCTTTATAGAGCCCTGAGCCTTTTTCTCCGTGTCATTACAGTGGGGTCTCCCGTACGGCTCTGGCTGCTGCCTGTTAGTGAGGAATTCGTACGAGCGGCCGCACTCCGCTGGGAGTTCAGCAGAGGGGTTTCAAAACTCGATGGGAGTCTTAATCCTGAAGCCTCTGGCATTAAATTCCTTGTGATCCGAATTTAATCTCCCGACTCCTGCCCCCGCTGCAGAAGTCAGTGGGTATTAGTGTTTGAAAAGGAGACGAGATAATCACTAAATCCCGTGATTCAGAGTGTAAAGGTGTGGCAGTGTACAGATGCCAGCAGCCTGAATGCCATCGTTTCCTGACTGTCAGCTGCGTAGTTTGCAATCTTCTTGTCTCTCTCGCTTGTGTACTGTTGTCCAGTCTCTTTAGTCCCTGCGTTGTGGCTCCCTGAAGTTTCTGCTCTTAGTTTGTCTTCTTTGGTTTATTTCCTGGGTCTTGGAAATTTGGAAATTTTACTTCTTTTTTTTTTTTATCACTTATGACAAAAATTCTTTAAAATGAATGAAACTTCAGGTTGTTCTAAGCTGCACCTCTTAAGGCTGGATATTTGTCCTCCCTCCTGCTCTCTTATGTAGCCCTGCTCCATAAATAAATGCTGTTTTAGTAATAATCTCCTTTATCTTTTGCAAAAGGTTTGGCAGGAAGAATATCCTATTTTTGACGATGGCTGTACAGACGGGCTTCAGCTTCCTGCAGATCTTCTCTACCAGCTGGGAGATGTTCACAGTGCTCTTTCTCATAGTGGGGATGGGACAGATCTCTAACTACGTGGTGGCCTTCATACTGGGTATGAATATGTCTGCGTTAGGTTAAATGCTTCCTTAATGTATTGTTGTTTGTTTTTTTCTTTTACTCTGAACGGGCAGCATTTAATTAAGCAGTGGTATATCCTCACTGGTATAATTCCTAATTTAGGCCAGCACAATTCTTTTTTTGCTCTTGGATACTTCAAGCCTATACTTTCTATAGGTTTAGAGAAGAAAAAGAGAGCAGGAAGCCTCTACATAAACATCCATTTCCCTCTTTGGAGAAGTTGTTCAAGGCAGTGTTCAGGGTTTGTTATCAGCAGCAGCATATCTGAGACAGAGAAGGCATTTGGGTTCCTCTGTGCCCCATTGCAGAGGGGTTGGTGCATTCCCGGGTGCAAAGCCTTGGAGCAAACCCGCCTTACCAGGCACAGCCAACATGGGGGTGACCGGAGCGGAGGAGCTGGGTGGGTGTCAGAGCCCTGTGAGCCATAAAGTCACCGGTCTCAGTGCCGAGGTTGGCGATAAAGTCCCTAACTTTAGAGACCGAGTTTGTTTTTCCTATGGGGAGCGTAGGAAGAAAGGGCCAGCGGCTGCGAGGAGGCTGCACGGCTGCGGTTGCTGCCTGAGGACCCCATAGGGAAGGGGACCCTGCCGCGTCTCGCGCTAGTCACGGGGTTTTCAGGAAAGGCAACTGTATGGGTGAATTACTGGGATGACTGATGAAGACCTCGGAGGGGAGCTGGCACTTGCAAGAACTGTCTTTAAAATACGCACGTATGCATTTATGTCAGCTTTTAAACCAATGGTGTCACGATTATAATTTGTAGATGAGCTAGTCTAAATTAAAACTGTATACTAATAGTTAATGCTCTTCTGTCCTACTCCTGTGAGGCTTTGACAGGCCGTGAAAATAGAGCAGAAGAGCCTGATGTGACATCAGTGCTCGGGAGGGGATACGGCGTTGTGTCCCTGGGCAGCCCTGAGTCACCGCTGCGAGTGGCGGAGGGAGGATAAGTAGGTCAGGGAGATCCCTTGCCATTGCCACTGCTCCCTCCATCCTGGCGGTTAACTCCAGTGTGGAGCGAGGGAGCCGGAGCGACCACCGGCCGTGGGAAGGCTGGGAGGTCCAGTGCTGAGTCAGGAGCGCTGGTTTGGCTGAAAACCCTCTTGGAAGCACATGGGGTTTGTGTAGCACAACTGTGGGGTCTGCTCAGGCAGGAATTTCATTCCACAGCTCCCCCAGGAAGGTGGGGCAGTGCTGGATGCAGATGGGGGTGCTGCCTCAGCACTCGGCAGAGGCAAAGCTGCGGCGGGGGCGGCCCAGAGCACCCCACTGGCCAAATGTCCCCACCACTGAGAGACGGGACTGGGTCTCCTAAAACAATGTTAGATTTGTTTAATTGCATGGCTGCAGTTTGATGACATTTTACCCATTGTGTTGTCCCTTCCGCCATCCTGTTATCTCTGGAGTTGTTGCAGCGGTGATGACTCCCTGGCAGCGGAGAAGCAGGTGCCTTGGGCACTTGCTGTGCTGGCCGTTCCCCCGGCAGCCTTGAGGCTGTTAATAAGGGCAGGATTTATCTAAAATAACTCAGACATTGATTTCCTAATTAAAGTGAGTCATCAGCTGTCATCATCAGTAAGGAGGGAGGCAAGAATGGAGCACGGTCCTCCCCACCCTGCACCACCACTGCGTAGCTGCGCAGTCGCTGTGCCCCAACGAGTGCCCTGTCCCCTGCAAGGCAAACCCCGGGGCTTCCAGGGAGCCGCACACAACAGAGATGCTGGATAGGAGAATATACCCATAAAAAGAAAAGAACTCCTTAAGAAAGCCCATCCTGATTATGGATGTGCTGGAGATGCTTCCATTGTTTCGTCCAACGGTGGTCGGGGCTCAGGAGGGGAGCAGTGACACTGGCATGAATACAGTCCTTGTTGACGCTGGCTGTGCTGCAGCCCTCACCCTCTGTCCCCAAGTGAGGTTTTTCTTATTTGAGTGGCCTCTTGAGCTCAGGTTTCTCCTGTCATTCCAGCTTTCAACATCTGAACCCGTGTCCCCTCCCCGTGTGTAGCTCAGACCCTGCTCCAGCATCCTCGGCCACCCGGGCCCTTCCTGCCCTTGGCTCTATTGCTGCCCTCCTTCATGACAGTAGTTTTCCCCATAACCTGGTGGTGAAATTCTGTAAATTCTGTAGAGATTTTTTTTTTCTTTTTTTTTTTTTTTCCCCCAACCACGTCCTGTTAGATTTCTCTCTGCCTTGTTTTCCTTAGCTTTAGGTCTCGGTTGTTTTCAGCGCTCAAAACTGTTGTGTTCAAGTTTAAAACACTACATAGATTTGTGAAGGTATGTTGTAGTTGAAACATGTCATCTCATATTGGCTTTGGATTGTCACAAATTATAAGATAACGTTTACTAGGTATAAACCAATGTTTCCAGTATCAGACCTCTCTCGGGAGAGCCCCTCTAAACAGGAGCAATCAGTACAGAAAGATGATATAACTTATCCCCACACACCATTTCAGTCCCTTGGAGTTCTTATTTTCAGCTTTCTCGCTGTGACTTTATTCAGTTACTCTAAGTTTCTAAAATGAAAATTCCCGTAGCTGTCAAATAGGATTTATTGTTTTAGTCTTGGGTATTTTTTTCCATTTTCTCTGCAATGTTAAATGCTGGCATTCATACCACTCTACATAACCAAAGTATACTCTCCAGATTTCCTGAGACTCTCCTGTTAGTTCAGTATCATTTGCTTTTTAATTGAGTCCAGGTCAAACTTGTGGTGCTCCTGATGGAGAGGAGAGCTCTGTAGCCCCGGGGCTGAGAGCTGAGCGAGAAGTGAGGTAGACCTGAGGGTGTCCGTGGATTTTGTTAAGCAATGGCTGGGTATTTTATTGGAAAAGACATTAGGTGCTCTTGAAGGCTTACAACAGTCTCAATTTTTATTCCTAGATATTAGGATGGCACTAGGCTGCGCGTGACGCAGGGGTTGTAGGATGCTTTCATCGACTGCTGGAGCAGCAGGGTTGTTAGAAGGTGGCAGCTTCCCCAGTTGTGTCCCACAGCCCGTGGTGTGCTGGTCTGACATTAATCGTAATGTGTTGGGTTGGAAAAGACCTTTAAAGGCCATCTAGTCCAACGCCCCTGCAGTCCACAGGGGCATCTTTAACTATTTTAGGTTGCTCAGAGCCTCATCAAGCCTGGCCTTGAATGTCTCCAGGGATGGGGCCTCCACCACCTCTCTGGGCAACCTGTGCCAGTGTCTCACCACCCTTATTGTAAAGAACTTCTTTTACAACATTCCAGCCTTCTATTCCGAAAAATAAATGTGAAATTTGTTCTCGCCTCACTGTAAATTCACGTCCTTTCATCCCAAAGCACCCGTGTCAGTCTGCCATCCACAGAGCTGCTCTCGTCCAGAAGCGCTCAGCACCTGAAATCCCAGTGGGCTAAGTGGGGAGCCAGGCATGTCGGGAAGGCTCCTGGAAGTCTGTCTGCCGTTCCCGTGCCTGCCCTTATCTGTCTCGGACAATGCATTAATCAAAGCAAACAGAAGTGGCTCCCTCATCTGAAGGTCCCTGATAACCTCGGCAGCTTTTCTGTGCCGGGTGGGTCGATGCAGTGCCGCAGGTGACTGCGGTCGCTGGTGGGGCACCGCGGGGCAGCACGGGCACCCTCTGCCACCCCACAGGCCGCTGCCTGGGACAGAAGCAGATTTGCCAGGCAGGAAAAAGGACTGGGGAGGAGTGAAGCGCCTTCAGTTCCTCACAACTCTTTCAGTTCATCAGTAGTTCGCGTGGGGTTAGTGATGGGGCTCGGTGTTTTGGAAATAAGGCTAATGGGGATAACTGAAGTCCTCTCTGCTCCATCCTTCCTGTGAGGAGGGGATGTTATGAGCTCTTTAATGCAGCTGGAATGTACAGGACTCATGAGGAAGTACTGCAGTGCTACGCAGTATTTGGGCTTTAAACATACATTCAAGTCACTGCCCATCCGCTGAGCTGCTTTAACTGTCCGGGCGCATGTTCCTAGATTGAAACAAAGGACAAAAAAGGTGACATAAACTCTTGCACTCCGAGCTCAGCCTGTTTGCAGGAGGTGACCAGCAGGCTCGGTCCTGTCGCCACGGTACTGCCGGTACCGTCGTGCCTCTGACCGCGGGTGGGAGCCGGACTGGGCGCTCCATCAGCCAGGACTGTGAGTCCGTCATCCTGGTGTCCTTGGAGCAAACCACAGAGGGTTCACCATGCGCTGTGTGCTTCCACACCGTGGCCTTAATTTTTTGTTTCCAGCACATTGAAACTCCCAGCAGACATGAACAAGACGATTTCATTTAAAAGGCCACTGTCAGTTGTTTCTCTTTTACTTTGTCAACTTTTGCATTAGGGAACTCACTGAGCTGCGGGTCTTTGAATTCTCTGCTAGACCTGTGAGCAAATACTGATGGTAATAACAGAGAAACTGGATGTTGCTGTTACAGTGATGTTTAGCATTGAAAACGGTTTTATATGAGACTGCTGAACTGATGGGGCACTGGAAGAGCCCTGATGGTGCTGGTCTCATGGTGCTGCAATGGCAGCTCCAGGGTTGACGCACAACAGAAATCTGGAGGAATCTCCCACCAGATTCATATCACTGTGATGATCATCATCTCCTGGACCATTACTCCTTGGAAGTGTCCCTTTAAGTATTATAAAAGAAACTGCTCTTTTCTAAGATTGTTTAGCTTATTTTTTTTGTGTATGCAGTAAAGTATTTAGTCATGATTGAATAGAAGGAGTTAAAATGCTAATCCAACCTCCCTTGTTTTAAACAGGAACAGAAATTCTTGGCAAATCAGTTCGTATTATATTCTCTACGTTAGGAGTTTGCATATTTTTTGCAATTGGCTACATGTTGCTGCCCCTGTTTGCTTACTTCATCAGAGACTGGCGGATGCTGCTGCTGGCGCTCACTGTCCCGGGGCTGTTCTGCATCCCGCTCTGGTGGTGAGTGCCCCCCGCGCCGCGAGGCCACACTCCCCACCTCCCCTCTCCGTGCGGGTGCTGGGGGGCGGGGGGGATCCCGTTTCTCCTCTTTAGGTTTTTTTCTTTCCTATTTGCCACATGAGGAGGCTTTGCATTGAGGCAGGAGTTGGGGGGATTTTTTTGTTTGTTTGGTTTTTTTGCCAGTTTTAAGTCTAATTAAGTACCTGCAGAGCTTTGCTGGTGCTGGCCCTGTGCTTGAAGCCGCTTTTTCACTGGCTTTCCAGAGCTGCTTGGGAATTCTGTGTTTGACTCCTAACTCTGGACACTGTTAATCACCTCTAGTTTTACCCCTGTAGTACCGCTGGGTAAGTTGTTCTAACTTTACTTCCTTCCTTTTTTCCTGAAGTGATTTTTTTTTAACGTGGCTTGACCTGCTGGTCAGCACTGTAATCTCAGTGACAGGCTGAGCCCGGTCACTCAGCACGCAGCAGCTGGCAGTTTATGGCACTCGATGTCATTAAGCAGTTCATTGCACTACATGTTGTTAAGCAGAGGCGTTTGCCGGCAGAGCTTGCCGGGCCAGCCCTGTCCCATGGGCTCTGCGTGCCGGGAGGCGTGTGTCCTCCCAGGCTTTGCTTTGGCTGCTGGAGCAGGACTTCGATTTGGGAGCTCCTTCGGCCCATAGTAACTCTGGCTAAGCCAAAGGTTGGCTTCTCCTCACCATGTTCCTCTCAGCCATCCCACGCTGTCTTCTTGGTGGCTGAGTCCACGTTTTCTTTCATCTTTCCATTGCACTCCCCCACCCCTGCTCTAATGCACTGGTGGCCACGTCGGTTCACCCCCTTCCTTGCCATGGGTGCTCAGCCCTAGTGGAACGAAAAATAGTTTATGAAAACTCCCTGCTCTTTTCAGCTGGATAGAGGCATTAAAGAAGGGCACATATCCTTGTTCTATTGCTGCCTTGGTCATCTGTTTTCTGAAGAGGCAGAAGTTTAGAAAATAGGAAGGGAAAGGCAAGGTATCCCTCGTACTCTTAAAATAAGGATAATTTACACCAAAAAGAATTCCTTCCTTTCATATTAGTCTCATCTGGGGAACTCCTTTCTTCCTGTTATCTTGAACAAGTTATACCTCTAAGTAAGAAATTAATGTCTTTATAACAGTTAAGTGGTGTAGACCCACTCTTCTATGAAGTCTAAAAGACCTCCTGCAGATCTCAGTCTTGTAAGAAGTCTCTGCTGATTGTTTTGGTTTGTTTGTGTTTTTTTTTTTATCTTAGTCTTAAATCAGATCAAACCAAACTTTTAAAATGGTTTTCAGCTCCACCTCTGCTATCATCTGATTTTAAAGATAGTCTGATTCTGTTTAAGGGTCAATTTGCTTCTTCAACTCAAAATGTTTCAGACTCCTTCAACACAGCGGCATTTCTCTCTTCATCAAGCAGCTGCTCTTTGAGGGGGTTGGCTTTGAGTGGAAGCCTCTTAGATACCTGCTATGGAACAGACACTATGAGGCACATGAAATTTGTCCTCAAGGCATGTCTTCAGACTCCTGCTTTGAAATGTATTTGCTGGGAATTTCTATGCTTTTTAAGAGCATACATTGTAAAGCATGCCAAAAATTTCCATGGATGGCACTTCCATTCTGGGGCCAATGTGGTGGTAGATGGGGAATAAGGTGCGCTGGCAAAGCTCTGCTGAGCCAGGTCGGTTTTAGCTGGTGTTTGAGCATCCGGACCCACTGCTTCCACGGGCGATGGGACTTGCATATCCCACTGCTCCGTGCCATAGTTGCTTTTTTATTCATTCCTCTTCCAAATTCTCCAGAAGGTTCCCAGCATCGTCTCTGCAGTCTTGTGTTCCTCAGCTTGCCCAGAAAGAGGAGCAGAGGAGACAGCTCACCTCGAAGAAAGTCCCGTTAGTGCTTGAACAATCTGTTATGAATCGTCTGATGGTCGAAACCGTTGACACAGCTTTGGATCAGTCCTTTAGGGAGTTCATCAGACATAGAGTGTCTGACCTGTTTTTTTCCGAGGAGAGGAAGAAGTGCTGCTGGCTAAAGGGAGGAAGGTAGCGACTGTTAAGCTCAAAGGATTTAGTTAAGGAAAGGTGAGACGTTCCGTCCTGTGTTTGGTGTTAATTCGCTCAACACGTGCCTGGAATTGGCTAGAAAATATCATCAACTGTGCAAGGGGACACTGCCACTGTCCTCTGCCTGGGAGAGCCTGCCTCAGAGTTGTGGTATGAGGTTTGTATACGAGATTCCTATGACACAGAGCCTTTAAATATACCCTGTGCATATTTAAAGCATTTCCATATTGTGTGCAGTTTCCTAAGAATATTTTTGCTCAACACTGGCTAAGCTACCCCCATCTTTGCTGTCTATCTGGTTACATCAGGGTTTTTTTCTGGTGGACATCAATTATTCCTTAAAAACCAACCAACCAGGACAAGGGCCCAAGCGTGCATCTCCTTCTGCACGGGAATAAACATGTCCCATATATTTGAATTTTCCCACTGATCCCAGTGGGACAAATCCATGAATTACATTGCCCACATGCTTCTGTGCTGACTGTCTCTTGCTGCAAGCAATCTGGGAGATGAGAGCATAACTCATAAAAAATGATACATGTGTTTTTAATAACTTTTTACTTTTGTGAAAGTGTTGAGTCATTTATTCTGAAACTTATTGCAGGATCATTCCTGAATCCCCTCGGTGGCTGATCTCCCAGGGAAGATATAAGGAGGCAGAAGTTATTATCCGAAAGGCTGCAAAAATAAATGGCGTTCCAGCTCCAGCCGAGCTTTTTGACACCGCGGAGGTATGTTTCATACATCCTGGTACTTCACCTCGCCGGCAGTTTCCCCCTTTGGCCGGTTGACTTGTTGGGAAATGCCAGCAGGGAAATGGTTTGCACCAGCAGCTCTGAGAGGCTGGCAGTGACTGTTGGTGGTGAGGTAAGTGCAGGGTTAGTGAGTTCAAAAGGAGAAACCAGCGGGGGTTTTTATTTGTTTGGTTTTTACAGTAGAATTCTCTTCCTCGGCAGTGGTTGGTTGTGGTTTTCAGAGCAAGGGTGGCCCAGACTGCTCCATCCTCTGGGCACTGAGAAGACCCGAGGAAGACACGTTTGTCCCCATTTCAGCCTGGTGTGGTATTAGCGATCTGCAGTTTAAGAGCAGCCCTTCACAGGGGGGCTGTGTAGGCGTCCCTAAATCGGCCCCCATGTGTGCCAGGGCTCCATGGAGCCTGAGGGACTCCTCAGGTTGCACAAACCAGCCAAAGCGCCCAAGTGCTACAAGGGCACTTGAAAACCCCGACAGCAGCAAAGGCGGTGAAGAACATTAATTAAGGTCTTCTTCGGGTCTGGTTTTTTTTCTTGTATTTCATGTTTATTGATTAAAAGGAGAAAGCCTAGTGCAAAGCCAGCACCCCAAGCAAGCCAGGGAGCAGCATGGCCGCATCGGGGACAGCTGGTTCTTGTGCTCATCTCCCCCTCTAGTGGCTCTGCCCTAGATGGAGCTTCTGCCGAAGAGGCACAAACATTTTTCTTGTGCAAAGAAACCAGCAACGCTTCCAGCCTTGCGTCAGCAACGACCACGTGTCTGTATGTCAGGTCTGACTTCACTGCGTTATACCAGCACCTGCGTTTGGTGCCTCCTGATATCTCCTGACAGAGCAGAAAGCAAAGCACCGCATGCTCCTTCGTAGTACCTGCAGGAGAAAGATGCTGGTGCTACACCTCCTGTGGGCAGGATCCATCTCTTCAATGTAACGCTTGCGTTTTGGCTGAGCTGCTGAAGATCTCTTTTCCAAACGTATGTTCTAGTGTAAATTGAAGTGCATGTTCCAGCTACGGGAAGGTCATCCTACAGAAACCATGGGAAAGCACTTTCTATACTTCACAGCCAGAGTTCAAATGTCTTTCATACCGAACATGACTTTTTCAGGCTTCAGCGCGTGACTTTTGCTTTTCATCACTCCTGCGTATTTTTGAGACCAAGCAGCAGCTCAGCTGTCCTTTACTTCATGGGAATCTTGTGTGCCAAAGCATCTGTCCACAAAAGCCTGAGGATGATGTTTGCACCTTAAGCCCTCCGTTGGAAGTATTTTTCAAACATTGCTAGAAAGACGTTCCTCGGAAACCATCCTCTTTTCCTAGGAAAGGAAATCTCCCAGGTAGCCCCATGGGGAGGGAGGGCCAGGGTGGTTTGCTCTTTGGGCTTGGGGAGATGCCTGGCCACGAGTGCTGGCTTTGCCCCGTCGAGGGCTCTCCATGCAGGCAGAGGGCCACCCAGAGGATTCCTGCTTCAAGTTCAAACTGACCCTCCATCTCCGATCTGGGGTGGTGGATGCTCCCGCGATACACCCTGGCCACCACACCGAGCTCTGGCATCCGCCCTCCTCCCTGGCAGGGCACTGGCAGGCCCCAAAATGGGGTGATTTTCTGCATTTATTTCACATCGGTTGTGAAGGTTGAAGAGAAGAGAGAGAAGAGAGTTGCGTGGACAGCGCGCAGAAAAATGCCTTTGGTAATGAGGCTACTCCTGGAAGTACTGTATTAGATCCTTAAGGAAGTGTTAATGCCTCTTTCTTGTCAGCTGATATTCCTTTTTAATTAGTCAGTGTGCTGCAAGGTCTTGGTGCTACCTTTTTTTTTTTTTTTTTAACAAAAAACTGGAAACTACTGCGGAGTTCAGCTGAGTGCAGAGACAAGCTCTACCTAAGGACCACCCTCGCTGGTGCAGCACTGGCCCTTGGGCTGACTGGTTGTCCCCCGATATAGTGGTAACGTCCTAACTGCCCAAACTCGTGGGTGTGCAGAGGTTGTTTTGCTCTTAGGTGTGTGGGAATTTTTTTGGTTTTGTTTTCCTTTTTCCTTCAGATGCAGGATTCGAAGCCTCAGCAGCAGCAGAAGGCTATCCTTCTGGACCTATTTCGAACCCGAAACATTGCAACTATTACTATTATGTCATTACTTTTGTGGTAAGGAAATGTGTATTCCTAAAGTACCCAGGCAATAGAACAATTTCTGATTTGAGGGCACATGCCACAGGTTTAGATGATAAGTCTCAGCCTCGAAGCCCATCGACGCACGGTCCTTGGCCAGTTCGTGGCCCTCAGTGTCCTTGCACCCGCACTGCATTAATACACGAGTATGGAGCCTTGACTCAGATGTAAAATAGTTAGGAAACTATATGTAACAACTTGTGTATTTTGAATTCTGTTGCTTCTTGGGTTTGATTTTTAAAGAAGCTCCCATCTCGGTAATCTCTATTTGAAGAGAAGTGTCCTTCTTGAAGCAGAGGCAGAAACTCAGTAACGTAACAAGAACCAGACCCGTGGCCAACGGTTGCGTTGTGTTTCTGTGCAGTGCCCATCTCAGTGAGATCCTGGTCCCTGCCTGGGCAGCCACGAGGAATGAGGACCCAATAATACCATATAGACAAACCAGGACCTTTTTCTGTACATATTTACCCCATAAAGGAAACGGGCTAGCACACTTGGCATGCCATAGTAGGGCACTCTTGAGCTTTGAAACCTGAACATCCAGCTCTCTCGTGAAGATTAAATAAGATGTAACGGAACTGCTGAGGGTGGGAGATCCTGTCACTGGAGTTGGCTACAAGTAAGAACGTAGTTGGCATGGGAGGCTCTCAAGAGTTATTTCATTGTGCCGTTAATGAGTCCATTGCAGTGAAAAGCCTTTGTGAACGTCTTCCACAAAGCCTTTTACTTGGTATAGTGTATGCAGGAAGGACAGAGGGACAGAGAAATCAGAGGTCTCCTCAAGCCGCTGTGGATGTGATCCCTGGAAGGGATGACAGAATTAGAAAGATGGGGTTGCCACTGAGATTTTTCTTAAGCCACGATGCCTGTGGCAATGCATTGCGACATCCTATTTTTGTAACAACATCTGAGGCAACACTGGAGGCGTTCAGAGGCTCGTGTTTCTGGAATCATTTGGTTTTGTTGCTTTTCTCAGGTTTTTCACGTCTGTTGGTTACTTCAGCCTGTCCCTCAGCACTCCAAACTGGCATGGAAATGCCTATATCAACTGTTTCCTCTCGGCCGTTATTGAAGTTCCAGCGTATGTGATTGCCTGGCTTCTCCTCCGCTCCTTGCCTCGGCGCTACTCCGTATCTGGCACCTTGTTTTTAGGGGGAGGCGTTGTGCTCTTCATTCAGCTGGTTCCTGCAGGTACAAAATGCAATACATGACTTAAGTATATAAAATGTTAGAAATATTTTACAATACTATCTAGTAGCTCTGTAAAATTACTGGAAACCACGATCAAATTTAGAATTTGAGGTCAAGTTTATGCTAGCCACTTGCAAGCATGAATTATTTTTTTTATACACATATGCATATGCTGAGTCATGCACGGCTCTCATTTATTGTGTCAAATTACTGAGCTTTTTATAGTCCAGGGGAACCAGCTTGTAAAATGAGAGCCAAAAGTGTACTGTGATTTATCTGGGTGTGCGTACAGGCTAAAAAAACCCTGCAAGTCTTCCAGGTTTCACTGCGTGTAAATCTCTGTGGGATTTTGTGAAAAAGGGGTGGATTTGAGCTTGTGCTTTGTTGCTGTATAATGTCCGGAATTTTGTTCCATTTCAAGAATGCCGTTTTGCTGGGACACAACCAAAATCTGAAAGGTACAATTATGCTCAGTGGGAAGTTCGGAGCCAAGTCATCTAGGGATGGGGCTAATACGTTGTATAATTAAAAAACAAAACCAAAACAACACGCAGCTAGGAAAAAACCAGCTATATGTTCTTTGGGATGTAAAAGAAATACAAGTAATAAGTGCAGGGTGTTGTTTATTCACCTTGATTTTATTTTTCTTCTCCTCCAGATTTTAACATCCTGTCGGTTGGCCTGGTGATGCTTGGAAAATTCGGCATCACAGCTGCATTTTCAATGCTTTATGTCTACAATGTGGAGCTATACCCGACGCTAGTGCGGAACATGGCAGTCGGAGCCACATCTACGGCGTCCAGGCTGGGCAGCATCCTCGCTCCTTACTTTGTGTACCTGGGTGAGACATCTTGCCTTTCTTGCCTTGCACTACACAACTGCCCGGAGACATTATCGGAGCTTCTGCAGTGCGGGCTCAGCTTTAAATCCCATCATTTGTTGTCTTTTAAGTCCCTTCTCTCACCTTGGGTCTGAGTTCTCAGTCGTACGCTGTAAAAATGAAGCGGAGCTCTTGGGGTTTCACAGAAGAATCAGGCACTTTTGTCCTTCGTTGAGGGTAGGGACCGTTCATACGGCACCAGAGTGGGCAGAGCTGCTCCAAGACAGTGATGGTGTTCATAAACCATGCAAGTGGAGCGGTTGGGATGATAACTGGTCACATCTTGGCAATGGGTGTTACTCCTGGGATGCCAGCTAGTTTCCCAAGAGAGTGTGACAAGAAGTGATATTGCAATTAAGGAACTCTAGCAGTAGGAAATCCATCGCATTGTACTCTTCATGCGGATCCCGAGGTGGGTATGTCAGGAACCAGGCGGGAATACAAACATCCCCTGAATCTGTGCTTTCCAGAGCAATCCATGGAAAATATGCAGATTAAGCAGCACAAGAGCATGTTTAGTTGTGACCTTCATGAAGTGATTTTTTTTGAGTTACTAAGCCAGGCACCTCAGCACTCATTTTGCTTTTTCTTATTGTTCATACCTTGTTCTATAAGCAGAATTACTGATTTCCTCATATGCTTTTTTTTGATACTCATTACCATCACGTTCTGTGTGCTGCACAAATATTAATTGATAAATCTTTTTTTTTTTTGGAGTACATGGAAATGATCCTCATGTTGCAGACAGGAAAGGGTGACAGAGATTAGGGGATTAAGGGCGGAAGTATCTGCAAATACCGGCTGCTCAGTCCGGGGTGCTCAATCTCCTGTTTCTGTCGCTCACACATGATTTATTTCCATCTACCATCACTGGACCCGTCTCAGCTCTCCCCTGCGCCTAATGAGTTTTGCTTCCTGCTGAGACCTTTTGTAAGAAATGAGGATGACTGCTGACTCTGGCAGAGCATCGCTGGTGTACGGCTAAAGGGTTAATGCTGGTCCACCATGCTGGGAATGGGGAGAGGAGACTACTAGCTGTAGCTCACCTCTACATTCCCGTGTGACACTAACACACTGTACCAAAAATGATGAAAATACATTGTCTTTATTTCGTACTTGTACAGTGCAAATGTAAAGTAAAAGGGACAGCAGGACTGTGATGTTTCTTCAGGTCTTCAGTCTCTGTTGCAGCACAGGTAACAGTAATGGAGAGATGTAGACGGATAAAGTTTTTACTGTTGGGTGGGTTTTTTTGTTTCTCCCGGGTTTCCATAGGCTCAGCCTTTAAAAAAAAAAAAAATCTTCTTCCACTCATCAGAATAGTTTCCTAAACTTTAGGAGGTTTTAGGAGAAACTCATCAGCTGCTGGTATTTGCTACAGCTAAATTAGGACCTCGTGGTTCATCCAGCTCAGGAACACAGAAGAGATCAAATCACAAACTTTGGCTCTATGTGAAATACCCAGGGGGCTTCACTTTAATCCTAATTTATTCCGTACATTATAAAGCATGCTGCTCTATCCCAACTAAAAAATAAAGCTGTCAAGTCCAGTTTGGTATTTTCTCTACCTTAAATACTTTAAATCCTAGCTAATCCCTTTCCTGAAAGACCTTTTCATTGCTGTGCTATTGTGACTTCTGAAGATCTTGCATCCTGCCCAAACACTTGTGCGCTAGCTTCAGGCTGCTGGCAGGGGCCGCTGCCTGTCCAAAATAATATTCTGGGTAGACCAAGGTCAGAGCCTCTTGTCTGTCATGGGAGGCCTGATGCTTTCTCCCCGTGCAATAATGAAGGCATTTAAAGATTCCGCCCATTAATGGCCTATTAGTCTGAAACTGTCCGGTTCAGCTGCCATCAGTCTCTTCCCTTCTTTTGCATGAGCCCAGCAGGATGCACAGTCTAAGGCAGTTGATGGGCTTGGTTGCTTATGAGCACTTCTGTTCCCTCATATTGAATTATTTAAGGGAGGATTTGGTTCTTGTTGACATGTAGCGCTGAAGACTCCAGCAGTGACCCCAGCAGAGCTGTTACCTTGCAAAGATGTTGGCTGTCCCAGTTGAAGATGTACAAAAAAACTGTTTAGCCACTACACAAATGCATGGGACGGCGTGAAACTGATGATGGGCATTGAGCATCCTAGAGCGCACGTTGTAGTTTTAAAATTGAAAAATCCCTTTGTTTGCTGGCAGATAACAGACATAACTCACTTTGTGATTCACCTTTGATATTTATGAAGATTTCAGCTAATCATTGCAAATCAATTCTGCATTACAGCAATGTCTGGAATATAAATTTTGCACTTGGGTTTGTTGCATTAAGTACTTTTGTCGTGTCCTGTGTTCTGCCAGGTGCCTATGACAGATTCCTACCATACATCCTGATGGGAAGCCTGACTGTGCTGATCGGGATCCTTACCCTGTTCCTCCCGGAGAGCTACGGTAGTCCCCTGCCCGAGAGCTTTGAGCAAATGCTGAAGGTGAAATGGTAAGGCAGCTTTCACTCATCCCAGGCTTCATGAGAATCCAGGACCTCTTTCTACATAGTCCCTTTTCACAATCAGTAAACATGTTTCATCAGATCCACTGCAAAACATCAAAGCTTTCAAAGTCCCCTTTAGATATCTCTTTTTTAGTTGTTAATTTGATAGACGTTGACGTAACACAGTTTCTGCAGAATCTCTGAACCTGAGAGCTGATGTGCATGAAAGTGGGCTCTCTCAAAGCAAGGCTGACCTTCACATCACCTTGAGGCTGTTGCTTCATATCTCCCAACACTTTCACAGAATCACAGAATCTTCATGGTTGGAAAGGACCTTTAAGGTCATCGAGTCCAACCAAACAACCTACAGTCCCTGCCACTAGAGCATGCCCTGAAGTGCCACATCTAGACGTTTCTTAAACACCTCTAGGGATGGTGACTCAACCACCTCCCTGGGCAGGCTGTTCCAGTGCCTGACCACTCTTTCAGTAAAGTNCAGCACTCGAGGTGAGGCCTCACCAGTGTCGAGTACAGAGGCACCATCACTTCCCTGCTCCTGCTGGCCACGCTCTTCCTGATACAAGCCAGAATGCTGTTGGCCTTCTTGGCCACCTGGGCACGCTGCTGGCTCATGTTAATCTGGCCGTCCACCAGCACCCCCAGGTCCTTTTCTGCCAGGCAGCTTTCCAGCCACTCTTCCCCAAGCCTGTAGCGTTGCTTGGGGTTGTTGTGACCGAAAGGCAGGACCCGGCCCTTGGCCTTATTAAACCTCCTACAGTTGGCCTTGGCCCATCGATCCAGCCTGTCCAGGTCCCTCTGTAGAGCCTTCCTACCCTCAAGCAGATCAACCCTCCCACCTAGTTTGGTGTCATCTGCAAACTTACTGAGGGTGCAGTCCTTTCCATCCTTTTAAATCGCTCACTATCCTTAACTCTTCATTTAAACTATTCATTTAGTAGGATGGTTTACATTTAAAAACATTCGTCTCTTTCAGTGCAAGTTCATTAGGTACTACTCCAAATTAAACACAGGATTTCAGTATTCTGGCCTCATTCATTTGGGAGGCTAGAGTCATGCCAGGACAGCTTTTCTCTTGGTTTGTTTGGTTCAGCTGTAAGCAACGACAGTTCTCTTGCCCCCCCCACCGTTGCTACTTAGGGTACCCTGAGCAAACATCTCCACTGAAATCTGTGCGCGTACATTGTAGTGCTGGTGCAGAGGAGAAGGCCGGCGTTTGCGAGTTAACTATTGTGGGAGGAAAACTCTTAGGAGCAGCAGAGGGAAACTGAATTAGCCAAAGCGCAGCTGCACAGCTGCCATCCAGTTTACCGAGAATTTGTACTGAAATCTCTAGTCGGTATAAGAAGCTGTCATTATGCTTCCAGAATAAGAAGAATTCTCAGGCCAGGTTCCTTGAGAAGGGCATGCTGCTCTTTATCACAATTAGAGGCTTCTCATATGTCTGACCTATGGCTTTTCGACTTTGCAGTGGACAAACTCTGGCTAGAAATCCTAGAGTCAAACCAGATTCCCTTCGCGGGCTTCTTGCATAAACAGTCTGAAGTAACTGAATTACAGTCACTGAATTGCATTCAAGTTCCAAGTGTTGTTTGCTGCACTGCTTCTGCCTTCTGGAAAGGCAAACTTTACAGAGCATTTGCTTTTTTCTAATGTTTGTATTAGTAGTTATAGTATATTAGTAGTGAGTAAACTGGTTATTTTAGCAGTGCTGATTAGGAGGGGGAAGTGTCTGGAGTCACCCTGCAAAATGTTCTCCAGCTTCTCACGTTTTTTACTTGCTTTCAGTTTCAGAAATGGGCAACAAACCACTGGCATTAGGAATTCAAAGGAGAGTCCTAAAATTCTGGTAACACCTTTGTGAAGGAGGATGCACGCTCTCAGAGGGGCTGGAAGAAGAACAAGATCTTCTGAAAATGCATTTTCTGCCAGAGGAAAACAAGCAAAACCCAACAGTCAATGCTACTGCACCATAGATATTATCCCCTGTGCTACTGTACCCAAATACATAGTTTACTGAACAGATGCTGTCTACTCCCGTAGGACTCAGTCTGTAATTCAGCATCCTGATACCTGCGGTTTGTCAGCAGATACAGTCCCTGTTGAGAAATGGGGGCCTGCCTGTGCTAAAGTCAATTGATTTGAGGAGTAAGCTAGAAATGAGCCTTAGGAATAATACAGAATTACTCCAGTCAGTCAGGTTCTCAATGAAAGCTGCTTGAAGAAAAAAAAAAAATATAGAAAACGTAATGCTGGTGGTTTTTCTCACTGTGCGTTTTGACTGGATGAAGGGGAGCTGGGTGTCTTTGAAAGTCTCAGCACGTGCCCCTAAAGAAAAGATCCCAGCTTCCTTTGAAATATGCGCCCAAAGCCCAGTGGACCAAGTGGGATCAGAATTTAGCTGTTGCAAAGCAGATGTAGGTTTCACTGTAAGGACATCGTAGTCCTTACTTTTTTTAAACAAGACATCGGAGTATCTTTCAATGTGGCTTGCTTTTCCCAGGACCTGGGATCCACTTCTGATCCACTTGTCCCTGTAAAAGCTGCTGCTTTTTCATAAAGCCTGAGCCCGCTGACATCCCTGGGCTTCATGAATGTTCCATGGCTTTGGGGACAGGGGCAGCCTTTAATGCAGAAATGAGCACAGCTTGCTGACCTGATGGGCCGTGCCCACTTTCAAAAGATACACGGGCTTTCGCAAGTCAGTGATCCTATCCAAATGTGCCATACCATTTTAGCTTTCACGTTTTTCATGGTATACTGGCATAAGCAGTTTTTCAGATCTTTTGGGATTTTTTTTCAAAGCGTTTAATTTCTCCTTTGACTATACACCGCATTGTTTTGTACCTTCAGAGAAAGCTCATTGCAGTTTTAAACGCCTCTGCAAAACCTTTGTACCATTTCCAAATTTAAAGGGGATTTGATGAGCAAAAAGCTCATGTTTTGCACTGGAGATGTTCACTTGCAGTTTTTAAAGACGCAAAAGGGCTAATTTGGGACCACAGTTTTTTTCAAAACAAAAAAAAAAAAAAACCCACACCAACAAAGCCAGTGTTTTGTTTTTCAAATCCTACAAGTTATGTATGCATTTTTTTAAAAGTTCAGCAAAGCTAGATTGGATAAAAACTCAGATGTAGAGCTTAGAGTTGCGCTACTACTGTTTTATGAACACTACAGACTTTGAAAAAAGTATAATACCTTTTATTTTTCTATTTATTGGCTGTACATGCACTTCTTGGCCACATAAAGTCTATCAGACCTGGTAGAGTGATTTTTATCCTCTATAAATAACTATTAGCCATGATTTACCTTCTGTAAGGGCCACCAAAAGCACACCGTCTCATCTCTAATGTGAGAGTTCAGGGCAAGTTGTCTTGTGCTGGCACTTGGCAGAGGAATGAGGCTCTCCCTGGAAGTTCAAGCACAAATATAAAGCTTTATAACCTTTAAATGCAAGGAACTTGTGCAATTATATCAAGCTGCTCTTTGGGATGCGGAAATACTATTTCCTTTCATATATAACTTGCAGCAGTTATGCTTTTGCCATAAATGTAATATGGCATGAGGCAACCATTATCCTGCGACCCCTGATGTTCTCATCCCTTCCCAAGCTGTAATTTCTCTAATTATTTAATCTTGTTCTTACTTATTACAAAGTTAATCTATAGAACAGCTGTTCAGACATAACTGAATTTCTCAACAAAGCCTTTGTATCAGGGTAGGACAGGTTTGAGGACTTGGTTAAATATAGGTGGCTGAATTTTTATGAAGATTTTTATATTAAGTTGATACTTATTTTATGTGATCATAGGCTTGGGTATTTCTAAAAGGTAAATATTTTTGTACTCTTGAATTTTGTAGCATCTTAAAACCTAGTTTTCCTTTTTTTAAATAAGAAAAAGGATTAGGTTTTTTTAAATACTTTGTCTTAATCAGTCTCATTTTTCTTGCCCATACCATTGATCTCACGCTAGTGTCACACTTTAGTATTTTTAGTGGCAGGTTTAAAAAAAGAAATCTTTCACAAGAGTGGAATGCCTTTCTGAAAAGTATGTGTGTTGTTATAAGGCCTTACAGCGTCTGAGCATAATAAAAATGAGAAAAGGAAGTTGATTCAGCTGTTAAAGCATTTGCAAGGAGAATTTCAGTCCTCTGCCAGTACCTTTCCCAGGCTCGTTCAAAGAGCAACAGTCTGCGGAAGAATCAAACAGGGATGAAGCTGGAAGGCAGGAGTGCCCGTTTCTGGTGAGTTACTATTTTTTTAATTGTAAAGCTGAAGGAAACGGATACTGATGAAAATGAAATGTATTGCTAGTGAGCTGTTTCAGCCTCTCACTGCCATCTTCAGTGAGTTTTCTGTGTCAGATGCTCGGTGGGGCTCAGGATGGGAGCTGGGTGCTCACCTGCAGCTGAGGGTGCCTGTAAGGCTCTGCCCCGAGGACGGGAGGGAAGCACCAGCTGGATCATTCCCACTGGCCGCAGGGGACGTGTCACTGTGCCTCATCTGTCACCTTGACTTGGGTCCCTCTGTGCAACCTTTGGTCTTCGGCTGGCTTGTTGGGTCTGCTAAAGCATACAAGAAACTGTAGTAATTGTCACTCGTTAACTTCTGTCTTCATTGTAATAAAACTGTGTGCTGGCGTTGCATAACCTGCTTTCTGTGTGGATTGTAATTGAAGAATAAAGTCTCCTGACTGTACTGCTTTGTGCAAAGAAGTTCAAAGAAGCAATTTAAAATGTATTTAGCATGGATAAAGTATGAAAATAACCCCCTAAAATTAACTTTTCCACACTGGAAGACTGTTATGGTACTACAGTTTTTCTGGCTTTCAGATGGTTCATTCCTGACTCTGGGGTCCTACACAGTCCCTGATGCAGACCCCGGCCAGGCTCAAGGATGATTTTGAGATTAAACTTCTATTTTCTTCATTTCATTTCCCACCATTGAGATTTTTCACAGCTGTGCGGTTCCAAAATTAAATGGAAGATTTTTTTTTTTTAAATACGAGCATTCAAAAATGCTGTAAACAGTATACGTTTGGCTTTTCTCAATTAGAGGTGAAGAAAATATCAGGCATAAAAAGCCAGTCGGAAACGTGAATTAGCCTTATGGAGAGCAGGGCCAATTTCCGCAGGGATAATCGTGCAACTTCTAAACTTAGCTCTATGGGAGACTGTCGCGGATGGAAATATTTGGCACGGGTATGATTTAGCAGCGATTCAAAATTTATTAATGGTGCATGGTAGATTTAGAGGTTGAATTTTGGCAGCACTTAATCATTAATTGATTTAGAGGTTTACAAAGTGAGTGAACAAAGTAATTGAACAGTGTCTCAGTTACAGATTTGAAGATGGCAAGATTCACACTGACTTACTATAAGGTATCCCAAATCAATACTTATACATATGGGTAAAAGCACAGATCTCAAATTAATACATATAAGCAAAATATAAGTGCAATATAAGTACAGGCACACAGGTCTCTGATTGCTAAAATCAGGAATTTCTTAACAGTGGGCAACTTTATAAGTCCTACACGTGCACGGACATCCATAAAGCTAATGTATGTATGTATCACAAGCATATAGATGGAGAGACTAGCCTATAGTTAGAATTTCCCTTACTCGAATTTAGGGTAAATACTCACAATGCATTGGTGGGCGGTAGTTGAGGCTGGAGAAGGATTCTCTCGCTCTGGCCTGGAGGTGTCAGCCCAAGCAGTGTCCCAGCTCAGGGGACACACTGGCCAAAGCCCACGGTCATCCAGAAGAGCTCAAAGGGTCTTTACTAGAATCATTACTTAGAGGATTTGAAATAACTGACTTTCATCAGGTGCTTTTCCACTCTGGCCCAGCTCAGACAATGGAATATTCCATAACTTTCCACCAGTTACGCAAGCCCAGAGCTTGCTAGGTCTTGGGATTCTGGTATTCCCCCCTCTGTGACCACGATCTATCTGTTGTCAGGAGTGATTGATTATAGTTATTATCTTCAAACAGTAGGAGTCGTGGGGACCAGGCACACTATTATGTTCTGCTCTGTTGCTCTCTACCTTTTTATTCTTTTATGTCAGACCGTGATGTTACATTCTGGTCCGTGGTATTGTTCTGTGGCCTGGGCTGAGAGGGACATCACGCCAAGCACCAAGTGGCCTGAAGGAGCGGGGTGGTTGTACCACCACAGAGACACAATCTTCCTGACAGTGCCACTAAGTAATGAGCTGGGATTTTTCGCCAAAGACGAGAATATTAATTATAACATTTATTACTTGTCAAACACATAGTACATGTTCCCTCATAAAATAGTGTTGTTGTCAGCAAATACTTTTTACAGCCAGACAATCCTGCTGAAGGGACGACGGCAGGTGTTGGAAGGCGCCACTGTGGACATAAACAAGGCAAGGAACCATTTATCGCTTGGACTCGCAGAAAGCCACCCACCTTTGATCCTGCAAGGAGCAGAACGACAGATGGAGGGTCTTGGCTCATACGTGGTTCATGACCGAAACCAAGGCCTTACCAAGGAACCCTGGGCTGGTTCACCTGAAACAGGTAGCCCCGGGGCTGCAGGCAGCAGAATGGTGGGTGTGGGAAGGGACCTCTGGAGATCATCTCATCCAACCCCCTGCCAGAGCAGGCTCACCAAGAGCAGGTGGGACAGGAATGTGTCCAGGTGAGGTTTGAATAACTCCAGAGGAGACTCCACAGCCTCTCTGGGCAGCCTGTGCCAGGGCTCTGCCACCCTCAAAGTAAAGAAGTTTTTTCCTCGTGTTGAGGCGGAATTTCCCGTGTTCCAGTTTGTGTCTGTTGCCCCTTGTCCTGTCACTGGGCACCACTGTGAAGAGTCTGGCCCCATTCTCTTGCCATCCGACCTTTAGGCATTGCTGAGCAACGATGAGATCCTCCCTCAGTCTTCTCCAGGCCGAACAGCCCCAGGGCTCTCAGCCTTTCCTCAGCACAGAGATGCTGCAGTCCTAGATGCTCACCCGGAGCCCGCAGTCGAGCCCTCAGCGGGCGGGGAGCCCAGGCAGCAGCAGGCACAGCCCTGCCTGCAGGCGGCTGCCCGGCACCTCCCGGCACACGGGGTTCGCCTCCTCCAGCCGCCACCGGGAACACAGCCCCCTTCAGAGCCGGGTCTGGGCCCTCCCTCCAGCCTCACAGGGCCGCCGCGGCCCGACCACGGCAGCGCGCTCAGGGCGCTAGAGCCGGCGCCGGGACCGGCCTCCCCTCAGTAGTCGAGCCCCTGCCGCGCCTCCCGGCCGGCGGGCGAAGAGCATGCCGGGAGCCGCCGGCGCCGGGCTGAGGCGGCAGGGCCGGGCCGGGCCGCGGCGGTTCTCCCGCGGTGGCGGCCTGCCCCACCTGGGGGGC
>VXBH01009456.1:242195-340250 GCA_013400035.1 Rynchops niger
GGGGGATTCTGCCCCTCTGCTCCGCTCTGGGGAGACCCCCCTGCAGTGCTGCCTCCGGCTCTGGGGCACCAACAGCAGAAGGACACGGAGCTGTTGGAGAGGGGCCAGAGGAGGCCCCGGAGATGCTGGGCGGGCTGGAGCCCCTCTGCTGGGAGGACAGGCTGAGAGAGCTGGGGGGGTTCAGCCTGGAGAAGAGAAGGCTCCATAGAGGCCTTTGAGCCCCTTCCAGTCCCTAAAGGGGGCTTATAAGAAAGATGGGGACAAACTTTTTTGCAGGGTCTGTTGTCATAGGAAAAAGGGTAATGGCTTTCGACTAAAAGAGGGAAGATTTAGACTAGATATAAGGAAGAAGTTTTTCACTCTGAGGGTGGTGAGCCCCTGGCCCAGGTTGCCCAGAGCAGCTGTGGCTGCCCCATCCCTGGAGGGGTTCAAGGCCAGGTTGGCCGGGGCTTGGAGCAACCTGGTGTGGTGGGAGGTGTCCCTGCCCAGGGCAGGGGGGTGGAACAAGATGATCTTTGAGGTCCCTTCCAACCCAAACCATTCTATGATTCCATGATTCTAAGTTTGTGGTTATTGCATCTTTCCCATGGCCTACAGTCCCTGCCAGGGCATCACCATGCTGTTAAGTCTGGCGTGCTAAATTTATTTTGAGATCTTTTGTTCGATTCCACTTGCAAAACTAATCTCCAAACACAGCACTTTTCCTTAACTAGCGCAGCATGTGTACCGTAACTGCTTAATGGGTGTCATCTGGTATCTGTACAAGTGGCTTGAAGCGAGGGACAGCCAGGATCAATGGGTTCAGTTTGCCCGGTGATTCAGGGATGTTTCTTTGAACTTGGGAGATCAAAAAAAAAAAAAAAAAGGCGGTTGAAGTCACCCCGAGTTGTGCAAGGCACAGCAGTCAGGGAGCCCTGGTTTGATGCTGTGTCCAAAGGGACCCTGAACTTTGCTGTGTCCCCACAATGCCTCTGCTTTGGTCATGCCCACTGCTTTGGTCTCCCACTCACCTGCTAGCACAGGTCAGGTTCTCGTTTGCTCAGACCCACCCCTCCAGTCAAGTCCTTGGTCAGGGCAACCCAAGAAAGGTGAAGCTGTGCGGATTGTCCCTCTTCTTTCAGGCAGCAGCTGTACAGACCCACAGGTACTGGATGACTTAAGATACAAGGACATGTATTTTAGGGAATACTTGAATTTCAAAGCCTGTATAACTTTTTTCACCAGGCTCACAAACCATTTGTGCGGTCCCATTGCCTGATTGTGCCTGTGGACGAGTTTTACAAAGCTGTAACTGTATTTGGCTTTATTCCTTGCTTTGCAAAATGGGTTGTGATGGATGTTTGGATAGTGATGGGTGTGAGTACTTAATGATCACTGTAAGCTGATCTGAGCACAGAAATCTTCCTCAGGAGGACTGGGGTGAGAAAGGAAGTATGGGAGGGGAGCCACGGCAGCACAGGGAGGCATGGAAATGGTGACAGTGGCGTTGTTGGAAATTTCCCTTGAACAGGCACAGCAGCAGGGGCACGAGTGATTCTGACAAGTGGCACAAGGCATTGCCTCATCTACTTCTGAAGAACTGCTGGCTTCCTGGAGAGGAAAGCCGTTCTGGATTTCTAGACCCCGGTCATTGCTGAAATGCACTGTTGTGAAAGGCTGAGCCGCTCTTAGGGCAGAGTAAGGCAATTGGCATCTTCTCGGGGCAGGCCCCGTTCACAGGTGAACATATGGGTTTTGTTCCCAGCACCTTAATATAATGGTTGACCTGACTTACACATGGTTTCAGGCAGAACTTTGTCTCTGGAGCTTCATCACTGAGCTTTGTCTCAGTGGAAATTAAAGGGTCTTGGCTACCAGAATATCGTTAAGGAGTCTTATAAGATGTTTCCTTATAAGAACCAGGAGCTGCTAACATTTTGCTGAGACTCCCCAGCAGCTCTGGCCTGTTGTCTGTATGGTTTGGCAGATGTTTTGTGTCTGTGGGAGGTAATGTTTGTCTGCCCAGACATCATGCACTGAGGCAATATTTTTTTTTTCCTTTTAATATTAATGCTTCTGAGCGAGTTTTGCAAGAGCTGTGGCCTTTCACATACTTGCAGGTTTCCAGTGTTAAACTGGTTTAATTTCTTGGCTTGCTGCTGCTGCTTTTATGATTCACTAATCTTGCGTTTGGTTGCATATCTCTAACTTGTTGAATAGTCATGAGGACCTTTGTCCCAGATTTCCATAGCTGGCACTGGGAGGGGGAAGGGGGATTTTTTTTTTTTTTTTTTTTTCTTAAGAAAGCTTATTGCTGAATCTCTCATGACTCTAGAGAAAGTCCTCGGTTATGGTTCTGCTTTTCAGGGAGACTTAAAACACATTCAGTTCCCTCTCATTTGAAGAGAGACTTCCTTTTCTCACACAGACTAACAACAGAAAGTTGTTATTAGCCAGTCTGCAGTATTTAACCAGCTCCCGTGTGACAGGATCCCTTTATGTCTTTTACTTTTTGAAATGCTGGAGCTCAGGGAATAAGAAAAGCTTTGCTTTGGCTCCAGAAACCATCTGTGTCATTCTTACTCCTTCATAAGTCCCATAAAAAAAAGAATGTAGGAGCAATAAAAGTTCATACGTGGTAGTAAAAGGAATAAAACCAGGGGTAACTAAGGGAAAAGGCTAACTTCTTCTGCCAGTCATATGTTATGGGGCTATACTGAGTAAGTGGGAATAGAATTGAGCAGTGGAGTTACTAAGAGCATGAAATACAATATAATGAGAAGATGTTAGATGTTATGGCATTCGAAATGTTTTAGTCCATATGGGAGTAATTCTTACATGCTGAAACATAAGTAGATGGTGAATTTTGTATACACATATTCATCCTTAACTTGAAAAATATGTTGCACTGTTCACCATTTGGAAATCACTTTAGTGCAGGCGCTGTGTTCCAGAGCTGCATGTTTTATGCCAGTCGTGCTCTTAACGAGGTTCAGGGCCTGTTTGGCTTTTGCGGAGGAAGGATGCACATGGTGGGAATTGCCAAGCGTGCGGAGGCTTGGTGCAGGGTTGGCGCTTCGTCCTGTGTGACATGCAGAGAGAAAAAGTTCTGGGCCAATATTAGTGCCCTGAGGTTTCCATTCCCTTTACACCAGGGAATGAAGTGCCCTGCTGTGCTGTCAGACCCCTGTCCCTGAGGGGGGGTTTAGGGTGGATATTAGGAAACGTTTCTTCACTGAAAGGGTTATCAAGCATTGGAACAGGCTGCCCAGGGAAGTGGTAGAATTGCCATCCCTGGAGGTATTTAAAAGCTGGGCAGACGTGGTGCTGAGGAACATGGGTTAGTGGTGGGTTTGTCAGTGTTAGGTTGATGGTTGGACTCCACGATCTTAAAGCTCCCTTCCAACCTAGGCAATGCTGTGATTCTATCAGTGGGTTATGCCAGACCTTCAGGAAACAAGTGGAGACTGCAGTGGTGACATCTGGAATGACGCAAATGGGCACTGTGGCTGTCGAACTCACGGTTGTGATGTTCACTCTCTGTTGGAAGACAAAGAGGACTCTATTGTTTTGCTTTACCAAAATAAAAAAACAGGCTTGTGCTAGACATTGTAATTTCCACAGGCTTTTCTAAGAGTGAAGCTGGCAGATGAAGTGCAAATCAAGCCTGTGTCATCCAGGTCCAGCTCTTGATCTCTTCGTTCATGTTAGTGCAGTGGCTCCAAAGAGAGGAAGTCACCTCCATTGTTTTTCATTCTTTAAAATCAGTGCATCCTCTTTCTTGCTGTAGATTACCATCTGCTTGTTTTTCTGACTGAAGTTCATATTAACAACTTCTCTAGCCTCAGGAGCTGATAAAGCTGTTGAAAGACCTTTAGGTGATTTGCAGGTACAAAATCTTAATAGTCTTGTCAGAAGAAGGAAAAAAAAGCCTAGTTTTCATTTAATAAGTAAATATAAATGGCTAACAGATGTACGAAAGCACTTCTGAAATGCTGAGGTTTTCAAGGTGTGATTTAAGAAGCACATAGTGCGTGACTCTTCAGAATTGTACAAAGTACAGGCATTTCTGACCTTGCAACGTCAAATAGAGTTAGTATTATTGAAGAATGATAGACCAGCCTGCAGCTGATATCATTAGAATGGAAACAATGCTCTTTTAGAGGTACCATGGGCAATTAGGGTAACGTTCCCATTACGCTGTCTTTACTTCTACATTAAAATTTAGCTCACGTTTCTCATGTCAGTGCCCTGTCTCCTTTTTCTTCAGACGTCTCAAAAATGTGATGTATCTGGGAGACTTAGGTTTCTGTACTGGAATTATAAAATATTTGGCACTTTCCTTCCTGTTCTATGCAAGTTTTACCTCTGTAAACATTTAAAGCAACTACAAGGGGAGAAATTGAGCAGATTGTGTATTTTGTAGATACAGACTTCTGTTTACATTTAGATAATAAGCTTTAAGGTAACATCTGGAACTTTTAAGTATTTGGAATATACAAATGCATTTTCAGAGGAAAGGGTGCTTAATAACACTCATAGCTCTCAAGTACGCAGAGAATATTTATATGGGTATAAACAAGACCAGATTCTGAATCAAAGTTCTTACGTAGTCAGTTGTGAGACTGTGAGATTTTTTTTTAAGAACTTGTCTCTATTTGCAGACAGAAGCAAGTGGTAGGAGAGAATACAGTATGTTGGATTAATTTCAACAATTCTTGCTAACATGTTGATTTTTAAAAAGAAAATATTAGCACATGGGACTATCCCACTTCATTTTTCAATTGTGCGTATTGTTCTGCACAAGAGAAGAAAACAGTTTCTTTTGAAAGAAAAAAAAAGATACAGGAGTGTGAGGACATGATGTAGCTGTAAAAATTCCTTTTCTTATAAGGCTCTTCATTGTATCGTAGGGGTGTAACAGAGTAAGGATCTCGAAGTGTTTAGTATTTGTCATAGTTGATTGTTGTTTCGGGTTTTAGTAATGGCATTAGGGAAGCGCGAGTGCTCCTGCGGTGGAACAGTTCTCTGTAATCTGAGAAACACACTTTTCTCAAGTGAGGTCCTAAATTACATTCTTGGTGGCCTTGCAGGTACCTCTGTAATTTTCCAAACATATTTTGTAGTGGTATGTATTTGTCAGTGGTATATATTTGTTTGCTCAGATGCTGTACTGCAAGAACTTTTGACATATTGAAGAGCTCCCCTATAACTGGACTTGCGATTTCCATGTCGTGATGCATTAAAAATATTGGGCAAATGTTATACTCAAACAATATAGGCGTCTCGTTATTAGCAGCTAGAATTTTGTTATCCGCGTTATACCATCTTGTAAGAGATGCAGTGAAAATTGCAGTGAAAGTGAAGCAGGATGAGGGGTCTGCATCGGTGCCTGGATGAGAGCCCCTGCGGGATTTACTGTTAGTAATTCATGAAGTGCCGGCTCTCCTTTTGAGGCAAGTGGTATTCTGCGAGGGCAGTGGATGCAGAGCCTCTACGCAGAAATTAGTCTTTACCCCTGAAGGTTCCAAAGTGCTTAGAGAGCTTAGAGGAACGATGTTTTTTACTTGTGGTGTGGCAGTATCTTCAGCTGGGCTCATGGCATCCTGTCTGCCTAAACTTGCCTTCCAGTTTCAGTTTGATACTGTTATTTTATGCTTCGAATGTTGTCCCGCGGCTTGCAGTTTAAAGAATTCAAATATTTCCTCTGGGGTCTGAATTTCATTGTGATTGTGGCTTGTGTAAAAATTGCAGGCTCGTTTTCTTTTTGGGTAGAGGTGTTATATTAATAATTTCAGTTTAGTATCAGGAAGGCGTTAAGAGTGCAGGAAATACCAGTCTAGCCAACCTGACACTTGCACTGACACTGAGCACATACTTCTCCCTATGCTGCTTAGTGTAATTCTAGCTAAACCTGCAGTAATGCTTCTTATTTAGGTTGTGTTGTGATAAAAGGCTGGAAGCCAATAAAATGTGGTTGGGAAGGGTCTTGTGTTTGGGGGAAGAAAGAGGTCTGATGGAGTAGTCGAGGTTTTTTATTCTTCTCAGTTTCATAACTGGGTTTGCCTTGTAGCAAGGGGTTTGGGGTTGTGGTTCTGGGTATCTGACTTGCCGTGTAAGAGATGAAGTAGAACTTGGAAAGTGTTCAAGTGATGACTGTAAATATCTGGGACTGTTTCATATTCTGGCCTCAAACCTGTGCTCGAGAAGCAACTGCTTCAGTCGCTTTCCCTTGTGGTGTCCCCCCGCCTTCTCCCCCAAGCTGTCCACATTTTCTGGCCATCTCCACAGCCTGTCTTCCTTTCCCCATCCCCTCTTCCCACCTGTCCTCGCCAGCGGCTGGTTTCAGCCAGGAATCCTTTATGGAGGGGCGGAGCACATCTCAGCTCCGATGCATGAGCGATTATTTCTGGTAGGCATGGGGCTGCTGATGAAGACATCACCCTGACCTGATGAACTGTTTGGGAAGTAGCTACAGCCCAAAGTATGTGCAGGCTGTTTGAGTAAGGAGATAAGTTTGAACTGCAATAGAAAGATATAATTTCTAAAGTTGTAATAAAACTGGGCAAGAATGCTCTGTGCTGTGCCTTGAGCGTTGGGTACCAGTGTTTAGGAGCTCGATGCCTTGCAACATCAGCAACTGTTTGAAAAAAGTTGGAAGCTTTTTCTCCTGTTTGGAGCCCCAGTCCATACCTTGCTGACATTAACCTTATCTCATTCACTGGGGCAAAGGCTGAACTGGCAGGCTACCTCAAAGGATACTAAGAAGTGAAAATAGCACATGATTTTAGAGCACTGGGTCAGGGTATACTGTGTCCAAACAGCAGTGCCAGCAGCAGGGTTCAATCAGTAACTGCTCCTGGCTCTTAGCAATGCTGGTCTTCCAACAGTGACACTTTGGTGACTACTTCTTGGGCAACGTACAGTTGAGGGAAGGGTATGGTTGCAGAATGGTTCTGGAAGACTGATGCCACCATCGCTCAAGCAATACAGTAAGACCCGCTTGGTGAGTCATTAAAAAGTTGAAGACTTCAGCCTTCATTTACTGGGGCAAGGGGTAACAGACCTTTAAATCCCCTTGTTCTGATTGTTGTCCATCTCTGGAGCCTGTAAATAACTGGTATTGCACAACCAAGGCAGGTTTCCCTTGGAAATTTGATATTGAAGTCCACTTTGGGGCCTGGTTCAAGTGATTTTCAGTATAACAGCTCCTAACATTGCTTTAATAGAGCGGACAGAAAAACAAGCTGGTAATCATTGCCACATTTTAAGAACTAATGTTTCCACCTTGCCAATGCAAGAAACTTTTGGCAGAACGCTGCAAAACATGTTAATACCATGAACTTTTCCAAGCAATGTCTCTACCTCAGTGGTCTGGAGAAAATGTGGAGTGGTTGGCACAACAACGTGCCAGTGTTTGGAAAGCCACGTCGTGCAGCCTTGTGCCAAAGTACAGCATGGGGTGGCTGAGAGGGGATGGCTAAATCACAGATGGGGTGATCGACTGGAAAACAACGGACTATAAATCACTGAGCTAGATATTTGGTTAGTTAGATTTTAGTTGTGTTATTGAAGATGTCTGGTTCCAGTAGCTGATACAAAGACGATTCTTTGTGAGTAGGAAAGTCTTCCTTATTGCAGGATTTGTACTGGGAATGGTATTTGTTCTCCAGTCAAGTGTCACCGTGTGAAGCATATGATAACCACTGAAACCTTGGCCTATATAGATTTGATAACGGTCATTTGCTGCGTATTTCCAAGGTGCCAGACACGATTTACTGAAGCTTTCTGGCTGGATTAGCCTCTGTCACAGAATTGCTCAAGCTTTCTTTAATCTATAATGAAGTACAGATTTTGTTTAATAAATACAGATTTAATTATAAATGTGAATTACAGTTTTTAATCCAAATCATATTGATAACTATAGTAAGTTATGTCCCTTACAGGAGTGCCATAAATTTGTTAGCACATTAGAAACCCACAATTCTGAAACCTGCATCCATAATGATGCATAATTGATGGTGTTGGTAGGATTTATTGGAGCCCTGCATTGGGTGCTGGTGCCGGGGCTGCAGGTGGTGTGAGGCTGGGAAGGTTTGGGGAGTAAGTGCAAGAATAATATTGAGGACTATGAACTCTGATACAAGGAGTGGTGCTTCAGACGCAAACCCACAATCAAAGGAGAGGTTTATCAAAGGAGAGGTTAAGAAATGGCTTGAATATGGTTATAAACTGGAAAAAGGTGCATTTTGTTTGCTCCCATAACCTTCAAAAAAATTAGTAATGATGAGATGAATTCATCAGAGAGTCTAAGGGTTGGCAGCTAAAATTAAACGAAGGCCGATGAGAATGAATGCAGCCTGTATGAATGAACATCATTCACCTCCAGAAAAAAATCCTGCTGTAATTCAAAGCTGGATGTTCTTTCATGAAGGCAGTGGTGGTTCAGTTGAGTTTTGCCACGAGGATCTGTCAGTGGAAGCCCCTTGCTGGTGTTGTTCGTTCAGTGCAGGGTTTTTAGTGATCCCCCAACCTTAAAACACATGCTAGGGTGTAGTTGTAACCTGAACTGTTAATACACTGGGGGCTCTGAGATTCCTGGAGTCAGAACGCTCAGTGCTAAGGGGGCAGTGATGCCAGACAAAGCAGAACAGTGGTGTCCCCACATGTGGGACCCCAGACAGGATGGATGGTGAAGCTGGGACACGCAGCAGCTGCAGGGACAGATCTTACGGGGTGTTCTAGTACAAATTAAAAAAAAAAAACCTAAGAGGAAAACACACTACACTTAACTGTTTGTTCTTAGGGAGCAAGGGGGATTAATTATTGGGATCAAGGTGAATATTTTCTTTTCATGTCAACTTTTTTAATAGTGATTAAAACTTAAAAGTTTCCATCCCTACAACATCAGGAGGGGCTCTGTGGGAGCTGTTTGAATAACTGAGCTCAGGAGGTTTTTGGCCTCACATCAGAAGCACTGATTGCCTCCAAATTCCTCTCCAGTGGGGCTGCAGCACCTCCTGCCCTCCGCCAGCAGGCTGCTGGGTGAGCCTGGCAGGACGGGCTTGTTTTTTTCCTTTCTTCTAATATTTACATACTTTTTTTCCCCCCAGATAACCAAAATAAAATTAAGTTTCATTTGGAATAAATAGCTGTTGGTGTAGATACAAAAATAACACCAGGGCTGTTTCAAAAACATCAGGCTGAAGTGGGCAGGAGATTGGAAACTGTTGCCATCTTCATTTAATAAATATCTTGTTCTTCTTTTTTTTGTTTTCCTTTTGGAAATCTTGGTTTGTTTGGTGTGTATTTCAGTTTATATTCCACAGATTATAACTGTTTGTTAGGTTCACAGTGAGCAGTCTCCAGTCTCTCAAAATCATATTAAAATGTAATAGAGGAGAAGGCTGTGTTTTTTTCTTTATTCTTGTTTGTATAATTTAATTTCTCTTAAATTACAAATGTGAATTTTTAATGGCAAACTTTCCCATATGCAGGGAAATCAAGTTTTGGGGTCTGTTCTCGTCTTTCCAAAACCAGCAGAACTGCCACAGTTTAAGGGGCTGCAGAGCCTTTGAAAGGGAGCTGAACCAAGTGCTTCATGAAATATTAGTTACCATCACTCACATATACGTGTAGGGGAAACACAACAGCTACAGACTGTGTAAAGAAAGCCACAGGGGTCACACCTGAAGGTGGTCTTGGGGCCTCGGGGTGGTCGCTGCTGAGATGGCTCAGGGTGGGTGGCTTTTCCCCTCTGCTGACCAGCATCCCCTCCTGTCATTTCATGGGGCTGCATCTGTCCCCTGGGTTGGTTACTCTGCTGTGGAGGTTTTCTGCCCAAAGGATACACTTTCATCTGGGCTTAGCCAAGGCATTCAGAAGGAGGGAGGGAAAATCCTGTTTATTAGAAGACTTTCATGTTCTCTCTCCCCACAGTGGAACCTGGTCTGTGACAATGACTGGAAAGGACCCCTCAGCACCTCCCTGTTCTTCGTGGGCGTCCTGCTTGGATCTTTTGTCTCAGGACAGCTCTCAGACAAGTAAAGTATATACACCAGAGCTGCTGGCTCTCTGTTTGATGCTGTTTGTAAGGAATTCTTGTACGTGAAGTTTGCTATAAGTGTCTTTCTGCAACTACTAACATGTCTTTGTTTTGTCACTGTCTAATCTGAATGTACACAGAGTGTATAGAATAAATGTTCTGAAGTAGAACAGAATGTTACGAAGATTGTTAGTGAGTGTTACCTTTATCTGTTTATTTTTTCAGTGAAATCTCTTCTGGAGCAAACTTTTTATGCCAGAAAACAGGTGTAGGAGATAAGTTTCATCTGGAAAAATAAGAACAGTGACATTCTCTGACAATTACTTTGGACTATGTACAGACAGTTCCCTGAAGCTTGTTTTCCTTTTTTTTGAGGTCGAATTTAAAATTCTCTTTTTGTGAACACCCATAGCTGCTTTTCCTCCTCATCCAATACCACATCTAAGTCCAATGACCTGTGTTTGTGGAAGCTGCAAAGCATGAATGCTGTTCAGCTGTACTTCAGAGAAGCAAGGCTTTCTTTTCTTCTTACTTTTTTTTTTTATTTTTAGTCCCAAAGTACGCCGGCTTTCTTATTTATCAGTACAAACATGAAAGAATGGAAGACACCATTAATTTTTTGTGATGTTAACAGGTTGTTGGATTAGGGGTTGGCTTTGTTTTTTTCTCTTAAAGCTCAGTTTTTCTGATATCTCCCTGAGATTTGCTGTGCCGTCTTCCTGATTCCCAGAGAACAATATGTGGTCATCTAATGTGCTGATTTACTTGTAGAGTTTATATTTCTTTGAAACATAATCCGTGTGCCACAAATCTTGTAGCATCCATGCAGGTCCTTTGCGTGGTTTCCTGCTCATCAGGTTGGACCAATCTTGAGCTTGGAGATGATAATCCTTGAAGATCAGCCAGCTCCCCTGGACTTCTCTCCAGAGCCCTGTGCCATAGGATTTTTCTAAGCAGATCCTGATCAGGCCAGTGTTTGCTCTTCATGTGATCCTGCCTTCTGCCTTGTTCCTCCCCTCACCATCCTGCACTTCACCATCGCACAGCCAGCAGCCATGGCTGCTGCCGATCTTTCTATCCCCAAACACAAGTACAAGGTCTAGCAGTGTCTCCCCTTGTCGCCTCCTCAGACATCTGTGTTAGGAAGTTGTTATTGATGCATTTCAGAAAATGGTGGGGTGTTGTCCCTCCAGCAGGTATTGGAGTGGTTGAAGTCCCCCATGATCTCCAGCGCCTTTGAACATGAGGCTTCCTTTGGTTGTCTGAAGAGGGTCTTGTTTACTTCTTTCTGATCGGGTGGTCTGCAGCAGACACCCACAGCAGTTCCAGCATCGGTCTCCCTGCCAGTCCTGACCCATAAGCTCTCAGCTGGCTCGTCATCCATCCCCAGGCAGAACTCTGTGCCTTCCAGC
This sequence comes from Rynchops niger, assembly GCA_013400035.1. NCBI lineage: Eukaryota > Metazoa > Chordata > Aves > Charadriiformes > Laridae > Rynchops > Rynchops niger. The sequence goes on from VXBH01009456.1 coordinate 253,632, forward strand.
TGCTCTCTCATGGGATGGGGGATTTTCCCCTGTTTGCTGCAGAGATTCTCCCACTGCTTCATCCCAGTGCTGTTGCAGGGCTCTGGTGCTTTGTTCAACAGAGCTCCCAGCCCTTCATCTGCTATGAGGATGCCGAGTGTCTTCCATGGTGGCTAACCATCAGGTGAAGCGGGAGCTGTTCTCCTGGTGCCAGAAGCCATGAGTTTCCACCATGGGAGTCTCCTCCTGCAGCTCCTTCTTCACATGGTCACTCAGATCCTCGCCAGGTGCAGTTGAGGAGGCCATCAGCACAGCTCATCCAGTTCCTCCCATAGCCACTGACCTGCAGCTAGCTCATGGTCAAGAGACTGAGTGCATCCAGCAGCCACATGAAGACACCGCTCCAGCAAGGCCTGTGTGCGGTGCTTTGCTGCTCCCATCTGGTACAGAAAGTCCTGCGACAAGCCTGAGCCAGGCATGACAGTGAGATTGACAAAATATTTTGCAGGTTCAAGTTCTGTTCTTAGTTCATTGTGATCTACCTGAGGCTTTTGTGGCACCCAACTGTAGACCTCCCGCTCAAGCCTAACTTGGGAGTGGGGTTGTGCCAGCCTGCGCTCAGCAGATGTCCTGTCCTGGGCCACAAAGTCTGCTTTCCGTGTGGGGCTGCCCAGGACATTGGCATTGGCTCTTAGAGCAGCTCGATGAGTTGGGTTTAGTTTAATTTCTTTTCTTTTTTAATACTTCATCAGTGTAATTGTTAGAATCCCTTAAATTCATTCATTTTTCAACCAAGTGGAATGAAGACTGCAGTGTGGGATCACTTACTGATAATAGTGTCTCACAAAGCTGAGTTTTACCTCTCTTTCAGAAGTTTTCCTTCTTTCTCTTTTTTTAACATGCTGATCTGCGTCATGAGCTGGGTGCTCCTTGGAGGAGAAGGAGCATCTCATACTCTTGCATTTTAAATAATTTGCTCCCGATGATTCGTCTCCCTGCTCATCCTATCAGTAAGAAAAGAATAGTGCTCCAGCACATACTTAAAGGCAACATCACTAGCAGCTCTTGGAATATTATTTTCTCTTGGGCAGTGGATTTTTTTAATGTATTTAGAATAGTTGTGCCTGTGTCACGTTTCCTGAACCTCTGCTTTTTGCAGATGTTTTGTATCTCCCTAAGTATACATATGAGTAATTTTTTTTTTCTTTTTTTTTTTTTTAATCTGTCCATGGAAGGTTTGGCAGGAAGAATGTGCTGTTTGCGACTCTGGCAATGCAGACTGGCTTCAGCTTCATACAGGTCTTCTCTACCAGCTGGGAGATGTTTTCTGTGTTCTTTGTGCTGGTCGGCATGGGACAGATCTCTAACTACGTGGCAGCGTTTGTTCTTGGTATGAAAGTCCTGCTGGGCACAGGATGTGTTCTTTAGTCTTGTGCTTTTTGTGCTCCTTTTCAGTAGGGTGGCTACTGGCTTAGGGTTGATTTGTTTTGCCAGGCAACACTGTTAAGAGTGTGTCCTCACCACATATGGATAACTCATGCTCTCCTTGGAAGTTTCCAGTGAAGCGCAATCTGAATTAAATCAGTGGCTTACCATCCTAAAAAGGCAAAAAACCAGAAACTGGTCAGTCAAAACAAAAATCTGTCTTGCAGATAGAAAGTTAAGATGAGCAAGACATGATTTTTCAGGGATTTGTGTTGTACATTTTGGAGCCTAAATCCGTATTTGATGTAAAAACTTGTAAACGAAAAAAAAAAATCAAGTGTTATAAAGTCTCCTTAAAACAGCCTATAGTAAAAAATTAAAAGGCATAATGATTCCTGCTTGGTTTGTTTTCAATTTAACTAAGACCGTATTTGATCAGATGGAAACATGAATTACCTTATGAATCTGAGATTTTTTTAAAAAATCAGGGTTTTTTTTTAAATTAATGTTATTTGCAGTGGCCTCACTGTCCAAAGTACCAAATGTTGGCAAGAATTTCTTTTGGGTCAAAGAGGAGCAGTTGAGCTGTGGAAGCAGAGTTTAGCTAACCTCCCTGCAGACATCCTGCTGCAACTTCTGTCGTCTCCTTCCATTTCTGTGGAAATGAGGAAGATAATATCTCTTACAATGTCTCTTGATTTGCGGGTCCCAAAGCATTTCAAAGGGAAGCATTGGCTTGGGTTAGTGCATTAATTCCTCTCTCAGTAGCCTGGCTTTTGTTAGTGACCCCCCACATGTATACACCAAAAAAACTGCAATATTTTTGGTTAATAGCGAAATAGTCCTTTAGAAGGTGATATGGGTCAGGAACCTAATTTAGGCATCTCTGAATTATCCATTAAAGAAGTTGGTCTCTCTCCAGAAGCTGGAGAGGACCCTCTAGAGATCAAGCTGAGGTTAAGCGTTGTGAGTGTTTTGTAGCATATTAGGTTGGTTTTAGCTCCTTAAATAAAATGGGAAATGCTAAAAACGCCAAATTATAGGGGGTTTAGCTACTTTGGGCTACAGAAATACTGTATGGCCTGACTCCTTTAATATTTACGTGCGTTGATGCAGGATCACTGCATGAAGCAGATGTGCGGTGCCTCTAAAATTGGTTGGCAGAGTGCGCTGTATGCTGTAACTACCCAGGGTAGCATATTTCAAAGCCATTTTTTACAGGTATTTTTATAAGTTACTTGATTGCTATTAAGGTAAAATACTAATCGTCACTCTGTTGTTTTGAACAGGCACAGAAATTCTTGGCAAATCAATTCGTGTGCTGTTCTGCACGCTGGGCGTTTGCATATTTTATGCATTTGGCTACATGTTGCTGCCCCTGTTTGCTTACTTCATCAGAGACTGGCGGATGCTGCTGCTGGCGCTTACTTTACCTGGGCTGCTCTGCATCCCGCTCTGGTGGTGAGTATAACTAATTTAAAAGACCTTAGTCTTTAGAAGATCCTGTCTGCAGATTTTTAAGATCCAGGCTCCAAGCTAACCAGCCTTTACCAATGAAATTCAGAAATAGGCAGGTGATGGATGGATGTTGTGTCCTTTATTCTCCCCAGTCGTTTAGCTGCAAGTTCATAGCTTTGTGGGTGATCTGACTCAGGCCTGAAAAGCCTGTTCTTCATTTTCTGTAGGCTTCTGTAAAATGAAGTGATGCACATGCAAAGAAAAAAAAAATAAAGTCAAAAAACGTCATCCCTCTACACCAACTGAAATCCATGAACTTTCAAAGAGTAGGCCTGAACTAACGTAAGGGCAGAAGGAGAAACCAGTTGCTTTGGGAAGCTGGGCAATGCTGGGGTGACATAGATATGACAAGCTACAAAACCCTACATGCACATCTGTGAGACTTCCATGTTTTCTTCTATAGCTAATGAAATACTACTTTTAAGTGGCTGTAAAGTTTAAACAGTCCACATGGTGGTGGTGTTTCTTCACTTACAGCAGCATGTCTGTTCGTGATTCCATCCAGCTTCTTACGAAGTTGCATGACTCAGGCAAATTCTACTTTCTGACTTGCCTTTATATGACAGTATTTACAATTAGTGATTCTATAAGTGTTATTCTGTAAGGATATACTTCTTAATGAACAGCGTGCTGCTTGCGTATTCACGTTTCTGAGTTTCTTTAATTAAACTGTTTTGCCATACTTTGAAGGCTCTGGTTGCTCTTTTTTCTGAGTCATTGCTTATTTCTTTAGTATTTCTAAAATCCACAACGGCTTTTTGATCTGGTTTTGTTTGGTATGCTAGTCTGCTCTTGTACATCTGATTTCTGTTGTGATTGCTTTAATGTGTGCAAGATATGGCAAGTTTTGAGCGCTTTGTGTCCGGATCAGCATGTATGCCTGCAGCAGTGCTTTCTGTGGAAATGCAGCCTCATTATTCTGAACCTTTTTTTCAGGATCATTCCAGAATCTCCACGGTGGCTGATCTCCCAGGGAAGATTTCAAGAGGCAGAAGACATCATCCGAAAGGCTGCAAAAATGAATGGCATTACAGCCCCAGATGTTATATTTGACCCTAGTGAGGTAAGAGTCATTTAGCAGTCCAGTTGTTTACTGAACCTATTGATGACCATGTAAAGTCATTAATTTCCAGATGTATGAATTGAGTTATGCCTGCAGTGTATCACGTACTTCTCAAATGGGTAAAAGGTCCACCTTTTCCTGAAAAGCAGAATATCCTTTCCCCACTTCACCAAGATTTGTAAAGACCTTGGTGTCCCATTCCCGTGGGAATGCCAATATGCGTTCTAATGCAAACATCGTTTTGATCCAGTTTGCAGCCACCTTTTTCCTTTTAAACTCTAGTTTTTGAGGGAAGGTAATGAATTTGAGGTACTTACTGCTTTGTGATCTAAATACTTACGCTGAGCAGCCTTTATCCGTGCACAGCCTAATAGAGTTCTATAGAAGTCTAACACAGTACTAATTCTGGCCAGTGGCAACGTAAAGAGTGTCATTCTGGTTCAATTCAGAGTTCAGCTCCAATTTCTACTCCATCTGAAGGAGAGCAAAGCCTGAGCTCCTTTCAGGTGGAGTGGTGAGCAGTAGCTTTTCTTCCCCATCGGTTTCTTCTTGTTTCCTCTAGGTGTCTCCCCTTTGCCTGAGCTGTTGGTGACCTTAAGGTGTAGAAGCAGTTCCGCATCCATTCAAACACGACCTCCAAAGGGCAGACAAACTGTTTACATAATCCAGGAGAATGGGCACCTCCAGGCAGATCTGTAGAGACTGTCTGGGCAGTTGCCTCATTGTGTTCTGGTTGGCAGTTGACATTGTCTTGTCATTTACATGAAAATACTCTGTATATTCGCTTGCTTTACAAGGCTGTCTGTACCAGACCAAGGAAAATGGCGAGCCGTTAAACTGTAGTGTGTTTGCTATTGGGATTGAAACGGCTTCACTTGGGTTGAAGTTAGCTGAGGTGCAAACAAAGCTGTTTGTCCAGACTTGTTTGTAGGTAGTAGGACAGACATTTCGCTCTTGTTGGAACTGAGTGAGAGTGCCAGGAAAACCCAAACCTTCTTATGATAGCTTTTACCCTGGATTTTCATTAGAACATGCTTTTTTTCCTTTTTTCCCGTTTGTTATGCTGTAGGCATGAAAACTGACCCATTGCCAGCACTACAGCAGGAGAACGGAAAATAAGCTCTGGCTCCAACATCTGTTTAAGGTCACTGTCCCTGGAATCCTCTATCTCCTGCTCTTAGAACAAAATATTGATCTGTTTGCCATCTCTGAACAGGGCTGGATTACAAAGCAGCAGAAGGCAGGGGCAAGAGTAGGGATGTTATCCCAGGGAACACTGGTCAAGGGGAAATACGGACTTCTGCAGCAGGGTGGGGTGGAGAACACGGTGCTTATTTACAGATAAATCATTGCATGTCGACTGTCAGAAGCACAGATTGACATTCTGACACTGAAAGGAAAATGAGCTCGAGGAGCAGGCACTGGTTAAATGATGAACTCCTATCCCTGTTTTTACTTTTTAAGGTAAAAGTAATGCAGTGACCAAAAAAATTGTGCAAAACTTTTCTTCATCGGTTGTCTGTTTATGCTGTTCTTGTGTCTGCATTCTGGAGAGCTGTAAAGCAGAAGGCTTGCGGCCTCTCATGAGTTTTTAGGAAGCATATTTTCGCTGCAGAGAAGTTCTCAGAAATCCGGCTGGCCCTTGGCCCCCCTCCTGCAGTTGGAATGTGAGTTCTGGATGGAGGAGCCCCCTGAGCTCGTGTTCAGAGCGTTCCTGAACCCCGTGCAGCTGGAGGGCAGAACCTGCAACGTTCAGGCTCCAGAGATTTCAAAACCAGTTAGGATCCAGCAGGTGACTAGTCCCAAACAGGCTACGGAGTACAAATAGGGCCTGGTTGGCTGAATTATCCCGTGTGAGGGGGATAAAAATGTTTGGATGGTAGGTTTATTTTCGAATCATCGTTTTCCCCTCCCTTAACACGACAGGTTAGAACAAGAAGCTAGGATTCCATTATCTGTTTATCCAGCTCCTAAAAGGCAGGGTCCTTTTTTCTCATCAGCTGTGACTCTCTGCATGTTACTGTTCCTGGTTTTGTTTTGTGGTCTGTTTGGGTTTTCTCTTTTTTTTTTTGTTTCCTGTTTGATGGTTTCTTGGAAACGAATAGTGGCAAAACTGGAGCGTGCTTAGGAAAGATCATGTGATTTATGAGAAGGGGCTGTGAGCTGTAAAGCTGCCTGTGTGCTGGGAGCACTGGCTTCAGGCAGAATTAAAGCTATCAAATGTAAAGAACTGTTTGCCTTTCCTAGAAAATGAAGATTTATGAAAATAAATACACTGAAGTTAGGTCTGCACGAGCATCAGGCTGCTATTTTATCCTCTGGGTCATCAGAACAAAATATCATTCAGAAAAAATTTTCACCCAAAGTTACATAAACCTCATGTTCCTGTTAGCTCAGATACAGTTTACTAGATATTAAGGAGATGATGTATATTTTGAGTTGAGGGAAAAGAGTTAAGGGCCCCAAATCTGTGTCCATCAACTAACTTGCCAAAAAAAACCATCACTAACTGAATATGGAAGAGAGATTGATGAGGAATTAAGTTCCACTAATGGTTGCTTTTGTCTTGTTACTGGTGTGTTGTATCCTGCAATGCATCCAGCTACCTCTGCTGGACCGGTTTTAGGGGAAAAAAGTCTTGTAAATTAAACTAATACAGAGTAGAGGATGGTATATTAGACCAGGTGGAAAGAGTTCAGAAAAGTTTTTAATGGCGCTGTTTTCAAGCTACAATCATAGTTTACTTTTATTGATAAAGATTTGCACATACCATGAAGGAGTGCCAACAAAAGGCATTCAGTCTTTGAACACGTTAAAATTTATTTTGACGTTCTCAGGTCACGCTGACTTAAAAAATCAAGGGAGGAAGTAATCTTTGTATACAGTTTATTGTGTTGGCACATAATAAAGGTCTGCCAGGCAAGAGTGATTCTTCTGGTAGTGGAAGGAGAAGTCCTCACTTAAATATCAGAAAAAAGAATCTCTGTGGAAGATTGTAAAATCAAAATCTTGTTAATGTTTTTACTGTAAGACTGTTAAAAATACCATTAAACTGATGAGTAAGTAGGCTGGGCTAAATCCTTAAAGCATACCATCTTTTCCAATAACAAAAATATGACATGTCTAGAAAACTGTGGTTCTTCAGCCATATAGCCTTGCTTTATCAGAGTTGATAGTTTTAATAATGGAACTTGCTCTCTTAGATCACCTTCTACATATTTTGAAAAATCTCTCCCTTGTTAGGTGTCTAAATTAAAGTCCTAAATTAAAAAAAAAACTTAAATTATTTCCTTTTGTATAGTCTTATCGAGCACAAAACTTGTTTGCGTGCTTCCTGGGTGAATCTCTTTGCATTGTTTACATAGAAGTGGTTTTATTTTGAGGAGCTGGAAAGTTTTGTGAAGAAAGAAGTTTGTTGTCTTTTTGCTTATAATCTTAGAAGAAGATCTGAAAACCAGGCTAGATAATGATGGGGATTTCTCAGCTCATTAGCCAGTTTGTCTCACTTTAAAATACCTTCCTGTTAGGTTCAGCATGAGGAGTCATTTACTAAATCTGTCCTGCTGCAGTTTAATCTTATTTCTTGCCTTGTATGCAGTGGACATAGAGGACAGTTTATCACTTCTTTTTGCTGGTCCTTGAAGACCATTCTTGGTCTTTGGGCTAAATAAACCCTCTATGTTTACAGATCACGTTTTTCAAATGCCTCATCATCCTTGTTGTTCTCCTCTTGCGTGGGTGCAGTTGATTTCCATGATCCTCAAGGTGCACTGCTCAAAACAGCACCTAAGAACGCTGCCAGTAGTGACATATAAAGTGACAACACTAATTCACAATTTATAATTGAAATATAAATGTAACAATAAGCAGTTGCTTTGTGGAGCCTCAGGCAGAGAAAATAATTACAAATCTCCGCCTAAATTTTAAGTGACTTTAAATTAGGGAGGAGCAACTGCTTTCACAGGTAGTTGGCTCTTATGGCTTACACGCGTTTGGTTAAAAGTGAGGCACCTGTTTCAGCTCTGCAGCGTATCAAAATACTGATGTATAAGTTGGGGGAGACTTATTTCCACATTAATTCTGCTCGCAGGAAGTTAATGTTCCCATGGTTGGTTTGTTTGTTTATTTCCAGCTGCAAGATATGAATTCCCAGAAGCAGCAGACGTACACCATTTTGGATCTAATGAGAACCCGGAATATCCTAACTATCACAATTATGTCAGTGATTCTTTGGTAAGCAAGTGTGGTTCTGGAGTATGTAAGCACAAAAGCAGCAAACCAAAAACTGTTCTTTGAACACTAAGGTATTCTGAAGAGATATGGACAAAACCAGCATCTCAAAACCCAATGACCTGCTGGCCGAAGCCACAAAATTCTGGTGCTGTAGGTTCATTGTTTCAGTAACAGTCTAGAAACACATCTGGATTGTTATGTCTTTCTGAAGCAGTCGGGCGTATCCTGAACTGAGCAAGAATCAGATCAGCTGGCAGTGATGCATGGGAATCCTGCCTGATATTGGGCCTTGGGGAATCCTCATCTGACTGTAACGAAGTCTTCTAAGAGGAATGAGTCATGCACTGTCCTGCAATCAGAGAATGCTGCCCAGGGGTCCCAGCACAGCAATGCCTGACTTACCAGGAGAATATTCCGATCTCCTTTGTATTGTCTCTTAAAGGGATAAAGTTGCCTTTGAAGTTCTAATCGAAGATTTCCCTAGACTTTCCTGCTAGCCATTCTGTCTACCTGCCATCTTCAGCTTGATTTTGCACTAGCTGAAGCCATACTTCATGCTCAATTTGATTAAATGGTTGTAATTTTCTTTTACTGCAAACCTCAGTGAAGCTGTCTGTAATTGCTCGGAAGCGAGAAGTGGAGAGGGTAACTTACAGCCTGCCAGAGGCTATAAAAGTGAGGTTTAATTAGCGCATGTACCTACAGTGTCCTAACCAAGAAGGTCCCTCAAGTGCTTTGGAGCTAACTAAGTCTATTTGCTGCCTTATTGAATAACGTTCCTGTGCTTTGGTGAGGCAAAGCTTTATAGTTCAGTCCATTGGGCTGCCAGTGCGTACAAGCTGATGTGGTTTTTTGGGTCAAAGGATGACTTGGCTAATATTTAAGCCAGATTCCTTTGCCCATCACCAAGTACAGTGCTACAAACGCACTGAGAAAGGAACTTGAGCAGAAGACAGCTCAAAAACCAAAAGTAATGCTGGTTCTTTCAGAGATGTCCATACAGTTTCCATGTACTGTTGTCTTACCTCCAATTGCTGACTCTCACGTTTAATTGGAAGTGGGGTAGAGCATTGAGACTGCCTTACTTCTGATCTGCATGGTGTAGATCAGTAGCGATCTAGGCACAGCCAATTTTGCGTGTGTGGTTGTAGAAATCAAATGCAGAACCTGCTTGAACAGCATTTCTGGTAGGACAAACATCTCAGAGAAACAGAGTTATGTGGCAGTATGTAATTCATTCCATGTGCTGGAGGGCTTCTTACCGCATGACAAATTAATTTTTGTGATAGGGAGGACAAGTCAAACACGTGCAGCTGACTTACACAATCTTATCTCCTCTTGCAGAAGAGTATTCTGTTGATTTGGGCAATTTTCCCACTATTTTTGCCTTGCATGTCAGTTGCCTAACCTCCTTTCAATTAACTTCCCAAAATATAAAGCATCCTGTGCTGACTCACAGAAATGTTTTCCAACCCATAGTATACCTGTGGTATAGTCTGCATTATGAATTGAAAGACCTCATGAAAGAAGCTCTGTAGAAAAAGATAGGGGTATACCACCTTTACATATTGCTGAGTGTTTTGTTAATTTTGAGTAAGTAACGGGCTTTTAAACTAATGCCTTTGCTGGGTTTGCATCAGGGAGGAGGAACTTTGGCATCTCGTCACCCTGGGATGTGTAAATACCCCTGAATTTTCCTAGAAAATATATAACTGTGTCAAAGTTTGCCAAGGTGATAAGCTAAGGCAAACTGCTATTGAAAGTGAGTTCCAGCAAGCGCAGTTTATTGTATATAACAATAACTCCTGGGAGCACAGGGCTGGGCATGTTGCACAGCATCATGGAAAACGCTGCAGAACTACCTCTGAGAAGAATAGTGTTAGCTGGCAGGGCAGGCACCGCGGCAGGGGGGGTTACCCTCCAATGTATAACTTCATACCTTCCCAGGTACACCAGGCAACATATTTTAAGCAATTGGACCGTGAAGGCTCTTCCCGTGTGAAGTAAGGAGGAGGAGGAAGAGCTAATCTTTGGTCAGTGATCTGCTTTGTGCTGTGCAGTGATTTTGCTCCAGGTTTCGTTATCAATGTAGATGCTGAAGATGAAGCGTTGAGTGCTCTGTGCCTCACTGTCACGCCTCACACGTCATAGAATCAGAGAATTCTCTTGGTTGGAAGGGACCTTTCAGATCATCGGGTCCAACCATCAACCTAATTCTGACAAAAACCACCACTAAACCATATCTCTAAGCACCACGTCTGCCCAGCTTTTAAATACCTCCAGGGATGGTGTCTCAACCCCTTCCCTGGGCAGCCTGTTCCAATGCTTAATAACCCTTTCAGGGAAGGAATTTTTCCTAATATCCATTCCTAAACCTCCCCTGGTGCAACTTGAGGCTTTTTCCTCTTGTCCCATCGCCTGTTCCTTGGGAGAAGAGACCGACCTCCCCTGGCTACACCCTCCTTTCAGGGAGCTGTAGAGAGTGAGAAGGTCTCCCCTCAGCCTCCTTTTCTCTAGGCTAAACATCCTGATCCAGTGCCCACTGTTCCCTTGTGGACTGTGTGTTACTCCTTGGTGAATCATAACCTTCTCTTCCCAGCTCCTCCCAAGACAGGACAGGGTTTGTTTCCAGGGCCAGTTGTGTGTTTCCCTTGATCCCGTGGAAGCCAGCTCTCATCTGGCAGCGGCACAATTAAGATGTCAGCGTTCCTGGCTTCTAAGCCCTGTCCTGCCGCACTGAATGAGCCAGGCACCGAGCCACACAAACGTGACTTGGATGCTGCCCAGCCAGCCTGGGACATGGCAGAGAAAATCCTGCATTGTTTGGGTCTGCTGGGATGCCATACTCCTCCTCTCTGACTTTAAACACAGAGAATGGAGGGTAATGACCCAGAAATAACGTTCTCCCCCCAGAGCTCCCTTGTAAACATAATGAAAACGCCTCAGCAGGGGTAAGATTCAATAGTCTGAACTTTCAGGCTAAGGCTATAACTACTTCTAATAGGAAGTGCTGTGTCACTGCCTTGGGAATGATCATCGCTTACCTCCCAGGGGTGTCCTGAGATGCGGAGGTACTAGAAGTAGTCAGCCCCTCTCCAGTAGCCTGACTTGCAGAGACAAACGCGATGTCTAAAAGTGACAAATACCCAGAGCTTCCTTGCAAGGTCTGAATGAGAGTGGGATGGACAGTTGTAAAGTCACAGGATGGCATCAGGAAAGAAGTGTGACCTCTACAGCTGCAGGACCATCCACCACCTATGACCATGGGCTTGTAGGCCTATGCCTTGGCTCTGGAGTTACCTAACTGTGTTAATGCTGAGTAGGAAATTTTAATTATTTTTTTTAAATACGCTTCTGAGGTGAACAAATTAACATGATAAATTTACCTTACATAGAGATTTCTCTGCTTCAGAGATCTAAAAGAGATTCCTGGCAACCTCAGGAAGAAGAGGAATTCATCTGATCGTGTTATTCTGCTTCTTTCAGGATGATAATCTCTGTTGGTTATTTTGGACTTTCTCTGGACACACCTAACTTGCACGGAGATGTCTTTGTGAACTGCTTCCTCTCGGCAGTGATTGAAGTTCCAGCCTACATTATTTCCTGGCTGCTGCTTCGAAACCTGCCCCGACGGTATTCAATGGCTGCCGCATTATTCTTGGGAGGCTGTGTTCTTCTCTTCATTCAGCTGGTGCCTTCACGTATGGAATCGTTAGTTGATCTCAAATATGTATGATAGGTGAAGTGCAGTACCATGCACTGGGCAGATGTGGAGGAAAAGTGTCCTGAGGGGACTAAATACAGATATTTGTTCCCTATCTTTGCCCCTCTTCCATGGTTCTCAGTGCTGCTGCACAGGGAGCTCACACAACACGTTAATTCAGATATATTTTTAAAGGTGGGTCATTGGCATTGTGGTCTGTTGGGATCAGCTCTGTAGTCTAGTTCTGCTTTAATGTACATCCCTTGGACCCTGGTAATGTCCAAGTATAAAACCAGGACGAGACCAACCAGAACTTGGTGAGTGGAGGTTACCAAGAGGCTGCAGAACTCGCTTCCCAAACAGCAGTTGACAACTCTCTCCTTATGGCTTGTTTAAACAGTTCTGTTCAAGGGAGTCATTCTAGAGGCATTTTTGATAAGCAAAGATGCTTGTGCTGAATTAGTGTTGATAGTTAAAATAATATTTCACAACTAGAAAGGAGGACAAAATAACAGTTATTGGATACCACACTATATCTATCTTTAAATCAAGGTTAATAGGGTTATGGACTCGTTACTGATAATGAATATGATGGGGAGGTGTTGTTGCTCAGCACTTCTTTACAAATCAATTAATAGAAGAGAATGCGCAAGTACTGCCTTGCTTATTTTATATAGGTAATATATGCGTTACATTCTCTTTTCTTTTTTTCCCCCTCGTGTCCTTTGAGTCAGTTGGCGCTGATACGATCTGTTTTGATTTTCAAATCTAACTCTCCCAGCTAAAGTCAACCCAGCTTCCTATAAATTATTGACTTGTAGCTAGGAATGTTAACGAGAAACCAGAGCAGGAAACGAAAAATAACTTGTTTCAAATGTTTAACTTTGTTCACTTTATTAAAAAGGGATATATGGCATTCTCTGCAATAGCAGAGACCTGGCCCCTGAAATCTGAGAGTATCTTTCCAGGTCTTGCTCCCCTCGTTTTTTCCTTGGCAGGAAGCCCATCCTCAAGAGGAAATGAAAATGTTGAATCCTAGTAATTTTAAAAGAAAAAAAAAAATGTTGCCCATGCTTGTAGGACATGTACAGGGGAAAAGGACACCAGATAGTGGAATTAATTAGGCAGGAGTTATACAAACACAATGGAATTAAGAACTACCATGAATTATCAGAACTTTATTGAAGTCCTGACTGTGTTCTGATTTCAGATATTCGTGCACTATCTATTCTGCTGGTGATGTTAGGGAAATTTGGGATCACGTCAGCCTTTTCAATGGTTTATGTTTATACTGCTGAGCTCTACCCAACGGTGGTGAGAAACATGGGAGTTGGAGCCAGTTCCATGGCCTCTAGACTGGGCAGCATCCTCTCGCCTTACTTCGTTTACCTCGGTAAGTTAACGAGTCTGTGCATGTGCGGGGGAGATGTGGGCAGTTGGAAAGCGATAGCTTTTACCCAGATCAGTGTCCTGCCTCTGGGGGTCGTTGGGCTTTTCTGCTGTTCTCTGCTTCCAGGTGCAGGTGTCTTGTGAAAGCGCAGGTAGCAGCGGGGTCTCAGCGTCTCTGAGGAATGGCCATGCCGCAGAGAAATGGGGGGTTGTGTCCTGTTGAAGAGATGCTCTGAAGACTCGCCATCTTACTGACTCAAAAGGGACAGCTCTTATAGCCACTGTTTCCCAGTCTCTTGAGTTCCTAAAACCACAACATGCTTTGAGTGCTAGACGGTGAGGGGGCTTGCTTGGTTGGTTTTTCACTGAAATCATAAATCTTGCTTGGATAAAGCCCTGTACCTAGGTGCAAACATTATCAGAAACTTAGAGCTGATGCTAGCACTTTTTATTCTACTAGGTGCCTACGATCGATTCCTGCCTTACATCCTGATGGGGAGCCTGACTGTGCTGTCAGGAATTCTGACTTTATTTCTGCCAGAAAGCTACGGCAGGCCTCTTCCAGACACAATCGAGCAAATGCTGTTGGTGAAAGGGTAAGTGTCGCCTTCTGACCTTAACACGCCTGTTTGCTGTTCTGAGAAGCGGAGTGGACTGACTTAGGTATTGTCAGACAGAGGGGCTGGTTTCGGTAGTGTAGTTAGTGCTCTGCTGAAGATAAAAGAGCTTGGCTGGAATCCGGGCCCCTCTTCCCAAGTGTGTATGTCTGTACATCTCTCGGCTCCAAATTTATCACTTGTCTCTGAGGACTGAATAGAAGTAGATACGAGGAATGCATTTGTAAAAGTGTATTGTTTTATAAACGTATAGGGACACTCTGTAGGTTACAATCTATCTTTCTAGGTTCTGAAAGTCATATAAGGCCTGGTGAAGGGCTGAACTCTTGCAATTTAGTTCAACTGACCTAAAAGGGCATTGAGAGCATTTGACCCTTTGCCGTGGCTCTGATTGAAGATGGCACATAACCACACACCTGGTGTAAGAAAGGGACGTGTCCACGGAAGTCATCAGGATATTAAAATTAGGAAGCTGTAATGTCAAGTACGGCTCAGAAGACCCAAGATGTTTTCTTTTTCCTCTCTTCTCTCATCTATTTTTTAAGTTATTTTCTTTTTTCTTTCTTTTCCTTTTGTTTTCACCCAGATTAGAATACAGGCCTGCATCTAGTAGTACAAGGGATTCCAAGGAGGAAGAAGAAAATCCGGAGATTTTTAAAAGCACAGCTTTTTGATGGAACTCCTGTGTACTTCCTGGCGGACTGAAAGTTAAATGGACTTTTCTTCTAAAATTCATTCTAGAAAGGGCTAGTGGCAACACTTTGTTTCCTGTAATTTTAACCTTATTTATTAATTTAAACACTGTGTTCCGTACATTCTCTTTTTATATGAAGATAAATACTGTATAGCCTCTAATGAGATTTTTCAGCTCCAGTTGTTTTCATGCAGTAACATGGAACAGTATCTGATCAATCCTTCGTAATTTTAAGTGTATAGTTCAGCTGAAAGATACTTGAAAATGAGTTCAAGGGCTGGCAGGGTGCCTGGATTTCTCAGTGAACCTTCTCCAGAGCTAATGGACATCAACAAGTAAAAATTGCCAGAAAAAGCTGCTAATTGGTTTTGATTCCTTGACTTCTGTCTCTGGGCAGAAAACTTATTTATTAGAGAGAAGGTTATGAGAACGTGCCTCCCTGTGGTCTTACTCAAATGACTTTGCACATGCTGAATTTGTTACCAAATTCAGAAAGATGCAAAGGAAGATTTTTGAGAATTAATTCTGACTTGCTGTGTTTTAACTCAGTGTAGGGCTGTCTTGCACAAAGGATTTGTAGCACTGAAGTTTTGCTCATAAAATTCACTTGATTCCAATGCTGTTTTTCAACTGTACCCGTGTGGTGAAGCTGTTTACATCTGACCCTGCACTGTATTTATTTTAAATGATGCAAAAGGTTTCATCTGTGTGTGGAGGGAACGGTGTTAATTTGGGGTTCTTCTCTTTCGATGTGTGGTGGAAGTTTTACGTCTGAATCGTTTTAACGTCTTCTGTGCCATTTGAATGATGGAAACAATTCTCCAGTCTTTGTTCTGCGCTTTTCACACACGTGCACATATACACGCACACAATTAATGTATTTAGAGATAAATTTTTGTGTTAATCTATGCCAGTGCATTGACCTCATGGTGGAATGTCCTGAGAACAGAATTCAGAATACGTTTCTGACCTCTGGCTCTCCATTCTCAAGTGCCAACTGTACAATCTCTGTGAGGTCTGCTATTTCACTTAACTCATATAATCACTGAATTGTTTTCAAATTGCTTAAAAGAAAAATAATAATAATCTTGTTGACAATCTGCCAAGAAATTGTTCCTTGGGTTGTGGAAGCACCCTTGGCATTACCTGCGTTTCTTTAAATACATACAGCATATGCCTACAGCCAGTCTCGTTTGTGCTCTTCTGCTTATACTTTGACAGATGTGAGTGGTGAAAGATTTCTGTCTTGTGGCACCTGTTTCTGTTTTGTTCTGTCTTGTAGAGACTTAATAAACAGAACCTAAACCTTCGTAGCCAAAGCTTAGGGGCCTTACTCTGCTGCGGCTTTTTCCGACAGTATTTAAATAGGTGGCATCTGCTGATTCCAGTCTTTCGTTAACCGATACCCCGGACTCTGTCCCTGGGAACTGCTGCAGTAGAGGGACTGATGCGCTGGTGTGTGCGCAGCTCCTCTTAAAAACAAGACATTAAAAAAACCTGCATAGACTATAATGGTTTGTTTGGGTTTTGTGGTGGTGTTTTGCTTTTTTTTTTTTTTTTTTTTTTTTTTAAACTCTTCCTACAAGTGTCTTGAGCTTTACGGTTTGCTCTGCTTTCCCTGCATTGTCTCACCTACTCGTTTAGTATTTTAATTTCTGAATGCAGCAGGAAGTTAGCCAGTGTTACCGGCTCGGAGAACGATACCCAGAAACGTAGTTTTCTCATACCATCAGCTCTTCTAAGAAGAAAAATCCCAACGTTTGGGCAGGTTTGATGTCACTCCTGTTTGATGGGTTGATGGGACGTTGGCAGGCAGGTTTAAAATGCAGCGTGTGATTTGAAGCCAGTGGGGAAAAAATGAGAATCTGGATTTTGCAAGCCCCGCTGCACATCTTATAGCAGCCTTCACATGAGCAAATGTGTGTCAGGAGGGTGCATGTAACAGCCAGTCTCCCCTGCCCGAAAGACATGATAGAATTTGTCACTTATCACTTTTTTAAAAATATTCATTTAGACTATGTTCTGAAACTTGGTGCAGACATTTTTCTTTGTAAACCTTATTTCTAGGAACTGGAACCTTAGAAGCAGCTTTTATTCTGTGTGTTGCAGAAGAATTATCTGATAACCGCAGGAATCTGAGACAAAACACATTTAACTTGCAGCTTCCTTGTAATGCGTTTGCCAATGTAAACAACCGTGTCCCATAAGTCTCTTCCTGTAAACTGTTTCAGAAAATATCCTGAAATGTAAGATACGTGCTTGTCTGATACATGATCTAGTATGGAAATTCCTGTCCTGAAGCGCAGAGTCCTATTAACGTCTGATTTAGCTGTAATTTCTTATCCACTGTTTTATCCAGGTATGTGCCTTGACAGTGAGACTTTTGTTCTGAATGTTTAAATAGTCTTAATAGTTACTAAAGTTTTTCGTGTTTTTTTTTTTGTTGGTATTTTTTTGTTAATCCAGCCAAATTGGGGAACTTCCTGGTTATGGCATACTACAAAACACAATGGCAATCTTTTGTGTCAAAAAAATACATAATTTTTTTTATTTGTCCTTGCCCATCTTTTTTTAAAAAACAAAAAGTATGAGTCAGAAAAGTAGAATAAGTTTAATATAGCATCCTGAGTTATTTTGTATTTACAAGTTTATCTCTAAAACAAGGAGCTTGTTCTAGTGGGTAGGCAGAATCCAGCTAACAGGTATTTCCAAAAGAAATTGGGGGAATATTTTAATATGCGTAGGTGATGTGATCTGTGCAGATACGCTGTAGAAGAAAGGACCTGATCCAGTTGTTGGCCCATCCTAGAGGTCAGGTTTGCAGCACGAAGCGTGGCTGCAGATAGACCCACAGAACCAAGCGCCGGCTTTGGGAGGTGTCTGCCGAGCGTCACGTTTTCAGATGTGACTGGCTCCTAGACGACGTATGGTTTCATTAATAGACATGTTTGTTTAATTAATTAATAGACAGACTTGGGGAAGAGTGGCTGGAAAGCTGCCCAGTGGAAAAGGAGCTGGGGATGTTGGTCAACAGCTGCCTGAATACAAGCCAACGGTGTGCCAAGGTGGCCACCAGCATCCTGGCCTGTGTCAGCAGTAGTGTGGCCAGCAGGACCGGGGCAGTGACCGCCCCGCTGTACTGGGCACTGGGGAGGCCCCACCTCGAGGGCTGTGTCCAGGTTTGGGCCCCTCACACCAGGAAAGACATTGAGGTGCTGGAGCNGTAACCATCCCTGGAGTTATTTAAAAGCCGGGCAGACGTGATGCTTAGAGATATGGTTTAGTGATGGTTTTTGTCAGAGTTAGGTTGGTGGTTGAACTTGATGCTCTGAAAGGTCCCTTCCAACCAAGACAATTCTGTGATTCTATGAAAAGCCCTGGCTTTCACAGAGCACAGCAGAGCACGTCCTTCACCACAAGCCAGGGCGCTAGGCCAGGCTGGTATTTAGGTGCATTAAAATACTGGTACTAAAAACCATCAACTCTTTAAAGAAGGGATAATCTGTGTGTGAGGTGGGACTCAAGGCTCTCCCTTGTATCCCTCGCTCACCATGAGGCCAAGAGAAGCATCTCCCACGTGGACTGTGACTCATTTTGCAACACTCACACAACAGCTCTGTGGGGGTGGGTGAAACATGTCTCAAAAATGTAAGTTACATAGTGGTCTGTTTGCAGCGGAACTTCAGAAAGGCAGTGCCGGTCCTGCTGCGCATCAGCATAACGCAGGGTGACACGCCAACATGGAATCACAGAATCACTTAGGTTGGAAAAGACCGTTACGATCAAATCCAACTGTTAACATTGCACTGCCAAGTCCACCACCAAACCACGTCCCTCAGCCCCATGTCTGCCTTCCAGCTCTCCAGCTGGCTCCTTTCGTCACCTTGGCCATGTTGCCTAATCCTGTGACTTCAGTTTTTTTGCTTGCCAGTGGAAATGCCGTTGACTCAAAAGGCACCATAATTTCTTGTGATGTTCACACTCCTCAGTCTGTATTCGTTAGATTCTCTGTTTGACTCTCCTGGCGGTGAATGTAACACTCACGTGAGCACCGTTTAGTATTTCATCTTTCAGAAACGGGAAACTTTGGATGATTTCTGACGCTGTTTTTGTTTGGGTGTGTGAACCCCTCATCCCCCATTTCCAAGTTACTGTTTGGAAGCAGGACGTGTGGAGAGGTGGTGCATTGCCCAGGGAATTGGACTGCAGTAAGTCAAGCAAGGATTGGGTTTTGAATGCTTAATTATATTCTTTCAATTGCACAACCCCTTCATAGTTCTACCGAAAACAGCCTGTGGTGTGCTGCCGGTGAGAGGTTACTGAACATTGTCACTGTGCACCAAACTACGTTGTAAAAATACTGGTTTGTTCAGAGGATTTTCATTTTGAGATAGGAGGATGCTAACACTGTATTGCTGATCTGATGGAATTGGAGATTAATGTGGGTTCTACCCATCTCTGCTTTACAGCCGGCTCCGTTTCACAGCCCATCCCAGAGGGCTCTTCTTTTAACGCTCTCCAGGGGCACATGGATGTGAGGAACCTGATGGGACTGTCTCTGCGGAGAAATTTGTATTTCAGTATTTGTAGAATAGAACCTCAGTCTTGGCAGTTGTGAACAGTTTTCTCAAAGCATCAGATCAGCTCATGCACTGTAATGCCTTACTTACAAATGCCTTTGGGGGGTACCTTAAACTAGTAACGGCCACAGCCTTGTGTATTGAAGTTATAGAAGTTTCTTCTAAGAATGTAAATATTCCTAGCTCTAACTGAATTGATTCTTACCCTAGTTTTTTATAGAAAAATGCTTGTTATTTGTAAAATTCAGAATAAAATCATATCTGAATTACCTGTAAAATGAAGTATTCTAATTTTTTTTTTTCTATATCTTCATGTTTTGAGGGGTTTTTTTACAACAGAGCTGCTTTGTATTTTATGTACTTGTTCTAAGCTTGGTCTTCCTGACTTGAGTGCTGCCTGTGGCTGCTGCCCATGGACGAGGTGACAGGGAGGTGGGCGCTGGAGCCACAGCGGGGCACTGGCTTCCCCTCCTCCCTGCGGAGAATGATATGCCGAAAGGGCTCCGTGTGGGTCCTGTTCTCCTGGAGCGTTTTCCAAATGTCAGCAATGCAGAGAACCAGTAATTCAACATTTATTTAGAAATGGCAAGTTGTTGAAAAATTGCAAGGAGTTTCTCTGAGGTGCTACTTAAGTGTTTGTTGTAAAACTGTACGGGAGTCTTGATGTGGCCCCGAGACAAGGAGCCGCATAAACA
Source organism: Rynchops niger (assembly GCA_013400035.1). Classification (NCBI taxonomy): domain Eukaryota; kingdom Metazoa; phylum Chordata; class Aves; order Charadriiformes; family Laridae; genus Rynchops; species Rynchops niger. The sequence continues at coordinate 273,528 of VXBH01009456.1, forward strand.
TAGCCCCTAGATTCAGTCTCTGGGGGTTTTTGGGTGTTCCCCCACATGTGCTGCATTCAGCTGTGTGCTTCTAGGTAAGCAGAAGTACCACTGGCAAGGTCATCTGAGTTTGATATACCAGGAGGTTTAACAATTTTGGGACTCTGCCTGCTTTTTCTTACTCAGTCATTAGCGTTTGGCCCATCTTGTACATGGGACACACAGGTCTGGTTTTTCTGTAAAAATCTTTGCTCATCTTGTGAAAGAAATAGCTCCTCTGAGTTTGGACCAACCTCCACAAACTATCTTTGGGTCATTTCTTTTCTTCCTTTTAAAAAAATTCAGTAAAACGGTGAGGAAGTGTGAAGGTGAGATGATGGGGCAGCAGGAATTTGCTTAAGATATTTACAGAACTAAATACTTGGCTGTCTACAAATAAACCCCTGCTGGCCATAAATGGCTCATTTTAATCCTTCAGGGACGGGTGGAGATGAGGCCAGCAGAAAGGGAGAAGAAACCTTTATCCAGTGGGAGGTCCCCTGGAGAGCTGGTTCCCAGTTGGCTTTCAAGAAACCCCCCTCCTTGTCCAGAAGGAGCCCCGAGGCTGGGGGTGAGGGCGGGCGTCCCCCTCTCTGACAGGCATCAGGGGTGACATTCCCCCCGTGACAATATGTGAAAGCTTGGGTTGTGGGCTGGTTTACTTTCGGTTTTGTTTTCTTTAAAACAAATGAAGCGGTGCAGAAATCCTGAGGCGTGGTGAGAAATGCATGTCTTTGAGACAAAGCTCCTATGCCATAGAAGGGATCCGGCTTTTATTTCAGAGGGGGCACGAGCATCTCCGTGCGATGAGATGAGTGTTCATGGCCCTTTGTCTCTCCCGTGAGGAAGACACTGTCCTGAGAACTGGTGATAGCAGAGGGAATAGGGTGCTTTGCCCTTGAATATTTGGAGAAGTCTAGAACCGTGACTCAAGTAAAGCAGGACTACAAATTTTTTGAGGATTTTATGAATACATCATAAAATACACTTTCTGTATCCAGCAATCTAAATGATTGTTCCCAAGATTTCTATTTTCCCCTTCAATTCTGTCAAGGATATAGGTTAAAACAGCCTTATAGAGATGCAGAGACTTGAGCTGTGCACCAGGTGTCACCAGGAGATCTTTTGGCAGCCAGGAACAGATCTTGGGTCTGGGTCTGAACCTTTCCAAGGCACAAGGGCCAGGACCAAACCCAGCCCCGAGGCAGCATCTCCCAGTATTGCCAAGGCAAGTAGCAGCCTGGGTGACTGGTTCCCATGAACCACATTTCAAATATGATTCAGATAACTGAAGTTTTGCAGGAAGCCTCCCCAGCAGCTAAGATTTGGGGTAACAAGTCACCTTTGAAGCAGTGCCTGGGATTCCCAGGTCACTTAAGCATTTCTTGGAATGCTGTGTAGTCCATGGGACGCTGGACCGGGACTGGGGGCTCCAGGGCTGGTTCCTTGGGAAGTTCTTATTTCCCACAGCTCAGTTTTTCCACCTGCAAAATAATCATAGAATTGCCTAGGTTGGAAGGGACCTTTCAGATACTGAGTCCAACCATGAGCCTAACTCTGACAAAAACCACCACTAAACCGTATCTCTAAGCACCACGTCTGCCCGGCTTTTAAATAACTCCAGGGATGGTGCCTCAACCCCTTCCCTGGGCAGCCTGTTCCAATGCTTAATAACCCTTTCAGGGAAGAAATTTTTCCTAATACCCATCCTAAACCTCCCCTGGTGCAACTTGAGGCCCTTCTCCCTTGTCCCATCGCCTGTTCCTTGGGAGAAGAGACCGACCTCCCCTGGCTACACCCTCCTTTCAGGGAGCTGTAGAGAGCGAGAAGGTCTCCCCTCAGCCTCCTTTTCTCTGGGCTGAACACCCCCAGCTCCCTCAGCCGCTCCTCACAAGACTTGAGGGTGCTCCAGACCCCTCACCAGCTCCGTTGCCCTGCAGTTGTACCTGCTGTTAGCTCCTCTAGTAGCTTTACTTTGAGGTAAGGTAAATAATAAGAGTGATGAGCAGGAAATTACCCAAGAAAACCAGGCAACTGATTAAATTCCTGAAGAGAATAGCTATATACCATGCAGTCGTCAAGCGCGCATTCCTTGTAGCAACAGGTTCCCTCCTGGAGCTGCAGCCGTGCAGGAGGACTAAAGCCGAGCAGCTGACAAGGTGCATGGTTATTGCTAATTGCTGGTGAGAGCCCCAGCTCTTCTCCCAATGGCCACGTTGCTGGGGGGAAGCTTTTTCTCTATTGACTCCCTGCTGGAAGTGAGGCTTCTCTTGGCATCTTAATTGCGACCTCTGGAGCGTTCTTTGACCCTGGGGTGAACCAACTTAATTTCCTTTTGATTTATTTGTTAATTGTCCTCAGCCATCAGACATCTTATGGCTCTGACAGCTTTTTCCAAGCTACCAGTGTTCATACAGCTCCTGCTTACGATTGCAGAGAGGGGCTGGTTGGAGGGAGCTCTCTTTTGGTACGGGACTGCTTTCCCTTGAAGGAAGTTGCTCCCTACGTCCCAAGTGCCTCCACTTCAAGCCCCACATGGGAAATCACCTGGTGGGGGCCAGCTCTGTCACACCTGCAGGGACTCCGGGCTCTTTGGTGGAGAGCTAACGTTGCTGCGAGTCACGGGAATCATCGCATTTAGGCAGCTCGGGAAGAAATAAATTCGTGTAATATGCGAGCGAGGAGTCGCTTTGCCCACCGAGCCTGGGTACCCCTGGCCCCAGATCAGGTTCCTCATCCCCCCGGGCTCCCCCAGCCCAGCCCCTCGGCGTGCGAGAGCCGAGCGCCCCCCCACCCCACCCCGCGCCTCAAGCCCCTTCTCGGGGGCGGCCGGCAGCCGGGGCCGCCCCTTCTTTGCAGGGAAAGGGAAAGCGAAAGCGAAGCGCGGTGTCGCGGCGGAGCGGGGCCGCGGCGGGGCTGGGGGCGGCGGGCGCTCGGCCGGCACCGCATCCCCTCCGGGGCATCACCCCAGGAGCATCCCCGGCCGGAGCAACCCCTCCGGAGCACCCCGCCTGGAGCATCCCTGGGTGGAGCATCCCCCCCGGAGCATCCTCCCCCTCCGGAGCATCCCCGCCCGCCCGGCGGCAGCTAGAGGTAAGCGGCTGCTCTCGCCGGTCCCCGGGCATCCTCCGCGAGCACCAGGGAGGTGGGAGCCGGGGGTGGGGAATGGAGGGTCGGGATGCGCCGGGAAGGGGCTGCGTGCGGNTGCCGGGGCTGGAGGGGAGCTGCTGCCTCCGGTTCCCTTCTTGGCTCCTCGGTGCTCTTCTCTGCCGTGGGCAAGTGCGAATTTGGGTGAAAGAATTGCCTATTTGGCAAATAAGACTGTGATAAAGCTTCCTCCGTCCCCGCCTCCCCGCCGCCTCCGTCCGGCTGCTCCCGGCGGTCCCCCTGCACCCCAAGGGCCGGATTGTCCGGCTGCTGGGAGCTCCTGCTGGAGCTGGCACTTCTGAAAGGCTGACTTTTCAATTATAATATGGGAGTTTTCTTTGGTGCGTGTGCTCTCAGAGACGGCAGGTTCCCACGGGCTGTTGAGCAGCCGGGCACAGCTGCCCCTCGCTCCGGTGGTTCGGTTTATCCCACGGCAGGTTCCTGTTTTCGAGTTCCCGGTTGCTTAGAACTCTGATAACTGTAGTTGCTTGATCTGAAAACGTTCTGTCCTGGATGTCCACCCCAGCTTAGCTTTCATTTTTGTGGTTATTTATTTTATTCCAAGGCTTGACCTTTGTCTCTCAGCTGGCCGTAGTTCTGGTGACCTTTCCTTGGAGCAGCGCTGCCCACCCAGCAGCTCCCAGTAGGGATTTTGCATATGGGAAGGGAGAACGGATTTTGCGAAGATCTGTTGCCTAAATATAAGCTGATTTAAAGACATCATAATAAAATAAAAGCATAATTTCTATCTGTTCTATGTCAGGTCAAGTATTAATTGTAGCTGTAGCACACACAGCTGCTGCTGGTGCCACAGCAGGAAGAATAGGTCAAGGTCAGGAACCTGAAAAGGGTGAAAAATAGATGTGGATTTAGAGGAGAGCAGTGGAACTGTGTGAGCTGGGGGCTGGGACAAGGGGGTGAGGCTGAGGCTGGACTAAGACTGGACCGAGAGCTGCTGAGGATGGAGATCTCCGGGGACAGGGTCCCTGTGCAGGCAGCCGCTGCCGGAGCCGAGCGTCCCAGACTTCCCTTTGGCAGACGAAATTCAGTCTGTTGCTCCAGCAGCAGTTGTGATCTCTGCCCGCTCTCCTCTTGAGAACAGAGCCCTCGGCACCTCCTGAGCTGCGCGCAGGACCTGCCTTTCCCCCTGCCCAGCTGTAGCTTAGTGAAGAGCAAGTAACACCCTTCTACTGCCTCAGCAAAGGGCGGTGGGGACAAGCAGAAATGGGGAAAAAATCCCATTCCCGTGTTTGGAAAGGCAGTCTGTGCTCAGCCAGCATTCCCACCACTGGCTGTCACCGTGTGCTCACAAGGGCATATTTTTAAACTGAGGGCGTGTGCTGACCTCAGGTACGTGCTTGGCCCGAGGAACCCTGCTGGCACTGACACGGCCGCAGCCGGGCCGTGGGGTTGCAGGCACGCTCCAGGCAGTGGCGGAGTGAAGGTTGCTCCGACACCCCTGTCCCTGGCATGTCTGTGATGCCCAGAAGCGCGGATGGAGGGAGCTGCAGCTGGAGGCAGCGTATGTCTCCCAAGCCCAACCCGCTGCCCCAGAGTGATTGGTGGTGACGGTGCAGCAGGAGCAGCAGCCAGGGAGATGCTCTTCGGAAGTGCCGAGTTCTCGGAGCAGCCACCGAGCTGAGAGAGAGCTGAGCTTTGTATATGTAAAGTGCCTGTCGATGTCATGTGAAAATTAGGTGGTTTAGGTCAGTCACTAAAATGGCAGCATTATTGTCACTTCTCTGTCTCAGCATAAGAAATGAGACCGTGAGGCCAAGCCCTGGCATCACACAACGAATATTCTGGCAACGGGCACCTCAGAGGAGCTGGTGAGACGATGCAATCTGTCCTCGGAGCAGGGTTTTACCAGCACGCAGAGAATGCCGGGCTCCAGCAGCGTGGAGAAACAGCGTATGGCAAGTGAGCACCATTCATCTGCGGCAGGGAATGGCCGAGGGACAGCAGAGACACCTTTGTGTTCCCGAGTGTCTTGTAATGATGCGAGCTGGGGGATTTCAGTGTTCGGAGTCTGAGTATGTGATGTTGTGGTGTTATTCCTCCATCGAGACATTGCTCCCAGAGCACTCGAGATTCTGTACCTAAAGATACAAATTCAACACTGGTAAAACTGTGCAAGCTTTGTCAGAGCTAAAGTTTGGATGAATTCGCCCCGCGGGCTCTCATTCAGCTTATTGGGTCTTGAATATTGGCACCAGTGCGTGGTACTGGGACCTGAGGGCTCTGCGCTGGGATCAGGGGGCCGTGGCAGATGTCTGAATCTCCAGCTCTGGCAGGGAACGTCCTTCTTCCACTTCTCCCCCAGGAATCAGCCCAGCCTCACTGTCTTTCTTACCCATATCGTGTTTATAACAGCAATATTATCAGAGCTTTTAAAACTGCACGGGGGACACAGAGCAGGTGGCGGGGGCGCCAGGGGCGGTGTTAGTCCCTGTTCCAGCCATGGAGAAAGCAGCCGGTGCCAGCACCCTCGGCACCCATGCCCTTTCTTATCTTCTGCTTTCCGTTTCACAAACAAGCCGCAGACCAGACAGCTTTTTCGATTAACTTGCTGCTACAAAGCAAACACTGCTCAGCGCTTGTGCCCATACACGCATCGACCAAGAGGCTCTTAATTTCCACTTTTTGCACGAAGGTGTAGATTTTAGATGTAATAATCTGACTGGTTTACTACGAAAAGCCTTCCTTCAGAGCAGAAATGTTTATTCCCAAACCCTCGCTGCTCACACACCAGCACGGCCACCGTGCTCAGAGCAAGGTCCATCCTGGCTGGCAGCCTGCCAGGTTTCCCAGGACACCTCCAACACTGGTCCTCTGCAGCCAGCGGACTTCCTGGGGACTTCTCCTGGTCTCCCCGTGCAGCGCGGGGGTTCAGAGGGGTGCTCCCAAGGACGGTCCTCGCTCTCAGCTGCACCGCAGGGACTGTGTCTTTGCAGCCGAAGGACGAGGAGAAAGCCGTGAGGCTTGCCGAGTGTGCGGAGACCCACTCTGCGGAGCGGGAATGTGCTGGTGGGAGGGATTGGGTTTAGTTTGCAGAGGGCCCACCAGCCCTGAGCAGAAGGAGCAGGACTTGTGCGGGGCCAGCATCCCCCATGGCAGAGCCGGGGCAGGACGGAGCAAGGCTGGTGGGCAGCAGCCTGATGCCACATTCCCCAAAGCCTCGGGGAGCCCAGGAGATGCTGAGACATCATGATCCCAATGCCTGGAAAAAGGGAGTACCCGGCACCATCCCCTGTGGCTCCCTGGGAGCTCCCAGCCACTGTCCCCTCCCTGAGCAGCCAGCCGGAGGGACACTGGAGGTGTCCTGATGGCTACCTGCCTCTGGAGGGATGCATCGCCACAGATGGCTGAAGATGTGCCGGCTCCCTCCGTGCTGTCACCGCTCAGCCCTCTGTCCTGCCCTGATCGGACCGAGCCAGGTCTCAGCGGTCTAGAAAGCTTCAAGAAGGACCTTTACATGAGTTGCCAAAGCTGTTGTCCCTCCGCAGCATGTTCCCTCCTGGTGCTGCTCTCCACCTCCTCACCTCGACTGCTCCCACGTCCACTTTCAGCTCCAGCCACGTGTGTTACACTCGGCTGAGTCTCTACTGACTCCAAACCCAGCCTAAAGCAGCTTGTGTAGACGGAGACATCCGTGTCGAGCCAGGCATGTCCCAAACCAAGTGACCAAACGCAGCGCATGGTCACAGCTCCACTCTTGGATGCACGGGGTGGGTTTTGCTGCATTCTCGGCTCTGGCTGGAAGAGGGAAGGTTTCCTGCAAAAGAGAGGAGTGGAGGGATTGGTGTGGGTAATGTGCTCTCTGCTGGGGCTTTTGGCCATTCCTTGGCACCTTCTGCAGGAACCGCTGCTGGGTTGGGGAGTTCCCAGTGGAGGCGATGCACAGGGTGGGGGTCAGGGACTTTGCTTCCCCCCAGCGCTGTGTCCAATGCTCCCACTGCAGGTAAATGCGTTTCTTCAGGTGAATTATCTTCTGGGCTGGAACTTCAAAGGGAAGCTGGTGTGAGGTGAGGCTGGAAGGAGAGGAGGATGCTGGAGGGACGTCCCAGCTGTGTGGGTGCGAGCTGCGTGTTCCTCTGGGGACTGCAGAGGGCAGTGGCACCCACGAGAAGCGCGGGTGGCCCTGGGTGCCGGCTGGAGGAGCTGCCCCGCGGCAGGTCCTGGCAGGCGAGGTGGGAGCCCTGGGGTGGTCCTGGGCAGCAGCACAGGTCTCTGCATCCTTTGCTGGGCTCCATCTTTCTGCTGGGATCGCCTTCCCCTGCAGCGTCTCTGCAAGTTACTGCACATCCTGGGGTTTGCCGGTGGCTGCCAGGGGCTGCCCTGGTGTCCCAGCCTCTGGGCTGCCATCCCTCCCGGCCAGGGCAGTGGAGAACATCCACTCAAGACACGAGTTTCCACCTCCACGATGGTTCTCTTACGCTGCTCTGATTGCGAACACGGTCATCTGTCTGCAGGAATGAGAAACAGCCACAGTCAAGATCAGCAAAGCTCAAAAAGCGATGTGAACCAAGTGCAGTGCGCCCTTCCCTCCTGCCTTCTCTCTCCTTCCCCCGGTGGTGTGATTACCGGAGCCAGCTCCCATGGGAAGGAGTCTCCGAGTGCCTGGAGCGAGGTGTGGGTTAAAACAGCTGCAGAGCAGACACAGAGCCCCTTTTCCCCAGAGATGAGGGGCCTGGCAGTCTCCCAGGCTCTCTTTGTGGGTGCTGATGGCTCATGCAGAAATACTGAGGGGAGCAGCAGCTATCATCTGCCTGGGCGGGGGGAGTGAGGGGGGGCGTGACCCCGGCACTTGTTGCCTTTGGGGGACTTGGACACGCTGAAGAGCTTCCAGATCTGAGGGGTCCTGGGAGAAGATCAGCAGCTCTGGCAGGTCTTAGAGGAAGATCTCAGGGTGAGGGTAGAGAGCTGCTGGTCCTGTCAGAGCTGTCGGGAAGAAATAAGTCCACTGAGTTCAGTTTTACCCGTCTGTGATCAAAATCCTGTGACAGAGCTTTGCCTTGAGCACTTGGAAGAGCCTGTGGTTTACTGCCTGTGTTTTTTGCCTTTCTCTGCACTTGGTTTTCCTCATCTTCTTTTCTCTCGCCTGCTGGAAGCGCAGCTTGCAGTCATCACTCTTCCTCAGCAGAACGTTTCTCTGTTCTGATTTAATCCCAGTAATTGCTGTACGCAGTAGTCACGCAGTCTGACCGTCGCGAGGGAGTCTCTGCTGTCCTCCCTCAGCCCCTGCCAAGCGTGTGCCCACAATGACCTTCTCGCCCTTGGGGCCCCCAGCTGCCAGCCCCAGTTTGGAAAGTTTGGGCATGGTTTCATTTTGTTTCAGCCCATTTTTTCCATCTGGAAGCCAAAGTCAGGTTCCAGCATTGGCTTTGAGCCTGCAGCATAGGAGCCACATCTCCTTGTTGTCCTGGGACCCTAGCACAGAAACCCTTGGCTTCACCCCCATGTTGAGCTCATCCCCAGGGCTGGAGGTCACGTTCACGTCTACAGCATGACAGTAGAGAGCTTTTACATCGTCTGCAGCATGGCTGGAGAGAAAGGTGTAGAAAGGCACGGCAAACACAACTGGTTTTGGATCTGGGACCCATAACGCGTGCGGGGCAGCTCTGCAGGGCTCCCTTTCCTTCATGGGCCAGGAGGTCTGCGGTCACCCTTTCAGCATCTCAGGAGTTTCAGTCTCCTGCCTCGTGTTTGTCACAGCTTGTTCTCGAGCTGACACCCATCCCACCCCTTCCTGTCTCATCGCGAGCTGCTGTGGGGGAAGGCGAGCTGCTGTGGCAGCCACGCTTATCGCTTCGCAGCAGCCGTGGACATCTGCCAAACACAGCCCCATGCTGGAGCCAGCGCAGCTACAATAGCTTAAGTAAAAAAAAAAAAGCAAATACAGTAATTTTTAAAAAAAAAATGCTCCAGGCTTTTCCATATAGCTGCTACAGAGTGTTGTGGGGGAATCACTGGATGCTGAATGTAGGCAGAGCTCTGCCGCCGGGGAGATGGGAGGAGACCTGGAAGGGGGTTTAGCCACCCGCATCCTGGGCCGCATCAAAAGAAGCGCGATCAGTGGGTCAAGGGAGGGGATTCTACCCCTCTGCTCCACTCCTGTGAGACCGCACCTGGAGTACTGCGTGCAGCTTTGGCATCCTCAGCACAGGAAGGACACGGAGCTGTTGGAGCGGGGCCAGAGGAGGCCCCGGAGATGCTGGGAGGGCTGGAGCCCCTCTGCTGGGAGGACAGGCTGAGAGAGCTGGGGGGGTTCAGCCTGGAGAAGAGAAGGCTCCGGGGAGACCTTTGAGCCCCTTCCAGTCCCTCAAGGGGCTCCAGGAAAGCTGGGGAGGGACTCTGGATCAGGGAGGGGAGTGATGGGAGGAGGGGGAATGGTTTTACACTGAAATAGGGGAGATTTAGGTGAGATCTCAGGAAGGAATTCTTTGCTGTGAGGGCGGTGAGCCCCTGGCCCAGGTTGCCCAGAGAAACTGTGTCTGCCCCAACCCTGGAGGTGTTCAAGGCCAGGTTGGCCGGGGCTTGGAGCAACCTGGTGTGGTGGGAGGTGTCCCTGCCCAGGGCAGGGGGTGGCACTGGATGATCTTTAAGGTCCCTTCCAACTCTAACCACTCTAGGATCCTATGATTTGTAGAAGAGAGGTTTGCAGCAATGGGCCAGGTCTGGTGGAGAAAACCCAAGTGGATTTGATTGAAGAAACAGGCAAAGGAGATGTTAAGCGCTGTTCGCCCTCTCTGGCATGCTGTGGTTGAGGAAGGGATGGGCAGGTTCTTCCCTCTCTAGGTCGGATATGCTCACCATGCAGTCATTCTTCAGTGGATTAATAAAAATGACTCCACTTCATTACTCTGCTGTTACTCGCCAGGCCCTGTCTACCCAGGCGGTGGTTGCAGAGGTGCATCAGAGCGGAGCCATCCAGCCTCTGTGGGCTCATCCTCTGCCATCCCCTCCCGCGGGGTTGGTGTCTGAGGCCACAAACGGAAGCTCCATTCACAGAGACACCAATCCAGCCACCGCTGCAAGATGGATTCATCATGATGCAGAACTCCTGTAACCACCATCTCGCTGCCCAGTTCATGTTCTGCTGCATAGAAGTTGCGTTCATGAGCGTATTAAATTACTCTGCTAAGGAGCCCGTCAATCCCTGCTAATTCACTGATGTATAATCCATTCCTCCACCAGCGCAGCCGTTCTCGCGTGGCCACGGGGGAGTCTGTGCGCTGGGGAAACAGCTGAGACATCTGCAGCACTGCAGGGTCTGTGCCGATTTGCTTTAGGGTTATTTTCTCTGTGCAATGTCCTGGTAAGCCCCCAATATGGATCGTGTTTTGCTTTTCCCCCATCAGGAGCCCATACCTTTGTTCATTACAATGCTCAGAGCTGTTTCCTTTGCTGTGAGAGGCAAATCTGCAGGGAGAGGGGGAATTTCCTCGCCTGAGGGGAGATTAAACTGCTGGTAAAAGTGCTCAGTGACTTTGGAGGAGTTTGGGTCAGTCCCCTTTGCCATATGGAGCCTTTGCATTTATCTTAGCAAAACACACCCGTAACTTCTCCTTGTGCTGCTAAGAGCCCAAATAAGTCTCTCCCAGCTGAGATGTGTCCCTGGAGTCACCTTGTGTGACTTGTTGACCTCAGTTGTCCTGGTGAAAAGCCTCAGGGCAGGTTCTCCTCTTTTCTTTACCTCTGCCAGCAGTCAGGAGCATGGATGTCCCCTGCTGCTGGAGGGAAGGCTGTGGTTTCAGAGGTGAGAGCCTCTTGTTTGAAGTGAACCCTACTTAAGGAGGTTTTACACTAGTTATACAACTTAGATGGTGTTCATCTGGTGTACAATTAACCCAGTGATTAAGCTGAATAAAACTGACTTGCTTGCTCACTCTCCCTTACAAGCACTTTGTTTTCCATCACTGAGTTAGCACGACCCAAAGGCTGCAAAACCAGTTCTGCCGCTCTTTTACAGGAAAGGGATCGCCACAAATACCAGGTTCTCACCAGGCAGCGTGGTGTGAATCAGAGGTGTCTGCTGTCACTGCGATGCCACGCAGCAGCTTTGGCTGCTCTTGGCTCCACAGATGAAACAGCTTTTGCCTTTGCCTCGTCTGGTGGTGGAAGGTGCAGAACGGGGAAATCCGGAGGTGTACAACTTTAAACCTCTGCTTTCTTTTCACTGGCGTTCCCATAATAACCGTTGAAAAGCATTAGTTGTATTCTGTCCGCCTGGAGCACTTGCCCGCACGATTACCGGAATACGGTAACCCCCGTGTCCCGCAGCGTTTCTGCAGGCTTGAAAAATGGCATGTTCCTTCCTGGGGAATGTGGGCTGTGAGCCTTGGAAATTAAAGATTGCACGGGTCCTGGGTTTCCCCCTGCCCGTATCCTGCTGAGCCGTGATGCTGGGGGACTGCCCAGGCCGGGGGACAGATGCCGTGGTCCTGCCAGCCGCCAGCGCGGGGGCTTGGGCAGCCCCCTAATTACCTGGGTGTCGTTATTGATGCGGGTGATGCCCACTGACGGGAAGCACTGTACTGGCCTGATGTTGCTTTCTAGAAGCGTGGAATCAGTTTTAATGTGATGTCAATTATGCCTTAATTAATTTGGCCGTAGCGATCCTTGCATGTCTGGACCGAAGCCCAGCGAGGGGCTGCAGGAATCTAGTGGGAGGTGTCCCTGCCCAGGGCAGGGGGTTGGAACTAGATGATCTCTAAGGTCCCTTCCAACCCAAACCATTCTGTGATTCTATGAATGTCTGTCGCAGGAGCCCACGTCCCATGGCAGCTGCCAGCAGGTCCTGCAGGCAACCTGCACCTGCAGCCGGCTCCCGGTGGCTCCTTATGCTAATTGTGATTTTTGCATATATAAGGGGTTATTAGGCAGCTGCTAGGTGAAGGGCAACCACACAATTCCACTTTTGAGAGTGAGAATACACTAGAAGTCTGAAAACTGAATTTAGTTTTAATCTGAAGAAAATTGAGGTTTATCAGTCTCCATTTATCCGGCTCCTGCCTTCAGTAGGCTTTTGGATATAGAGTTAAAGATTTCCAGAGGCCAATAAAAGCTAATGGCTCCCAGGCAGGCTGTAGAGTGGAAAGGTTACATCGCCAGCTCTATTTAATGTCACCAGAGCAGTGGCATGGCACGGCACAGCTCTGCTTCGCACACCAATGTGGCCACTGCTTTCTGCTCGGCGCTCGCCATGCCGGGCTCTGCCGCCGAGGAAGGGGCTTATAGAATCCTAGAATGGCTTGTATTGGAAGGGACATTAAAGATCACCTTGTTCCAACCCATCTGCCATGGTCAGGGACTCTAGGTCCAGCCCTGCCTTCTTGTTTAATAATAATAACGACTTTGCTTCTGATGATTCATTATCATACCCACCTGCTTTCAGTGCACATTCAGAAGTTATTACTTATCACCTACATCTGTGTTTATCAATGTATTATGTTGTGGTTTCAATCCTTCCTCTGTCGATGCATGCTGTAGTATGTCTGGATGCAGCAGGCTCCGGTGAGGTTAGTGATGATGGAGATGGCTGGAACTGATGAAGCCAAGCTGATTTTGTGCCCTGTAGGAGAGAAGGGTGACTGCAAGCTGCATAAAAGACAGCAGGCAGGCGTTTTAATTCCACATGTGTTATTTGCCTTGGGGAGGGCGATGCCACCTCCACTCCTTGTCAGCAGTGTGGGACGGAGGATGGACCATCTCCCCCAGCCCAGCAGCACCAGGGCCACTGTGCCCACCCAGGGTGTTGAACTGAGCGAGGAGGAGCCAGCGTGTGTTCATGCCGAGATAATTATCACACCAGAGGAGCGATTAGATAGAGTAAAAGGATCATCTTATCTGCTCAATCTGTTCAGCCCCCGGGAGGAGGCTGAGCGGGTGCAGTGGGGGGGGACCCTGGGTCAGGGATGGCGCTGCTTGATTTCGCCCCTTCACCAGCACGCACTGATTTCTGCATCCTGATATTTTCGCCTCCCTCTTAGGACAGAAAAGGCATGGCCAGAAGCCTTCTTGAGGAGGTCGGTAAACATGGCAGCATCCGTTCCATTCTGAGAGTCTCTTTTCTGAAACAATAAACAGCATTGTACAAAACAGCTGACACTTCCCCCGCAGCCGTTGCATCATCTTCCTCTGATCAAGTATTGTGGTTAATAAAAATGTAGCGTGTGACAGGCCGGCGATAACGAGCATGAATACGGGAGGTCCCTCAGGACACGAAGGTGCTCTGGAAGAGCTGTCTCTAAATGAGCTTTGATTATATCAAATATAGCGCGAATAAAAGTGGCTGGAGCTGTGCAGGAAGCGTGGTGGGCGCAGGTGGCACCCGCTGCCAGTCTCACGGAGGGACGGACTATGGGAGCTACTTCAGGGGATGCTCCTGCCCCTCCGGCTGGATTAATGGAAGACCAGAAGCTGGTCTGAAAGCAAAGGGCAGCCTGTTCTAGTAGTGCTGCTGAGGTGTTTCCTTGCAGCAACTGTGCTACTTCATATCCAGCTGTGTGAGTATGTGCCCCACAGCTGTAACTGCTTTTATTAGTTCCGATAGCTGAAGTACGGAGCACTGTAAGAAACTCGTGTGGGATTCCCTGTGGCTTTTTTTTTTTCCCCTGCTTATCTTTGCTGCTGCAATACAGCAAGGAAAAGAAAGCTGTTTTTTCTCCTGAATGATGAATCAGTGGCAATGACTCAAATCGTCTGTTATGCCTCATGACCAAAGTCTATTGGGGAGAGCAGAGCAAGTGTCCCTTCCCACTTGCCTTGGAGAGAGTTGGCAGCAGCACATTCATCATCTAAACGTGTGCAGCCTTGCTCATCAGAGGTAATGAGCTCTCTGGTGCCTCCATGGTCTTCTGCAGAGAGCTCAGGGTGGGCATGTCCCACTGCTCTCCCACACCCCAATGTGGGTCTAGGCGCAGAAGAACACCCATCTCTGAAAATGCTGCCTTCTCTGCGCTCGTTTCAGCTTTGCCAGTCATATACGGTTGTACATATGGTTTATATAGTTGTATTTCGTTGTGTGATTCACGCAAGCTCACCTCGAGAAAGCTCACCAGCCACCTCTGCCTGGTGCCAAGATACAGCGTTTCACAAACACTTGAAGCTGGAATCACCTGCAGAACAGCCATTCCCCTCTCTCCTCCCGAGAGCTCCTGCCAGCCCTGGGCATCCCTCTCCAGCTGGCACATGCAGTGGCACGGTCAGCCGGGCTGGCAGGAGAGGAGGGATGGACTCGCGGTCACACATTTTCCACCAGCCACGGCACAAATCCCCAGGTACTGCACTCCCGCCATCCACACCCCAAGCTCTCCCCGCCTTATTACCCACACTGTTGGCTTCAAATCTGATTTGTTTTCTTCTCCGTTGAGCAAACTATGGACTTAGCAGCTAAGGCAGGTTTTCTTGTGTCAACAACCCGGTCTGCAAGTCTTCCTCGTGTGGTGATTTCCTTATTTAGAGGGAAATTGCCCGTCTGCTGCCCCGTGCATCCCTTGTGTGCGGCGTGTGCAGGGAGCGGCCACTGTTTGCCAGGGCAGAGTCACGGCTGCTATTTCAAGGCTCTGATCCCCCGGGTGAGTTTCTGAGCTGGGAAATGGCTTTATTTTTTGACATCAGGTGTGCGCAGTGAGCCAGCCTTTCTCTCTCCGAACCAGCCTCGCCCCTCGTTGGGTGTAGCCCAAAGGAGATGGAGCAAAATCCCAGTTTCACCCCGGTGGAAAGGGGCTTTGCCGTTGCCTTTAGCAGCATCACAGCTCACCCTGCAGCGTCCTCTGGATGGAGGAAGGATCCTCAACAGGACCTGGGAGCTTTCCAGCTCTCCTCCTTTCTTCTGAGCAAAAAGCATTCCCTAAGTGCTTTTCCTCCTGCTAAGCAAATTATTTAAGTTTTTGATACTTGGCCCATTTTAAATGAAGTTTTGGGTTCCGCCCTGGGTATAACGTCCAGCAGCATGCTCCAGCAAAACCAGGCCCGTGACCTTGATTACGGGAATCACGTCATTAGCTCGGGTTTTGTTTGGGATGTTGGAGAAGAATAGAGGATGCTGTCTGCTAGCCAGTATAAACAGAATCGAGACGGTTTTAGAAAAAAAAAAAAAAAAAGTGTATTTATTTGTTGAAGTACATCTTCCCCCCTGATTTATCTTGTCTGTTATCCTTTGTTTAGAACCAAGAGCATACACGAAATAAGGGACAAAAAAGCCTATGTGAGTGTTTAATGATACAATTTTTCTCTATTTCAGTTGGCAAACCTGCTTGAAAACCTCTGTTCTTTTGCCGTGGTAGGAAAAAGAAAAAAATATCCCTGGTGGCTGAGACTGGTTTTTTTTTTTTTATTTAAGAGATGCAGCTGGAGTATGGATAAGCTTTTGGACAGGGAGTCGTGTCTGTAGCTGCTGGTGGCTGTACGCTCTGGGCTGTGGGAGTCCTGGTCTTGGATCTCCCTCAAGTCCAGGCAGAGGGTGGACCATTGCCCTTGTTACCTGAAATAAAAGCCCTCAAAACCAAAAGTAATTTAGAGAGAAGATACTGCTTTATTCGAAGTTGGGTGCTAGGGAGAAAACCCACAAATCTAGCACACCTTTCCGGGGATATTCACCCATTATTTATACACAAAATATTCTCCTTATTCCGCCTACCTAATACATAACTCCACCTAGGCTTACATATTCATTAGGATGACCGAATAGTCTTGTTGGCCGTGCATATCAAATTTTGCTGCGTCTGCAAAACGCTTTTGCACAAGCATGAGTGTCTCGGTGGTCGTTTGGGTAAGGAGACCCTTCCTCACATTATCCTTTTAAGGTATTGAGTCATCTCAGGACAGTAAAAGTTTACTGTAAGTTTGCCAACTTGATAAGGATGTTCTTTGAAGTAGCCGTAACTCTGTCCTAATTGGTATAGGAGTACATACTTGGCGTATAGAAGAACCTTGGAGTGATTAACTGCTTCTTGTTATTCCATCCTTGGTGATTAACTGCTTCTGGTTGTCTCCTCATTATCGCTATCTGTAACATCAGCTCAGCGAATAACTATTTCTACACAGTAAAAAGGTCAGTAATTAGCTATTTTCTCACACAGGAAGAAGGTTAGTAAGAAACAATTATTTTAGAAACAGAGGCCTGTCTTTGGTAACACCTTGTGCCCCCTCTCCTCATGCCCTGCTTTCCCTTAGAGGGCATTTGGGATGGGCGTTTGGGCTGGACTTGGAGCATCCAGGTCTCCATCCCAACGGAGGCAGCTGGAGAAGCGGAGCCGGGTTTGCCAGGTCACCTTCTCAGTTCACCCAAGGCTGGCTGACCTTGCAGACCTTGCAGCCGTGTTTCTGACCCTGTGCGTGCCCCGGGATGAATTTTGCCTTCCCCATGTGCCCTATGGTCCCACCGCGGGAGCTGGGCTGGTGCTGCTGGGCGCTGGTGGTGACTGCAAGGATCTGGGGACTTTTGGGCTATTTTGAGCCCGATGAAGGTAAGCCCAAGAACATGACTGTATTATGGCCTTAAGCAGGAAGGATTGGAGCTTCCACGTGAGTTTTTTGTTTGTTAGGGCTTGTAATGTTGACATGTTTGATTTGGGCACATACCTGTGATCGTGTCTGGTTTCCTCTTGGTGCTGCTGCTCCTGAGAAGAGATTGCATGGCGATGCGGAGACAGCCCTGACGGCCTGGTCCACGTTAGCAGCAGCTTTCCTTTGCTGCTGTTGTGATCCTGGGAAAAAACACCCTGCTAAGGAAATTTTAAAAAAAAAGGAGGGTGGGGTGGGGGAGTGGGAAGCGGAGGAAAAGGGAAAACAAAAAAAGGAAACAAAAAAGTATGAAGCAGTATTCTGCGTTGGCTTCAATGTTGGTTGGAAGGAAATCTAAGGTAAAAGCAGGGAGAGCTGGCAGGAGGTGGGCGAGGTGATGGACCTGGGGTTACCGCTGCTGGGTCATTGATAACTGCTGCCATGATCTGATTGTTACCGCTGATAAGTGTGTCATCAAATCCTGTCCGGCTTCGGTGTCAGCTGGAAGGCACAGGCTGATGGCAATAAGGGAATGAGAAGTCACTTGGTTCATGCGGGTACTACAGCGGGTGGGCAGGACGCCCTGCTGCCACCATCACTGCGGCTCTGCTCCACGTGCCCAGCCACAGGGACGGGAGAGCCTGAATTTAGCAGGAATTAGAGAGTAAATTAGGGAGTAAAAACTCCAGGGAGTACCCTGGGAGTAAATCCTGTGGTTGGAAGGAACCAACCCAAACCATGGTGATGAGGGTCACTGCGGCAAGGAGCGTCCGTGGGCGCTTCACACCCACTGGAGCCGGTTGCGGGGTCAGGTCACCCCGCCATAAAGAAGCAGTTACCATGCGCCGCGTGGACCCCGAGTCAGCAGGGTGTGAAATGTTGCTTCCCGAAACGCAGAGCGAAGCAGCAGAGGCAGGCGGCTAACGGGCTGTGCCGGGCAGGTCTGAGAAATAAAGCAGTAATCCCAAACTGGGGCACGAACGCGTTCCCGTTTGCCAGAAAACTGGCCAAAAACCCACCCCACCCTATTTTAATTCTCTTACAGAAAGCTGCGGCAGCATTTAACCCACTGAAAATTAAAAACATCACTGAGGGAGCTTTCTTGGAAAGCAGATAATGGTTGCAAGGAAACTTATGTCAGAAATTCAGTTTTCTGCTAAAAAAAAAAGGCAGATTGACAGAAAAGGTTTGGCTCATCCTCATGCTTATGCAGTGAAGCAGGCAGAGCGCTTCCAACCCAACTAATTGCAGCCTAATAACAGTCGTAATTTTGACTGCTGGCCTATGTACAGAGAAAACTGCTCTGGTGTCCAGGTATTATAAAATGCACTCATAAAAAATTCGAACCATCTTGCTAAATAAATCCTGCTCTACAGCATAGGAAGTTGCTGATGGAGATCTATTTGGTTTAATTATGACTATTTAACAAATCCGGCTGGCGCTTTGGTTTTGGAGTTGAGTTGCAGCCAGTATTTCCTTGACTTATTTATATAATTTAGCTTTATTTTGGTCTTAGTATTTTAACCCCGTAATAAGCCTCCCAGCTGCCATGTAGAGCACCTTTTCTTGTCCCAGGCTCCTGCGATAGGAAGAAATGGCTGAAGTTAAGTGCGACTTGCAGGCAGCGAGGGGAAATTAAAGTCTTCCCATTGGGTATATCTAACAGCCTTGTAACATAATACATTTGAAAAGAGAAATTCCTTTGGGAACGCCTTCCGAGGTGCTTAGCCGTAGCTTTTTGCCTGCTTTCATCTGTTTCCAGAGCACTTCCCGCCCCTGGTTTGGTGCTTGTCTGGCACCGACTCTTCGGAGTCACTCCCAACCTTCTCTGGTTTCACATCTTCAGCCCTTTTCTTCTGAACCTCTTCGATTGGCCCATAAACATTAAGGAAGTGGTTTAATACGCACCTGCAGGCTAGGAAAAATGTCAGTATTCCTGTTTTATAGATGATGAAAGCGCAGAATAGAGAGGAAAAGCAAATAGTGGCTAATCTTCTGCTTTAAGCATTGCAGCACGCTTCCTGTTGATGCTGAGCAGTTCCCTGATGGCCTTCATTATCTTGTTGATTCACATGATTTAGGTGAATGAAATTATTGGGAGTTACTTAGCTAGACACTCAGGCGGCCTAGATGCTTCCATATCTAGGTTTTGCTTTGTTGCCTTAATTTAATTGCTAGAACAAATCAAGCCTCAGTTAAGGTGGTAATTAGATATTCAGGCATTCCTGAGATGAAGCACTATTCCTACAGAAATTCTGAGGCAGCTGAGAAATAAATGGTGTGTCGCTTGGGGAAAATAGGAGCTGGATGCTATTGTGCGTATGGACGTACACGTGCACCGCTGACAGGTTGCGCAGAAGAAGCTGCTGCCCATCATCCCAGGTAGCCTGCGGAAGTGGCAACAGGTTGGGCAACTTCTGGGAGCTGTTGGAGGACAGGCTGAGAGAGTTGGGGGGGTTCAGCCTGGAGGAGAGAAGGCTCTAGGGAGACCTTCGAGCCCCTTCCAGTCCCTCAAGGGGCTCCAGGAAAGCTGGGGAGGGACTCTGGATCAGGGAGGGGAGCCATGGGATGAGGGGGAACGGTTTTACATTGCCAGAGGGGAGATTTAGATGAGATCTCAGGTAGAAATTGTTTGCTGTGAGGGGGTGAGCACCTGGCCCAGGTTGCCCAGGGAAGCTGTGTCTGCCCCATCCCTGGAGGGGTTCAAGGCCAGGTTGGACGGGGCTTGGAGCAACCTGGTGTGGTGGGAGGTGTCCCCTGCCCAGGGCAGGGACGTGGCACCGGATGTACTTTAAGGTCCCTTCCAACCCAAACCATTCTGTGCTTCTATGAAATATCTACTAGGAGCAGATGCTGAACACACCAGAGGAGCGCAGGAAGTGCCTGGGTAGGGGTTTCTTCAGAGTCAGTGTTTTGGTGCACGTTGGCACACACAGGGATTTACAAGCCTTTTGCATCCTCAAAAAATAGAAACAAACCTGCTGGGAAAGCAGGAGAACGTGTGTCTGTGTGCTGGATCAGGGCCACGTGGTAAAGGACTGCAGACAAAGGAGTGAATGCCACAAAGCTGGTGGAGGCTTCCAGCAAGGCGCCGGTTTTCCAGCTCACCTGCTGGTGTTTGTGATCCTGGCAGATAGCACTGGAGGCATGCTCCTGTGGTTAACTCCCTTGATGTGTGCTGCTTTCTGTTTCTGATTAATTGTTCTCATGTAACTGTCTTTGAATTGTCTTTTGCTTTCTGCTGCGCCTTCAGGACCGGAGGGCTGAGGTCTCCCTGCTTGCGGGGGACTCCGTCTGCGAGAGCCGTGGGCGATGGCTTTAGCTCATCCTCATCAACATCTGTATCCTCATGGGGTATCCGGGCTCTTTTGGAAAACATGACCTTAGGAATTGCATTTGCTACTGAGAAGCGCCGCGATAAACATTTTAAGGTAATAAGGGAGGAGGATGGGCTTTACTCCAAATGATGCAAATCCATCCAGGGGGGTTTCATGGGACAGCGTGGCATCGCGTGAATTTGCAAGAGATGCGTTTTGATCAAAACCAGAAGAATCTGAAAGTATGAGTCAAGGCTTTATCACGCGTGAGGCTGACTCGGGTGTTTCTGGGGGCTGTAGTAGCTGCTGGCTGTGCCCTGTCCCTCCTGCCACCCTGCCCAGCCTTTGCAGGTGGGTGCTGCTGGGGGATGGGGCTGAGCCTGGGCCGGGAGCTCGAGCGGCCAATATTCAATGCTAGAACGGAATATTGAGATCGAGCCACCTGGAGCTGGAAGGGCATCGTTGGTGATGGCCAAAGCTTTGCTCAGCACGTCTCTCAGGAAGCTGGAAGTAAAGGGTGGGTGCCCCAGGTCTGTGGGGCCGCGACTGGGTTGGCGATTCTTGAGATTTTTGATCTGTCAACCAACTACCCCAAGCATTGGGGACTGCACAGACCCTGACACCCGTTTCTACATTTCAGGTTGTTGATCTTTTATTTTATTTTATTTTATTTTTGGTAACCACAGTGTGTTTCCAATAGCATGACAGTGAATTTCTTATGGTAATGTTCATACCCCAGTGATGTCGTGGCTAGTTTGCCTGCGTGGGAAGGGTGTGTGTGGGGGGGGTTGCATGTGCTGGGGGTTACAGCGGTACGGAGGAGCTGGGGCTGAGACTGTCGTTATGCACTGGTCATTGAACTAGAAAGCTCTGGGTTTTGGGGGAGTCTTGGTGGCTGAGTGGTGTACATCCGAGAAGAGCAGATTTTGGGTTTGCAGCTGGATAAGGTGGATGAGGAAGCAAGTGTTGGGGGATCAGCTGAGAACTAGGCTCTCCTGGTCCATCCTCAAAAGCAAACACCTCATCCACATCTTGCAGCCTTCCAGGACCTACAGGGGGCTCACAGGAAGGATGGGGAGGGACTCTTGATCAGGAAGAGTGATGACGGGATGAGGGGTAAGGGTTTCAAACTGAAGGAGGGTAGATTTAAATTGGATATTAGGAAGAAATTCTTTACTGTGAGGGTGGTGAGGCACTGGAACAGGTTGCCCAGCAAGGCTGTGGATGCTCCATACCTGGAGGGGTTCAAGACCAGGTTGGATGGGGCTTGGAGCAACCTGGTCTGGTGGGCAGTGTCCCTGCCCAGGGCAGGGGGTGGCACTGGGTGGGCTTTAAGGTCCCTTCCAACCCAAACCATTCTGTGATTCTATCTCTGGAAAGGGGCTGTTGGCTGGCGGCTGGGCCAGGCTGGTTCAGGAGACACTGTGGAGCTTTTCTAGAGCTGAGGGTATCAGATGAGGGTAGACATGGAAATCTCTCCTTGGCAATGCCCCTGACCTTTAGGTTTTAAAGATTTTGGGCAATTTTGCTGTGAGAAAGCCAACCGCATACACCTTGATGTGAGAACAGGAAGAGCTTGAAAGTAACGTTTGCATATTAAAAAAAAAAAAAAAAAAAGTCAAAGAATCAAAGCAGCAATTGAAAAAGGGAAGAAAAACACTTGAGTACATCAAATGTCTGCTCGTGTTTGATGCTCTGAGCACAAGTACGTTCACCCTCCACCCTTCCCTTGTGTGGTTTATTAATAACCTCTGAACTTGCGCGACATGGAGAGCTCTCCAGGGTGGGGAGCTGCAGCCCGGAGCTCAGAGCAGCTCCAGACCTCACGAGGTGAATTAGCACCTGGGAAAACCTCCAGGAGAGACTCCTCATCGGCAGCCGTTGGGACGTGACGCTGGTTCCAGAGCCGGAGTTCAGCCACAGTGCTCCCCGCAGCACCGGGCACCCCCAGCCTGCTCTGAACCTTCGCTTAGTGCTTTATTAACGTGCGAGAGCGGAGGATTAGAGGTCAATCCTCTGCTGTTGTAAACTGGCATGTGTAGGCCTAATATCAGCACTTGGTTGATCATGAAACCATTTAGGTTGGAAAAGACCTTTAAGATCATTGAGTCCAACTGTTAACCTTGCACTGCCAAATCCATCACTAACCCATGTCCCTCAGCACCACGTCAGCCCGGCTTTTAAAGACCTCCACGGATGGTGACTCCACCACTTCCCTGGGCAGCCTGTTCCAATGCTTGATAGCCCTTTCAGGGAAGAAATTTTTCCCAATATCCATCCTAAACCTCCCCTGGCGCAACTTGAGGCTGCTTCATGTACATCCAAGAGCTTGGGTACCACCATGCATGGACCTTGGGTACCATGGGGTTTGAGCTGGAGAGCTGTAGGGCTGCTGGCAAACGGAGCTTCCTGCACTTGGCAGGATGTTGTTATCGTACATCCGGAGCATGCATCTGCTCGTGCACTAATGCCCTGCCAGTGTTGTTTCCTCCACCTTCCCCTCTGCTTTCAAGCAGTGCAATAACTCAGCCTTGGCACATAGCAGGGGCTCGGTGAAGTCCACAGTAGGATGGGGAACCCAACGTGGACTCAACAACAGTCATAAAAATGGAACAAAAATAGCATTGTCTTCAGTCCCCAAAGTGTGTACCCAGGGGGAACTGCCTTCCCATGGGGAAGCACTCAAATCCTTACCCTTTTAGCTCTGAAGGCACTGAGTCTGCACTACAGAGATAGTTTTTGATGGGCTCTTGGTAAATAAGCCAGATCCCCACCTCCCAGCCTGCTCTCCCCGCCCTGGGTGCTGGCACCGTTCATAAGAAATGCTGCAACTGGCCCCGGCAGATAGGCACGATGCCAAGACAAGATGCCTTTTGGTTGACCTAGGAAGAGTAAAAATGTTGGGCTTAGTATGGAGAAAAAAGACCTACTTGGAGGAAGTTATGAAAAAAAAAAAAATCACACAAATGCGCCTATGAACTTGGCCGCTGTACAGCGGCGGTTCCGAAAATAGCTGCAAAAACCCGAGCTGCGTCGTGGTGAGCAAAGCTTGAGAGAGCTGTGGCTTCTGCCGAAGCGTGAGGAGCAGCGGCGGGGACACAGGAGGAAGGTGATGCCACATCTCATGGCGAGGGCTTGCTCTGTCCTGAGTTCACCTGCTCCAGCATCTTGCGTGTTTGAAGGTCAGCTTGCTTTTATTGGCTTGGTTTTAGACAGGTTCAAAAGGCATTTGCATGAACTTTGAAATAAAAACAACTAACAATACAAACCATAAGCAAACGAAACACATTTCCCGCAGGAAATTTTGACATAGTTACTGTGACTCAACTGATTAATATTAGCTGTATTACATAACTGCTGGTCTCGGGGCTTTCTTCTTGTCTTGTGCCTGCGCTACTGGGCATTAACAGAGATAAAAGAATGGCAGGTATGAAGCTGAAAATCCAAATCTGCAAGTTTTTCAGTCACCCTTTCAATATACAACGTAAGAAGGGTCTCCACTGAACCCCACCGTGGGGGCAGTCACCCACCATGATGCTCCTCAACACCAAAACAGAGCAGGGTGCATGGGGAAGCAGGGTTTCATCCCATGGGAACGGTCTCATTAGTGGTGATGAACATCCATGGGGTGGCACCAAGTTGTAATTAAAGGTTAAATAGATTGTGTTATAAGCAGGGTAGTCAGGTTAAGGACTCTGACCACAGAAGTGGAGTCAGGAGATGCAAAAACTACTTAGAAACTTCATGGCTTGATGGTAGCTCAGGTGGACATGTCACAGTCAGGCTGAGCAAAAATTAAATATTTCAGTTCATTTTAACAAGACAGATACTCTTTTGTGTTTATTTTAATAAACACAACTGAAACATTTTATTTTTATTTTATATTTATATGGGGTAATTTAAGCAAAAATTCAAATGTACTTGGGGGAAATTCCCTTCTGATCTAAGTCATGTTTTCTGAGACGAAAGCGCTGTGATGACAAAGTGCCAAGCAACTCACATTTCAACATTTGTTTTAGTTATTTGAGACAAACAATGCTCTGCACATGAAAGTATTTGATTTCAGCTTGGTTCATGATGTAACTGAGTGATCCCTGCATGCCCATGTGCTTGTTATTGCCAGTTGGCTGGTGGTGGCTGGGTGCAAGGTGCAGGTGACAGATGCCATGAGAGCAATGCCAGTTTCTGTGACATCCCATTAGCTACATAAACAAGTAGGACTGCCACCAGCCACTATTGTACAGGGAAATTCAGCCTAAACATGGTCTGAAGCCCTGTAAATACAGAGTACAACTGCAGCTGCTTCTCAGGACGACGCATGAGTCAATCCCAGCCCAACGTAAGAGGCTGAGAAGCGATCAAGCTGCTCCAAAGGCTTGTCCTGAAGTTTACATCAGTTATTTCCACCTTTCTCTTTAGCGGCTCTGCCTTTTGTTACTGGCAGAGTAACTACTCCGACTAGCCAAAAAAAAAAAATCTAAACATAGTCTTTGAAACTGTTCACCCTGTGACTGAGGAAAGTCCATCTGCTGTTGTGAGCCATCTTCACAGGTAATACAGCTCCAAGTCGTGGAGGCTGTCCTTTAGATGGCAGGCACACTGGCTTTCATCTCTAAACACTTTGTGTAGGTAAATATGTTGTCAAATAGGAATATGGGCAATTCTGATGTAGAAGACAACAGGAGGAGGAGCTGGGCTGAGGAACCCAAGGAACGTGTGTGTGCTGTAGGATCTCGGTGTTCCTGCATGGAAGATACGTGTGAAGGTGTCCTGAAGGTGGTACCATACCTTTGGATTTATAGACCTTGTTTAAACAGGTGGCGGATGTACCTGGTTGTGGCTGCATGGGAAATACTGATAAGGAAAGAGACCTTAAAGAAGGGGTTGCCTTTTTATGCCACTTGTCGAATTCATTATTCCAACATCACCAACTAGAGGCTTTGCAAGAATTTGTTCTTTCATTTTTCCAGTATGATTCTGTCTGATGGTTGTCGCTTATCAATATTGTTGAAGGAGTTTTGCATCATGCAAAGGGCCTGTTTTTTTGCATTGGAGGGGGAACGTCCAGCTGGCTGTTGACAGGATACCATTAAGCACTGTCTTCATCACTGTTAAAAAAAATAATCTGAAATACATACCAAATACAAAGTTATTAGAGGACCAGAACAATCTGACTTCCTGCTTGTTATTTACATGCCCTTTTCCAGAGAGTGAAAATGCCAGAAATAAAGGAGAGGAGCTACTTTGCGGATTTGCCATCGGTTTTACAGATTGAATTTCGAATTTGTAGAAATCTGTCCCGGGAAGCGGCCACTGGCGAAGCTGGGGCTCGTCCATCCAGCTGGTGTCACAGGGAGCAGCCAAAGCTGGAACCGGCTCCCGACATGTTCACGGTCTGGTGGCTCAGCAGGACTTTGGATCGAGACAACAGACTCAAGTCAATGGGTTTTGGGAGACGCACCTGTGGCCGCATGGACTATCTTTAATAGCATCTGTCGGTCAGGAGCTGGTCCGTCTGCCTGGTTGTGTCAGTGGTCCCATGTGCTGGAGAGGATGCAGGTATGAAACTGGGCTGTTCCTCCATCAAAGAAAACACATTAAATCAAGTTCTGTGCATAGGCTAAAAAAAGAAAATAAAAAATTTGATTACAGGAGATGAGCATGCAGGTGCTCGGAGACTGTCACTAAGCTGTCTCGGAGGTGGTGGGGAGAGTTTCTGCATCATTCCGCTGTTCTGTCTCATTGCATTTTGGATTGGGCCCCCACGTAAACACTGCAGTTATATCAGCTGTTGGACTTCTTTCATCCATGGGCAGACATTGCTGAGCAAGAAAAAAAAAATTGTATTTGTTTTTTTTAATGTGCAAGATAACGGGACATAAAGACTTTCAGCTGTAATATGTAATATTTATTTTAAGCCTATTGATTTATTTGTTCAGTTTTATATTTGTATCTGGATTAGCATGTGACCTCTACTTCCTACAGCTGTTCTTCAAAGTATGAGTTTTCCATCATGGTAATGCAGAACCTCATGGCTCTGTACAACAGAATTTAGAAATTTATCACAAATAAGTGGTATTTTCAAGTGGCCATTCATAGTCACAGTATTTGTTGTGAAATAAGGACAGACTTTTGGATTCTGATGTTATTTTTTAGCACTGATATAATCTTAGTTACACCACTTAAATTAATTCTTACTTACATGATAAAAAAAACAGGCTCATTTTATCCAGAATGATAGAATGGTTTATTCAGTCGGCAAGGAGTCTCAGGGTAATACAGATTTATCTTCTTTTGCAAGAGGATGATAAATTTGATTAATCTGATCTTGTGGTCATGAAGATTAGTCCGTCTGATGTGACACAGAGCTGTTGGAGCCCTGTACTAGAAGGGTTGTTTCAAGGCCAAGACCTCTCTCTGCAGATGCTGCACAGGAATGGTGACTTCTGCCCTTAAATGTCAGGCTCTTCTCTAGTTCTGCTTCCCACGCCAGACATGGCTCACGTGGAGGTGTTGCATGCTTCAAGAGCTCAAAAGGAAAAAAATTCAGATTTGGTCTTGAGCTTGGACGATGCCAGTGGTAGATCCAAGACTGAAACCACCAGGAGATCAGGTCTTCCCTTCCCGCGGGAGTGCTTCTGGCTCATTTCGTATTACAGCACGTTTCTTTTCTGCTGGTTGGCAACAAGATCCTGGAGTCCACCATCAACTTGACTAAGGGTTAGGTCAGAAGTCCCCTGTGTGTCCATCAGCTCCTACTGGCAGGAAGGGAGCCCAGCACAGCCATCCACAGCAGTGAGGGGAAGCAAAGAGACCTCAGCAACAAAAATAATTGCATAAATTATCTGCTTTCCACAGAAGTTGTCCATG
The DNA here is from genome assembly GCA_013400035.1 of Rynchops niger. Lineage (NCBI taxonomy): Eukaryota > Metazoa > Chordata > Aves > Charadriiformes > Laridae > Rynchops > Rynchops niger. Next base: position 300,389 of record VXBH01009456.1, read on the forward strand.
GTTTTTGTGATTTGTGGAAAACTGCTTCGCTCCTCTTCTGATCCAAACCACTTTTTCTATGCTTTTCAGACAAAGTTTTCCAGTTTTCTGCTGAAGAAAGGTAGGTATCATTTGTGCTGTGTTGTTTTTTTTTTTTTTTCCTTTTGAGGCAAAGCGAAAATTTCGTTCGCATCGGCTATTTTTCCTCCACAAGTGCCCTCATTTTCCTGAGCCCTTTTACTGTCCCTCCTTTGTTAGGAGACAGAATTGTTCCAGTGGTGACTTAGATCTGTTTGTTTTGGGAGAAAATGTGAATTATTGCTCAGGAGACTGCTCCTTTTGTGTTTTCCCACGGTAGATCTGCGTTTCCGGACTCGGTGCGTTTCCCCCATGGACCTTCATCCTCTCCTGGCTGCATGGAGCGTTACGGGCTTGGGGATGGAGTGTGAAGAGGGGAAACTCTCTGTGCATGGCCCAAGTGTCAGGAAATGCTGTGTCTGACCCGCTCCTTCCCAGCCAGGCATCCTCTGCGACTTTGCAGCAGATCCCTTGGTCCCTTTGCATTTCTGTACCCAGCTGCCCTCCTCCGGGGGAATCGCAGCTTCCTTACTTGGGGGTGGAACTTTGGGCTTCCATGGTGGATTTGCACGTCGCAGCAGAGCTGGGCTGTGCGAGGAGAAGCAGCTTGTGGGAAAGGTACGAGCCAGAGAAATAAGTGGTGCTTCGAAAAAGCTGCCGCAGACTCTGAGGAAGCTGAGGAGGGGGGTTCCTGAGATGGAACTGCATGAAACCTCAGGAGCTGCTGTGCAGATGGGCACGCGGAGCGGTGCTGCTGGGGGGCGCAGCTTCTGGGAGGGACTCGGAGTTTGGGAGACACCATCTCTGTGCCCCCATCTCTGACACCCCAGCCCTTGCATTTATTTGCAAGCATGTCTGGGTGCTGCACCCTGTGAAGTGCGGCTGGGAATAATCACCCAGAGGCTCTGGAGCTTATCCCCGTGACCGTCTCTCAGATCTTCAGCAGCACACAACTCCCCAGCGTGGTTCATATTTCTCATTATACACAACTTGCTTGGATTTTATTGCTCAGGTAGCCATAAACTCTAGAGCTTCAGCTACCTCCTCGCCAGCCGCGAGCCCTGCATTAGTCACTTCGTGGTGCTCCGGGCCATCGCCCGGGACGAGGCGTGGGCAGCCTGCGAGTCCCAGTGCGGTCAGACACTGGTCCTGCTTACACACCGGACCGTGTGTGATGTCTGTCCTCCAGGCGCTTGAACATCATCTTGGGTCATGGGAAAAGCAGATCTTAGACAGTTAAAGCACCTCAAGACAGCACAGGAGGTGAGGAATGGGGGCAGTTATTTTCCATGGTGAGCTGGGTAGGCTGGAATGGATAAAATTTTGTGAAGCAAAGACTGTGTCAAGGAGTCCCGCAGCTGTTGGTGGAGGGTTACAAAATTTTAGGGTCCCTGATCTAAGTTTTCATTTTCCAATCGGACTGGAAGGAGAGAATTTTTGTCTTGGAGGTGACCTTGAGGTAGGAGCATTAGAAAAATGCAGTTCTCTGTCTTCACGTCTTGCCGTGCTGAAGCTTTTTGCAAGGCAGACCCTGCTGTCCGCCCCACGCGGGATGGGTCCTGCTGTGAGGGAGACGATGGTGCTTCCCCAGCGGAAGGGAATATAGCCAGAATAAGGTTGTGAGATGGGAGGGTGGTTGGCAGGGTGTTGCCAGACCTGTCAGCGGCTGCTTCAGCAACAGTGTTTGGAGAAGAGCTTTGTAAAATATACCAAAGGTAACATGCTGCCAGCTGTCTTGATGCCAGTGTTGTAAAAACATATATATATATATATATATATGTATGTATGTATGATTGATAGATAGATAGATAGATGGATAGATAGATGGATGTACACACCCATAACACTTGCAGGGAGAATAGATATCAGGATGTGAAGAACTGAATACACTTTGGCAAAGAAGGAATACTTTTTGTAAGCTGAACTAGCTATAAAGTAATATTCAATATATTAACATTTTCCCTTCCCTTTCAGCGCTTGATACATGGTTTATACCCAGAAGAGGCATGGGATGAAGCCATGGGAAACCTCCCCTGTGGAAGCAGTGGTGGTGTCTGGTGGAGCAGCAATCGACGATCCACACACCCAGCAGCACTGGGGCTCCCCACCAGTCACTGGGCAACGGCCAACCAGGTGTCCAACATGAGATGGAGAGACCACTGGGGAAAGTGGAAGAAAGACGGTTGAGTTAGTCCTGAATCTGAATTCAGATTCACAGCCACACGCTTTGCAACTGTTATAGATAAAGATCTTCATTTTGGCATCTCTTGTGCGTTCTGGAGCCAGAACTCGGCCTGTTTCTGCCCTGTGTAAGAGCTTTGGGAACACTGGAGTGCCAGGTGTGTATTTTTAGGTCACTTCCAGAGAAGTGGATTCATTTCAATGGAACCAGCCAATGCCTTGGCACTCAAGACATGTTGTGATGGGGATGGAGCATGGTTTCCACCAGGAGGTTTTGACCTCGCTCACATGTCTGTTACTGCTTGATTTATCTTCACTGACACTCAGACTCGGACCCTACCAAGATCATTGTCAGACAATCTCTGGATTTCAGTGGCCAAATGCTTAAAAACAGGAGCCCCCAGCAAGGGCTTCCTCTGCCTAACACTAAAACAAAGACCAACCTGGGCTGAACTAATTCAGTCCCTCTCTTCAGAAGGTCTCTTTGCTTTCCTGGAACCACCTGGTTTGTTAGAAATGGGGCTTTTGAATGTATTAGAAATGTAGAGTTCTCATTCCCACAGCCACATGGGGACGTGGCGGAATGAATGTGCGTGTTGTATCTTGGTAATGTAGTCTTCTGGGGTTGTCAGACTTTTTGAAGGAGGTTTGAAACGGGGACCAGTTTTACCTCGCATGAGGCACTGGGTCCTCCCTTAACGAACTGTGCAACTCCATATACATTTCTTGACCTATAATATAGTATTACACACTAATCCAATATTATTTAAAAAGTATTTGGTAAGTAACATTTGCTGCACTGAAAATTAAATAAGGCTGTTAAATAGAAGTTTAAAGAAAATAGGTTTTTTGGGGAAAAAAAAATCTTCAATTTGAAGATACCTGTTTTAGTTCAGATTTCACATTTAAATCTCCTCAAAGATGTTGGCAGGATTCATTTTTCCTGTGTACATGTAACGTATTTGTTCCTTTATGCCATTGTACAGCTCCTTTCAAACTGAATTTTATACTAGAATATAGCAAAAGTTGAATTTAAGATATGAAACTGGAGGAGACCATATTTCATACTGCATAAAATGTACCTCTGGAATTCTCAGTTCTCCTTTTCTGCAGTATTACTAATGCCATTATAAAGTATCATGGCTGATGAGATTTAAAAAAAAAAAAAAAGAAAAAAAAAAAAGAAAAGAAAAGAAAGAAAACCCTGCGGCTTTGGATTTATTCACTTCAAGTTTGTGGTTAATATTTCCCAGGCTGCTTCGAGGTGAGCGTGAGTTCAGTCCTCGCGGCACTGCTTCACCAGTCTCCGCTGCCGTTTCTAAATGACTCTGATAAAAGACTGTGAAAAATGGACCTGTGGTAAATTGCATCATCCTCGCTATGCTTTTTAAGATGGGGACACGCCACGAGCTGCGTGTCTGGGTGACACTTGGCCTCCCCCTGCTCTCTTCCGCCACAGCCCAGCCCAGGGTGGGCGCCAACCCTCTGCCTAATTAGCTGTGTAATTAATTGTGAATTAATTATGTAACCTTTGCAGTAGGAGTTCGGCAGCGGATGGTGCCGATGGAGACGCCAGATTTCTCTCTGGTGGCAGATGAAGCGGCTGTGGTGCGGGGGAGCCCCCAGCCCCCACGCACGGGACCCCCATCACCCACAAGTGTGGGACCCATCTGAGCCCAGGGCACCCAGAACAGCCCTTCAGCCTCTCACTGCCTCTGCTTAGAGCTGTGCAACCACCCTGTGAACCCTTTTCTTTCTAAAACGCAAAGAGCTTTTTCCCTCTGAATCTTTGAGAGGTTTTACTTTAACTGTGTTAAACTTCGTTGCCAAAATCCAAAGCAGATGGAGATGGAGCAGTTGATAGGTGAGAATATGAGTGACAAATTGCCACTGAAGAAATGCTTGCAATTAAAAAGCCTTTCCATGCGTGTCTTTAAATGATGTACGTTGCCGTGGGTTATACGGGGAAGAAGTGGGGAGTCCCTGCTGGGCAGAGTTAGGATAGGAATCAAAGCAAGCCTGGTCTCAGGGTACGGCCAGGGCTGTCCCTGCTGCCTCCTTGCAGGCAGCTGGTTGTTGTGGTGCTGGGGTATATTGATGTGTTTTCTTGTATGTAAATATAAGCAAGCAGAAACATAAACCCTCCCCTGTACGTGGCTGGTCTGGAACAAACCCACACAGTCACGCATTGTGAGGGAGGTAACGTAGATGCTGCAGCCACAACAAGTGCTCGCAGGCTGCTGTGCTGGCTTGTGCTGTCCCCGCGGGCATGAGTCTGGGGTTACGCTATTCTGGGAACGTCCTGTGGGCCCCATGAGCAGACCTGAGGTGCATCCGCATCCTGGAGCACCTCCTGGTGCTTTAGGTATAGGTCGGGTACCTATGGATAGGAGTTGGGTGCTCGTTTGCACCATGACTCCTGCAGCACCTCCTGCACCCATCTGCCTCTTGGCACCAAACTGTAGCGTGTCCCCTGAGCCTGCAGTGCCCTTTACTCTGCACCGGTGTCGCGGGCAGAGTGATTAACTTCACTTGTAAGAGAGAAGTAGTGAGATATTTATTAACATAAAACAGTGATTTAACAAAGTTAGTAGTGAACGTGACAGTGTTTTATGAGATTCGATGCCAGGGTATGCTTGATTATTTACTGCATAGGGGCCAGGGCCAGACAAGCTGTCAGGGAGACCCTCCTGTTGAGTTATGAGGTTCAGAAAGGACCCCCTTGCTTTTTAAACTCCTCAGAGAGGAGTCTAGGTGTGGCTGGATCCAGTCCTAGTCCCAGACTTGGTCAACGGTTTATGTCTAAAGGTTTATATATGCGCAATCAATCTTTTATGTCACTTAGCTAAGATTTCAAAGTTTAGCATGCTATTAGTCACTTACCGAGAATCTGTTGCAGCAAGGAATGTCTCAGCCTCGAGGAGTAGAACCTTAAGCGAGCGTCCCCACTCAAGGGGAGATCCTGGCGTGCAGCCCGCTGCCGTGCAGGAGAGCTCAAAGGGTTCTTGGGCTGTCTGCTATTTATAGAGTAAGATAATTGACCTATAGTCATATTCGCATGGGAATGAGATACGTAGGTTCCCACTCCAGACAGTGTTTTGATTATGTTGCTAGCCATCCCCCATAGTTCAAGTGCAACTCCTAACAACTCCTGCTGATGGCCATGGCATGAGCAGGCTCTCCCCTTCTCCCCAAGAAAAGGGGAGAGCACACCTTTTACTAAACGAAAATAGTTCTTAAAACCTAGTACAAGTTACAGATTGCTTTCTTTTCAGTATTTTCTCTCCTGGGTAGAAAACAAGTAAAGTTTGGCAGTGGTAGAATCATAGAATCATGGAATTGCCTGGGTTGGAAGGGACCTTTCAGATCAAGTTCAACCATTACCTAACACTGACAAACCCACCACTACCCCATGTCCCTCAGTACCACATCTGCCCAGCTTTTAAATACCTCCAGGGATGGCAATTCCACCACTTCCCTGGGCAGCCTGTTCCAATGCTTGAGAACCCTTTCAGGGAAGAAATTTTTCCTAATACCCACCCTAAACCTCCCCTGGTGCACCTTGAGGCCGTTTCCTCTTGTCCCATCGCCTGTTCCTTGGGAGAAGAGACCGACCCCCCCTGGCTACACCTTCCTTTCAGGCAGTTGTAGAGAGTGAGAAGGTCTCCCCTCAGCCTCCTCTTCTCCAGACTTTACAACCAAGAGGTTACTTGCCCTATTGCAGTTTTTGTACAAGAGGGGAAATGGTATCTTAAACAAGAAGTGCCCCGTGAATCAGCCCCCACACGATGGTGTGTTTCCATCGGCACCCTGACACGCTTGGACACCTGGTGCTGGCCCGGACCTCTCGCTTTGCCACTCATCATAAAGCTGGAGTGACTGTGCGTGAAAGGAGGTGGCTGGATGTGAAACCAGCTGAGAAATATCCTGGCCACTTCCCTTTTCCCATCAGTAGATGTTGCTTCAGTTCCCATTTCCTCACACTGCCTCTTGCATTGGCTTCAGGCCCTTTTCACCAGTTGCTTATCAGGGGTTTCTGAGCCTTGGACCAAGACAGGCTTTAAATGAAATCTATTCTAAATATAGATTAAATAGAAATATAGATTAAATATAGATATAAATATAGATTAAAATAGAAATCTATTTTAAATATAAATACAAAAGCTATTTTAAATGAAATCTTTGATGTTCCTATTGCTTTTTGTCTTCAAATGGGCATTTATCATCCTTTCTACAAAATCTTTCCCGCCTTTATGACTGCAAGCAATACAAGCTCGAGTAAGATATTACACTGTGCGATCTGCTGTGCTCTGGCCATGGAAGTAATCCCTGTCCTCCTCTCCTCTTGCCTACACCCGACTTTTTGCCACTCTTCCGTTTAGCTGGCCCCTTCTGCCAGCTTTCTCTTCTATCAAACCTTGTGCCACCTCCCTGTCCTTTAATAGTAAAGCAAAACGGACACCAATTTGAATCTCAAATACCCTGTAAAATTTGCGCGTCTCAGATCATTAGAAAATTGCGCAGATACTTGGCAGTGACTGAGACTGGAGCTGGCCCGGTCACACTCCCATCATCCCATCGCTATATTGCTGCTTCTGCAAGCTTGTGAGGTTTTGCATATTTAATTAAGGCTGATTCCACCACCGTGCCCTGGGGCCTCATTTTCCACCAGGGATGGTGCTGCCATTTTGGGCTCATAGCGCACAATGGTGAGGAGGGGGAGGAAAGTGGTTTTTCTGGTGGTGCAAGACGCGCCCGGGGTCTGGGTGTTCATGCTTGCTCCTATGATGCTTGTGCTTTCCCTGCCGCAGGCTATTAGCCCGAACGCTCCCTGTAGCTGTACAGAAAATAACCCAGTTCAGTGTTGATTTTGGCCAGGAGCCTTGGTATTGCTTCAACGTAAAAATTCAGTAAGAATTTGCTTGTTTCTGAGAGAGCCTTCATCAGGCGCTACCAGAGAGGAGCAGATTCAGCCCTGACTGCTCAGGGCTGGTCCTTCCCCAGCCCGGACATCCCCATGCCCCACCGCCAGGGATGGGGCACCATCACCAAAGCTCCTCTCATCAACCAGCTTCTGCGCTGCGCTGCTTTGCTCCCCGATGGTAAAGCAGGTGGGAAATCAGGAGGAAAGAGGAGGCTGGGGGTTTGGGACCTGGCTCCGGAGGGTGCTCGGCTGGTCCCGCGGCAGCAACATCCTGGTGAGGAGCAACCATCCCCAAACCCCCTGACTTTTGCAGCTATTATTTTCAGAGCTGTAAGGAAAAGGAAATAGGAAGTAGAGCTGCCGTAATGCATTTTTTTTTGTACAGCTGCTGGGTTCTGGTATGATCCAGCATGTTGCTGTTTACCTTGCGAGTGGTTTTTGTGTCCGTTGGTATTTGAATGTTGTAATCGGCAGCTGGAGCTCTTCACTGGAGCTGGAGTGTCCAGCTTTGGAGTCCTCAGCACAAGAAGGACACGGAGCTGTTGGAGCGGGGCCAGAGGAGGCCCCGGAGATGCCGGAAGGGCTGGAGCCCCTCTGCTGGGAGGACAGGCTGAGAGAGCTGGGGGGGTTCAGCCTGGAGAAGAGAAGGCTCCGGGGAGACCTTCGAGCACCTTCCAGTCCCTCAAGGGGCTCCAGGAAAGCTGGGGAGGGACTCTGGATCAGGGAGCCATGGGACGAGAGGGATCCATGGGATGAGAGGGATCGGGTTTAAACTGAAAGAGGGGAGATTTATATTGGATATCAGGAAGAAATTCTTTGCTGTGAGGGTGGTGAGCCCCTGGCCCAGGTTGCCCAGAGAAGCTGTGGCTGCCCCATCCCTGGAGGGGTTCAAGGCCAGGTTGGACGGGGCTTGGAGCAACCTGGTGTGGTGGGAGGTGTCCCTGCCCAGGGCACGGGGGTGGAACTAGATGATCTTTAAGGTCCTTTCCAACCCAAACCGTTCTGTGATTCCGTGATTCACCTGATTTTAGCAATCTGCCACAGGCGGGGTTTTCCATGGGGCAGTTTCAGCAGGGGCACGTGGCAGTGGCTGCGTCCTGCCATCAGCAAGGGCTTTGTGGTACTGGTGTCTAGCACAGGGAGGGAGGCAAGGAGCCAGGAGGTCCATTGGTCCATTTATCAGCCAGCAAAGCCCCAGCTGTGGCCTGAGCCCCTGCTGCAGCCCATCAGCTCTTCTGCACCAGGGACTCTGAGACTGTTTGACGTTTTTATTGCTTCTTACTGAAATGGTGGAGAGAAATGAGGAGTGCAGTCCCGATGTGGGGATGCACTGGTTTGCTGATGTCCTGTGGTTAGAGAGGAGACCCCAGGCTAATTTACTGGGACATTGCGTTGAGAAATAAGGGCAGGTAAACTACAGAGTCTGGGATTTAATAATTCTTGATCTGGGGTTTCTAACACCTATTTTAGGGATATATCTAAGGAAGTTTGCATCTTGTTGTTTGAACTACATGTGGCTTAAAATTGCTGCAGTCATTCTTGCGTTTAATTCCATTTTACCCTCAGAAGATTAGTAAATAATCATTTTCCTGCAGTGGGTGCTGTGGGCCATCATTGGCTGGCATAAATCGAAACAATTGAAGAGCATTGGTGGGTGCCCTGAAAAGGAGAGGGAAACGAGGAAAACATTACTGGTGGAGCTGCCTGCACAGATGTGTCTCTCTAGCACATTAAGTGTGTTGCATTGTAAGACAAAATGAAACTGTTTCTTTGGTTTTTTATTTTTTCATTCATAGACAGAAGCCAAATTCTACTGGCTCTAGGCTTTCCTCTTCTATTTTTTTTTCTTAATATTTCTGGGTTTTCCTCTCTTTCTTTCACTGCATGTGTTCTTTTCTTTGTTTCCACTGTACAGAACACCTCTGTGGATATTTCTCCTGTCCTCTGGGTGGGGGCCTGAGGGCAGCTCATGTCTGCCCCTGTATGAATGGGAGTATCATTCAAACAAGGGAAGAAATTCCAAGGCACCGAATGCCTCTTCCTAACCCGTCTACGGCAATTGCCCTCCGCTCCTATATACTTCAGTAAGAAATGAGGAATTTTCTACTGTGGCTTATTCTAGTAATAACGTGCATTAAAAGTGCATTCAGAGGAGTTTCCGGCATTGTGTGGAGGGCAAGGGATCTCTTGTGCTTTAGTTTTCTGCATCTGGGTTATTTAGTTTGAGAGGCTTCCTGAGGAATTAAAAGCACTTTGTGCAGGGCTGCAGGAGCACCAAAGCCCAGGGCAGGCAGGGCTTCTCAAGACTCAGAATTGCTGGCTGTGCTCTCCCAGTGTCCCTCTAGGGACAGAAAGAGTGTGACCAGAGGGACCTCTTCGTCTTCCAGCAGCAGCACCGCCAGCCCGGGAAGGCTATTCCCCATTCCAGTTCAGTGAAAGCTTTTGGTCTGATGTTTCTTGGTTGGGGGGGGTCGCAGATTTCTTGTTACTGATGATTCAGCTTTCCTCCGATAGTAAGTTTAGAGTCCTTTTTTTTTTGGAGCTTGATAAAGCAAATATTAAGGCAGCACCCCAGTGCATAGAATGCCATCGCTAGTTTGAAACACTTGGGTGGAAATGCCATGTAAAGTGGATTTGGCTCTGCTGTTGGAGCTGATATAGGTGGTTTCACCTGGGAGCTTTATGCTTCTGCACTTCTGTGCAGCCGAGAAACAGCAGACAAGGGAGGGAACAGCCACCAGCAGCTCTGTTTCTATGGCTGTGAGGTGTGGAAGAAGAGACTTGCTACCAGAACTTATCTGAAACATAATCAAAACTTGACAAGAAAAGAGCTCTTCTGAAAGCGTGGTCTGGAAGCCAGCTGCTGATTGAATAATGATGATAAACAGATGGTAAATCAGTGCACGCAGCAGGAGGAGAAAGCAAAGAGCTTCTGGTGAGCTGCACCACCTGTGATGATCTGCTTGCAGTTGGAAGAGCACAGCAGAGCGGGCTTGAAGGATGATTCATGTGGGAAGGGAGGACTCTAGTTCAACCTCCTGCTCAGGCACAAGGTCAGACCAAGTTGCCCTGGGCTGTTTTGACTCCTGGAAACCTCCAGGGATGGAAACCTCTAAGGATGGAAACTTCCCAGGTGACCTGTCCCGCTGCTGGACTGTCCTTGCAGGTAAAAACACCCCCTGATATCCAGGCTGAACCTCTCATTTCAGTTTTTCTTTCTTGTGCTCCTGCTGTTGACCCTTAGAAGAGGCTTGCTCCACTTTCTCGATAAGCCCCCAGCAGGAGGGTGCTATGAGCCCCCCCAAAACCTCCCCTCCAGAAGAGCAACCCCCTTGTCCCCTCCTCTTACAGCAGGGGCTCTGTGCCCCTGGCTGGGCTGGTGGCTTCAAGGTTTTGGGGCTTATTGCTCCAGTTTGTCAATGTCTTTCTTGTACGGGGGCGGGGGGGCACAACTCAAAAGTGGATGCAGTGTTCCAGGTGTGGCCTGCTGGGTGGAGGGAATAATCCCTTCCTATAATCCCTTCCTTCCATCTGCTGGGTGTGCTTCTGTTCATGTGTATCGATGCGGAGCCTGTGTGACTGGAGACATGAGAGGGAGGTGAGCTGGTGCTCTGCGATGGAGAGCAGAGCAGGGGAAGTGCTGAACTGAGGCATAAAGATTGGACACACCGAGTGCTGTGTCCTCATGACTGCAGCAGGTAGGGCCAGAGCTGTCCCGTTCCCCCCCACGGCACGAACCCTCCCTGACACCAGGCATCAGCCTTTCCTCTCTGCTGCCTGCAAGAGCTGTGAGTAGTGTTGGTAGAGCATATTTTTAAGTGACAATATATAACATGTGGCTTTTGTACAGGAGACCTCCCAGGAGCTCTTGGGGGTAGCATGCAAAGCCAGTGCTCTCCAAGCATGGAGATCTGTCTTCTCACCTGGACGGGACGGGGTCTGTTGGCCCCAGGCAATGGTGTCTGCCTCCTGGGTATGGGCTTGGTAGGGTAATTGATGAGTGTCTGGAGGGATAAGAGCAGAAATAAATGCTTATGATCAGCCTGCCAGACCCACGGGGCCATGAATAACGGTTGAGTCGCTACTCACCTGGTTGGTGAGATGTGGAGTGGAAGGAAAGGATAAAACCATATTAGCTGTGGGGAAAAGAGGATAGCCAAGGAAGCAAGTCCTTGGTTCTTCAGGTATGGCCTTACCTGCTGCTCACAGGCACTTCTGCTGCTACTGCAGCCCTCCTGCTGCAGCAGCATCAGATGCATACCCAAGGCGGGCATGCCGTGGAAACGCTTCCATAGAAAGTGGTTTAGACTGCAGCTACGCCAGCTGTGTGAGCATTTGTACTGCCGCCTCCCCAGGCAAGACGGGGAGTTTTCTATTACAGAATCACAAACAGCCACACAGGACGCGCCCTGATTTATGCATTAAATACCAGGAAAGGCTTAAGTTCTGTTTGTCACTTAGCAGATTGTGACGGTTGCTCCAGCATGTGAAATATTTCATGCCCGATACCTCAATTCAGGAAACAGTGGTTTGCTCAGCAGAGGTGCAGGAGGCAGCAAGCTGTTATCGAGTATAACATTAGCCTTTTTCATAGTTTTCTTGATCTTGAGTTTGTTTTCCAGAGCAGAAAGCTGTCCTGGGCCCTGCCCAGAGGGCACTGGTGTACCTCAGGTGGCACCTGCAGTCTCAGGGTACCCGCAGTGGGGGGCACGTCCCAAATGCCAAGCTCTCGAGTGTTTTGTTGGCTTTTTGACACCATAGCGAGTTCGTTTTCCTGCAGGGCTGGGCTCACGTCCTGCAGACCTCAGTGGCCGAGGTTCCTGTTCCTCAGACACAAGGTGCCTGAGGTTTGCTGAACCGCAGCGAGTTCATTGTGAAACTGTGCCACTGGCGTGGCTCCAGCCGCCCCTGGGTTGTTTGTGATTCTGTAAAGTAGGGTGAAGCCAATCCCTTCCAGACCCTTACCAAGAAGTCAGGGGGCAGGGGCAGGGCTGGGTGGATGCTGTGCCCACCCCAGGTCTGGGAGGGCAGCAGTGGGTTTCCCGTGCCATCCTCTTGGCTTCCAGGGGAGAACTGTGGTAGGGACAACACCTGGGTCCTCTGTCTCGCAGCTCACCAAGTCCTGCACTGAGAGCAAAACGAAACAAGTTGGAAGACCAGCGTCTTCCTCCTCGCCTTTACAAGGGCCTTGTGAAAAAGTCATGGTAATGACTCCTCAGCACAAGAAGGACATGGACCTGTTGGAATGGGTCCAGCAGAGGGCCACAAAGGTGATTAGAGGGCTGGAGCCCCTCTGCTGGGAGGACAGGCTGAGAGAGTTGGGGGGGTTCAGCCTGGAGAAGAGAAGGCTCTGGGGAGACCTTTGAGCCCCTTCCAGTCCCTCAAGGGGCTCCAGGAAAGCTGGGGAGGGACTCTGGATCAGGGAGGGGAGCCATAGGATGAGGGGGAAGAGTTTTACGCCAAAAGAGGGGAGATTTAGATATTAGGAAGAAATTCTTGGTGAGCCCCTGGCCCAGGTTGCCCAGAGCAGCTGTGGCTGCCCCATCCCTCGAGGGGTTCAAGACCAGGTTGGACGGGGCTTGGAGCAACCTGGTGTGGTGGGAGGTGTCCCTGCCCAGGGCAGGGGGTGGCACTGTAAAGGCTTTAAGGTCTATTTCAACCCAAACCATTTTGTGATTCTATGATGGAACGTCTCCTTCCAGCCAAGGCCCCCAGGGAGGCTGGAGCACAGTCCCCCAGCATGGCAGCTCCTGCCACTTCTGCAGTTGCAGAGACCTTCTGATTTGTAAAGTGTGGGTTTGGCAAACACTGGAAACCCTGGAGAGTTGAGCCGGGGCTCTCCACAGGTGGCCTTCAGCTAGCCCTTTGGAATGGCCAGTGATGCAGAGTCCCCACAGCAGCCAGGCAGTGAAATGCAGCCGGTTGCTGAAGGTGGCACCACAGGGTGCAGGATGGTGCTGGGGCTCAGCAGGGAAATGCCTCTGCTGCAGTGTGAGCCCCACCAGCTTTAAATGTGGCGTCGGGTTCTGAACTGTGGGGCTGAACCCAGCAGCAAACAGGATCCGCGAATTACGGCCTAAAAATCAGGCAGCTGGGCAAGGGTATCATCTAGGTGTGTCCAAGCCTTTTAAAATCAATGGAAAAAAACTTCTGTTGTCGTTAGCTCAAAGGGAAGCTAACATTAAGTGAGCTAAGAAAGGGCAGTTTCAGTAATCGTGCCTTAATTTAAGACGCCACCAATCTGAAATCTGGTCAGTCACAAGATGTAAACTAAAAATAGGTCCAAGAACATACCCATTAATTGCTACGGGCTTTTTACATCCTCTTCCTCTTCTTGACGATTGCTTTCCTCTCCCTGCCTCGTGGAGAAGCAGCCACGCAATGGGAGAGGCTGCCTGGGAACTGCCTGTGCGGTGGCGGTGAGCGGGGCTGGTTTGGACCATTCCTCTTGCCCAGCCTGGTGGCATTCCGCACAGCGGCAGGGAAGCAGCACATTTCTGATGCAGCTGGTTGTCGTAGAACTTCTGCAACCCTGGTGGTTCAGATAATGTTTTGTAGGCAACTTCTAAGATGCTTTTGCTGTGGTTCCAGATGCAGCTGTTGATTGTTGGTGTGAGCTTGATGGATATTACCCATTAGTAAATACAAACTACATGAGATGTCTTGATGTGATGCAGCTTGTGCAGGGGCTTTGCCACGCAGCCTGGGGCGATGCAGCCATCGTGTGAGCAGTGGGCAAAGGAAGCACGGTTTTGCCACGGCCCCCAGTCCCACCGGGAGCTGGGACCTTGCCGTGGGGTGAGGGTGGGAGGCGCATGGGTCTGTGGGGCAGAGCAAAGGGTGGGGTCAATCACTTGCACCGAGGCAGGTTGCCCTGGGAACATCTGTCCTTGGGCTTCCAGAAGTGCGGAGAGCTGGAGTTGCCCCAGCCAGGCTCTTCCGAAGCTGTTGGCAGAGGCTTGCGCTGGGCAGGAATGGCAGCTGCTGGGTAACCTGCTGAATTATTATTTCTGTGCGAAATGTGTATATGCTAACATGGTTCACTTGCTGATTTGAAATAATGCCACTGGTGATCTATGTCATCTCCCTCCAGAGTTTTTAAAAAATATCCTAAAAAAAAAAAAAAAAAAATTTACCAGCCACAAGGCTGGGAACAGGCCAGCGCAGTCCGCGCTCCGCGCTCTGCTCCCTCTGCTTTCTTCAGCAATAAAGTTGGTGAAAACAAAGTTGTACCTGTCTGGACATGGCTTCTCAATGAATTTTTTTTTTTTTTTCTGCCTGAAGACTGTTGGTGAAAACTTTATAGTATTTAGTTCATGACAAAACAAACTTAGTGAAATGTATTCTTGCAGCGCAGACATTAAAACTGGGCATGTTCAGTGTTTATGCCTGTGGTTGGCCTGCGTCTTGTTATTTAATAGCCCTGCTTGCAAATAGCTAATATGCGTAATGCTTCTGCTGGATTAATTTTGAATTAGGGCCAGCATCCTGATGCTGTTTTCCGCCGTCCATTCCCCATCCCATCCCTGCTAAACCACTGCGTGCTTTGAGAGGAGCAAAACCCCCATGGACTTTCCGGTTGCCCAGAGCTGCCCAAGCTCCACTACCCCCAGCTCCTCCCAGCAAAACCTGCCCTTTAACCACTCCCTTGCTTTTGTGTTTTTTACCATTGCTCCATGTAAACACAGAAAACAAAGTCCTTCCCTCTCCCGGTGTCAGGTGAGGCAGCTGTTTCTGCCATGGCGACCGCGTGGAGCTGACGAGGTTGAATTCCCCTGGAAGATGCCCAGAAGCTGCCGTGCATCTCAGCTTGCCCTGGCGTTTCTGTGGTCTGGTGCTGTGGCCACGTGCCCCTGGCGCAGCCATGGTGGGGGGGGGAGTGATGAGCCAGAGGCAGGAGCGCTGATTTGAAGTGTGACACTTCCTATACTGAAATAGGTTGTGAGCTCGTCTGCGACGGCTGAGCATCCCCCGCGCAGGCGGCGGCGTTCAGGATGCTCGTGTTGTAGAAGTAATGCACGGTGCTGTTGTTCTGGCCCAGGAGCTGGGTGCCACTTGCCAGGGGAGAGCCACTGGCAACCTGACATGCCACTGGCTCAGCCTTCTCCTCCCTGGGGCCTTTTGGTGGCTGAGGAGATGGCCGGGAGCTGCGAGAGGTGGGGCTGTGACAGCATCTCACCCCTAACCCTGCCTGCTGTCCCTCGCCGGCAGGTGACAGTGTCCGCACCCAGCCATGCCCAAGCTGGCCAGGTACCCACTGTCAGGCTCTTCAAAGGTTTTAAGGTGAAGTTTCCATATGAATCATGAGTGAAGTGAACAGGGTGGATCATCCTGAAGCTTGAAGAGGCTGAATGGGTTGTCAAGCATTGGAACGGGCTGCCCAGGGAAGCAGTGAAAACACCATCCCTGGAGGTATTTAAAAGCCGGGCAGAGGCAGACGTGGTGCTGAGGGACATGGGTTAGTGGGGGTTTTTGTCAGTGTTAGGTTGATGGTTGGACTCGATGATCTGAAAGGTCCCTTCAAACCAAGACGATTCTGTGATTCTAAGAGAGCCTGAGCGCTTGTGCCTGCTGTCAGAGGGCAGGGAGAGAGGCAGGGGCCGCGCTCCTCTTTGCTCCCTGCGGATTGGATTCCTTATGCCTGAAAAAACTGACAACCATTGTCCAATGCCTATTCTGCTTCTGTCCTGACTTTGTTTACTAGCCTTATATACCAGAAGGGACAATTCACTGCCTTTGTGTTCATGCAGAGGCTACCCCTGGTAACTTCTGGCACCTGGGTGCCATGGTGGTGAGTGATGGGATCTGCGCCCCTCGCCCACTCCCTGGCCCTCATCGTCTCCTAGCCCTGTGGCTACGGATCCTCCTGGCCACCCCATCCTCCTGGTTACTCCTGTCGTTGTGCCTGTGATTTGGCACCACTCTTCGCCCTGGTTAGTGGGGCAGTCGCTGGAATGAGCGTATGATTATCCCTGCCTGGCAGCCCCGAGTCGTTAATACCACAGTTTGACATCCAACTGGTGACCAAATCTATCTGCCAGCGGGATGAGCTGGTTTTCCAGCTTGGGTCCATGTGGCCTTTGGGCGTTCATCTCGGTGGCAGTGCACGCCACGCTCCTGTTTAAGCTCTGAAAAGGGCCATGGGAAGCTTTCCCTGACCCTTCCCAGCTGCTGAGACAGGCTGGCCACCCACAGCCCAGCGCGGCAGGGACCCGCGCCGGCTGGATTTGCATCCTGCTGTTATCAGAACAGTAAGAGCAAAGGTTGGAGAGGAGGGAGGTAGCATGCAGACAGCTTGACCTGCACGTACCGTGCTGCCTGCACGAACGCGCTTTTATTACTGCCTCGTTTCTTTTGCACGCGGGAAGGCTGGGGAGAGAGGGGGGTGAATTTAACAGAGAGAGAAATATTGAAGGGGATGGAAAAATGTGGGAGGAAAAGGAGCTCTTGAAGCACGTGCTGCGGTGGAGGAGGGTATGGAGTGGACTGAAGCACTTGGTGTAGGGGAAAACACAACTTAGATATAATTCCTCTATGAAAATTTGACTTTCCTCCCTTTCTCACTGTCTAGGGAAGCTTTGTCCTTGTCTAAGATCTAAAACTGACTTTTGTACAGACAACACTTCTTCCCTTGGCCCTCCTGAGCCTCTGGGAGAGGTTTCAGTCCTGCAGAAGTTTCTGCCCTTGTGTTGTGTGTACAAACATGGGGGGGGTAGAAATGGACCCTTGGGGAACTTGAGAGGAGGAATGAGCCAGCACAACAGCAGAGAAATAACATTTGCGGTCCAAGACGCTCAGTTGCTATCTAAGCAATAGTTTGCCTTTGCACCACAAACAAATATTCCACTATTTTTTGCAGTTATAAATCCATACCTTTGGTCTGAAGCACTGCTAATCCTTTATAGCTGTGACCCCGCAAATCATGTGGCTGCCTGGAAATGCGTCCAATTATCAGGATTCAATCGCCATGGCAAATAAAGGTGAAACTATAATTGCAGGTGCCACTGCCTGCTGGGCAAAGCTCACGCAAGGTGCCACCGCTCTGGGCAACTAAGAGCAAAAGGCTGGTTTGGTGCTGAGCCGCTCACAGGTTGCTCCTAATGAGTGATTACATGATGAGCAATGTGCTGAGTGGACCACAGGAGAGGAGGTTACCTTCCCCTTCTAATTATGGAAACACATCTTAACAAGGTGCTGGATAAAGATCGGGAGTGGGGGGAAAGCGACAACTCTTTATAGGGGAAGGGGTTTAGCTAGGAAAAGCTGCACTTAACAGCTGTGTGCTGTCCCTGCCTCTGCAGCGCTGCAAATCTCTTGTTGCCATGACCCAAGGTCTGTCTTCTTCATGCAGGTGCTGCGGCAGCAGAATCTGTGCCTGAGTCCCTGCAGGGCTCTCCCAGGCTGGGGCTGTGGGACTGTTTCCGAGGCTGTCCTGTTATTTTCAGGAGGTTTTGCCCTGTTGACAGCTTAAAGCTCTGAAACTAAGTAGGAAGAATTTTGGATTTTTCATATGGTTTCGAGGTTTGTGGGTAAGCTGCTGGCAGTGATGGTGGTGGGAGTGTGGCGCTGGTGATGGCCTGCCTGCCAAGCCTGCAGCATCAGCTCCACTCATTTCCCAAATGAGCGCTGATTACACAGTGACTTCTTTTTGTTTTCCACCGCAGAGAGGTGAACTGTCTTTATTTTTACAGCAGTTGCATTGCCTATACATCTTTCTCACTGTCACGCAAAGTTCATAGCACAAGAAAGAGCCGCTTTGCCCTTCAAGCCCTGCCCATAAAGACTCCCCTTTTATTCCTTTGTCTGGGTTTGGCAGAGGTGAGCTCTCCCAGCGACCCGCTCTCCTGGCATGTAATTGCTTCCCAGCTGAATGTAGCTGTGGGCATCTCAAGGTGAAAACAACCCTTATTCCAACATGGGAAAGCCAGCTCAAGTTTATGAAGAGCTTGATTAGGATAGGCAAGTTCCAAAGAATCCAATGTCAAGGTTTTAAAAGTGTTTTAATTGCAGGAAGTTTATCCTGAAGAGCTCGTGAGGCTCCTCTGGGTACCAGCAGCCTAAAGGCCTCCTTAGTTTGCACTGGGAGAAGAAATGGAACTTCTATAAATCCCACCTGCCCTGGAGGTGATGGAGGAGCTGGTGAGGCACCGACCTGGTGCAGTGGTTTTGGCACTTGCAGCCCACCCGAGCTGCAGAGCATCACTCCGTTCATTCTTTTTCCCCCTCCCAAAAAGTTCAAAACAACAAAACCAGCAACAAAATACTTCGAAGTTGGCAGTTATTCACCCAGCAAAGCAACCGGACGGATAAATTCCACCCGATCCTGTGATTTCACCACTTTTCACTGGGAGAACGCCCCAGGTGCGGTCAGTCACGCACGTTCCTTGGCAGGTGAGGAAGGAAAGCAGCTCCTCTGTCCGGGTAAAAACACTCAGAGCCTGTCTGTGGTCCCTGGGTGTGAGGCACAACCTGCTGTTTTCTGCTGTCTTCAAGTCTTGGGCAAACCTCTTATCTGAGGAAATTCAGGTGCTGGGTTGTTTTGGGTTTTTTTGTTTTGTTGTTATTTTTTGTTTGGGTTTGGTTTTTTTTTTTAAATCTGAGCATAAATGTGAAAAACTTGCTCTTTTTAACGCATGAATGGGCAAATTAATCTCTACTTTATTTTTAGCACTGTTTGCATCATAGAAAGTTCCCCTTCTCTCTCCCCTGCCCCATAACCACCCCTTGTGTGTGACAAACTTGCAGCGGTTCCTAAACAAAACCAATTTCCTCTGGCGATGCTGATGACACCGAGATGCTGTCCCTCCCTGGGGTGGCTCTGGGTCCAGCAGCCCCATGCTCTCCCGGGCAGTAGCCAGGGCACAAAGCGGGTCTGCTGGGTGATTTCTTGGCACAAAACATTCCTGCTCCAGATGATGGGGGGGTGGCCATGCAGGATTTTAGGTGGGTGTGATCCCAGGCAGCCCTGGTACTCAGGGGGTTCCTGGCTGGCCGGATCCTTTCCCAGAAGGTGGACCCTCTGGGTGAGATATCCTGCCAGGGAGTGTGACCACGGCGGGGGGGAGATCAAGGCCATCACTGCCACCCACATAGAGCCAGGATGGGGCTGTAGGAAGCTGCTCTCTGCCTGGTGCTGCCTGCAGTGCCTGCTTTGGGTTGTCCCCAAGATTGAGCCAGTGCATGATGAACAGGCGCTGTGGGAGCCCTGCCCAGGCTCCCCCTCCCCGGGCTGTCCCTCCACCCCCACTGTAGCCACAGCTTAGAGCTGTGCTGAATTTGAGACCCACCACCACCTGCTTCCTACCACACTTATTTTTTTTTTCCCCCCCTCTTTCCTGGGTAAACCCCACATCTGTCCCCGTGTATCTGCAGGTTGAGTCGCAGCAGAGCCTGTGCCAAAGGCAGTAGGAAATGTTCGCTTTGTCCCTCTGGGTTGGGTCTTCCTCTTCTGCAGCCTGCTATTCTCCTCAGTCCTCCCTCCCTCAGTGAATGAAGTTATTCCCCAAAGGCTTTGTTCCCTACAGGGGCTTTCCAGGCAGTGTCAGATGCTGGTGGCCGCAGCTGGAGACACATTGCATCAGCCACACTTGTCTCTGTCTCCCACCTCAGACATCAGACCTCTGCAGCCCGAGTATGGCAAATGAATAAAATACGGGGTGGAAACCAGCTTGCTTTCTCCTTTTGCTTTCTGAAGTGTGCACGTGCTCTCCTTCGGCAAACCTGAGTTATTACCTGCTCTAAGTGGATCTGCTTTGGCACGGGGTCAGACTAGATGATCTCCAAATGTCCCTTCCAACCCCTAGCATTCTGTAATTCAGCTAGGGCTTCACTGCTCATCTTATCACAGCAGCTGATGGTGTTGCTGATGGGGAGATCCACGGCAGGGATTTGGTGCTTATTTTTTAATAGTATAGGCTCTAACTTTGCTCTATAGACTGTAACATTAAGTCTGACTTGCAGACTATGGCAGATGCAAAGCAACTGCCCCCCACACGCACGCAGAGGACCTGGACAAGCAGGATTCCACCCATCAGCTGCACTGGGAAGAGAAAGGGGTGGAGAAACGGGAGCAAACTGTACGAAATTCCCTGTGCTTCCATGACTCATGAAAAAAAACCCTCCAACTGCCTCTGTCTACAGCACAGCTGTTTGGGTATTCTGAAGGAATCTGGAATGCAGTCTCAGAGCTCTCCCATGAGAACAAGTAAACATGTCATATATAAAACATTTTTATTAAAACAAATATACAACACTTTATATACAAAAATAAAATGTACAGGAAAATAGTCTATTACAGCTTAGTGATTTGATTCTTATGTACTAGACACCAACAACTAGAACCTCCTCCATCCTGCGCCCCAACTCGTGCCGGCCCCGGCGGGGTCTGCGGGGCAGTGCAGCTGGCTACGTACAGTACTGTGGGTATCACGGCGGAGCGCTAGATGGGATCTCACAAAGGCATGGCCTATAAATAAAGAGCTCTGCCCCTATCAGTGCAAAAAAACCCATGGTTTCATGCAGCAGCTCTTCAACTATTACGTGGAAATAGCTCTGACATGCCTACCAGCTGGTAACGTCCTACGAGGGGACCGGGATAAATGTACTATGTGGAAGCAAAGCCTAAACTGAATTTTCACATTTTACTGGTCTGAAGTATTTACAGAGTTTTGAAAGATCTGAAAGGTGAACTATATGTGATGCAGTAAATCAAAGAAAAGCGGGCCAATTAGTGCAATTTTTCTGACTAAGTGTAACGACAGTCATTAAGCTCAACATCACCAGTGTTGCACAAAGAAGCAGCAACCCAAACTAGAAGGTAAGAGACTCCTCTGCAGCGTCTCTGCTGAGCACTCCCTGGGTAAAGTGCTCGCAGGGGGAGGCCAGTACTCTCCTCCCCAGGACCCCCCCTATGCCGCGGTACCCCACATCGACAACCTTCCAGCAAGCGCTTTACCTCCGACACCATGACCAGGTGCGTACTGCGGCTCAGCATCCTCTGCGCCAGCACTCCTGCTAGTGAGACGGGGTCCCTTTTCGTTTTAATATTTATAATGGAGTTTTTCTTGCCACCCTTTCCAGGACTAAAAGTTAAACGGAATATAAAAGCTACTTTCTTCTTCATTCAGTCAGTAACAAACAATTTCTTCCATTCTCTTCAGGCTTGTCAAAGTTTCTACCCAAGAGCAGTTCGTGGTGGGAGGAAGCCAGGGGTTTATAACCCGCAGTGAATGACTTGCATGGTAGGTCTCACTGTCTCCAGCCAGGAGAAGTCTAGGCCGCTCTTCTGGTCGAAGAACCTGAACTCCAGGTCTCCTAGATAAAATAAAATAAGAATGAGTACTGAATCACATGCAGCAAGAACAAAATTGTGTGTCTGTATATATATAAATATATCTAAAATTGAGAGATTTCTCAGATGCGAGTAAATGCTTTAGCCTCATATTTTGCTAAAATACTCTAAGCGCTCTCTATTAAATGATAAGTTTGTAGTGATAAGACTGAGGGGGAATGGTTTTAAACTGGAAGAGGGGAGATTTAGGTGAGATCTCAGGAAGAAATTGTTTGCTGTGAGGGCGGTGAGCCCCTGGCCCAGGTTGCCCAGAGAAGCTGTGGCTGCCTCATCCCTGGAGGGGTTCAAGGCCAGGTTGGACGGGGCTTGGAGCAACCTGGTGTGGTGGGAGGTGTCCCTGCCCAGGGCAGGGGGTGGCACTGGTTGGCCTTTAAGGTCCCTTCCAACCGAAACCATTCTCTGATTGTACGATTCTATCCCATTTAAGCTATTGATAGCGGAAATTCTTCAGTTACATTGCAAGGAGCTCCTGAAAGCTGGCATAACTCATGTGTGTCTAACCCTAAGACAAATCTGTACAATACTCTGACTGAAGGCATTTTTCTCCTTTTCTTTTATATCAACGAACTCCTCACAGCCTTTCGACAGGCTACTTGGAAATCTAACATCGGGATGCGTGAATTCCTCCATTTGCTTTGCTCCCTCCCCATTAGCATCTGGCACGAAAACCCTCGTCTGCGTCACCCCATGGCCTTGACCATCAGCGACAGCCACGTCATCCCTACCTGAAGTCGTGTCGATCTCCCCATCCTGCTCCTTGTAGCTGTAAGTGCCCATAGTCTGCGTGCCTGGCTCGTTGGTGAGGAAGCCTTTCCCCCCCACGCTGGTGGTGTGCCAGTCTTGGGCTGGTTCAAGCAGCTGTAAGAGAATAGTAAGACAGTAAAAACTGCTACTTCTGCCAACATTTTATTCCTTTCTCTTCGTTAGGGGACAGGTAAGCAAAAAAGATCAAATTATATCTTCTCATACTAAATTACATAAACTTGTTTTACTCCCAGGTTAAAAAAAAAAAAAAAGTTAATGCAAAACAGGGAGGGCCGGAGCACCTTTGGTGATGAAACCCCCACCTTATCAGTGGGATAAGCGTGACATGTCTGGAAACACAGATTAAGGGCCCTCTGTGTCAGAGGTGGAGGGAAGAGCAAAATAAAGTCTGGAAAACCTTTGCAGACTCTAATACAGCAACCTTCACCTCTAGCAGCTTTCTCTGACTTTCACAGGAAGAATAAACATTTCCATGGATGTGTTATCCCCAGCTCATGTTTGTGAAGTAGCCTTCTTTTTATAATTAATTTTTCAGGCTTCCTCACTAAATAAGGGTCTTGGATTACATAAATGTATGTTCAGCTCATATAGGACTGGATCAGATAACTGTTTTCCTTCCTCGCTTGATGCAAACAGCAACTTTGGGCAACCTTTTTCTGACCATAAGGGGTAGTTTTACCTTAAAAATGTCCGAATTCATTTCCTCTTCATCTTCATCTGTGACTGTTTTGTAAGCACAAAAACGAAAAAAAAAAAAGAGAAGAAAACAGATGTAGATGTCAACTTTTTGCCCTCACGCTTCTGCTTCTTCTCCACACAACCCACTTCATATTCTCTTGTCACACAACACCACTGCCTCTTACTGTCCACCCCACCATGGGGGACACTGAGGAGGGTCTCATGGGTTTGATGCGGGGAGGCCCATCAGCAGCTCCGTACCCCCCAGCCCTTCATCACCCACACGTTGGGGCACATGGCTCCAGCCAGCTCTGAGGTCACCCCAAGAGACCAAAGCAGAGCCCGCTCAGGATGCACGATGAAGATGACTTGCACCCCAATTAAGAACCACTCTGATATAGCCATGTTCATTTTTTTGTCCCACTGGGAAGCGTGGTTACCTCTGCTGTCACTGTTGTACCCAGCTGTGTCCTGCTTCTGGCCTGACCTCCTTCCAGCTGCTTCGGGAACCCCCAGTCCCACCCTCCCGGCTCACAAATCTCTCCTCTTCTTTACAGGCTAACCTGTCTGTGCCATCGCGTTGGGCCAGCGAGACAAAGCCTGCCCCTTGGCCCACATGTACAAAGTAAACGGCATTTCAGGGACCTTTCACCCATGAGCAGGTGGCACATGTCCTTTAACCTGGCCCATTTGGGGGCTCCAGACACCCAAATCCATCAGAAGGAGGTTGGGTTTCTTTCTACAAACCAACTCTTGTCTCTCCTGGTCCCCCCAGGCACTCCTTCACTGCACTGCCTTGCCTCCAACCAACAGACCAATGAAAGATCAAGGTAGGAATAAAGAAATACCCACCTTCTGAGGACGAAGCCAGGGGAGACACCTGGAGCTGGTAGAGGTCGTTGGTGCTGTCAGCCATGGTGATTTCCATCGGTGGCCTCCAGTCGGTCAGGGAGCCACTCACCTCACAGGAGGAGAGGTCTGTGGGATGCACCAGGAGGAGTTGGCACTCATGGGAGAAGACACAACCACCTCTGTTTCCTCCCTGCCCGTCTGACGGTGCAGCCGGGCCCAGCCCCAAGAGTCATCTTTGTCTTTTGGTGCAGAGATTGTGGGTTTAACATGAACGGCACTTTCCACTCTGCTCAGACAGATAAAAACTGAGTCTCACCTATGGTGATGGACGTGCTCTCAACTTCCACTTCCTGTCCCGTGTAGTCGTGCATGGTGTAGCCACTGTGGTCATCTGGCAGAGGAGTGTTGGTTAGTCTTTCTGCTGACTCCTCCATCCTCATGTCTTCATACGACTACAAAAATAAGGGCAGAGAATGAAAGACTTGTCTAAGAATGCACAAGTTCCCAGACAAAAAAAATTTAAGCATGAAAACCACCAAAACCTCTAGCTTCTTCAGCTGCCTCTACAGACACATACCTTTCTCTTGCTCTTGTTTCTTGCTTCTCTTGAAGACTTTGACTTCCTTTCTGTTAAATAAAAATAAGACGAGTGTGAGAAAGGGCTGCAGGGCTGACATTTTAAGCGAGCGCGAGCTCTTGCAGCTTTGAGCCCTGCTCAGCAGCAAGTCCCCATCTCCTCCTCATGATGCCTTTAGAAACACTTAAAGAATTTGGGCTAAAATGAACCATTTGTGCAAACTATTACCCATGGCAATAACCAGTGAGTAACCCCAGTAGCACCAGTGCTACCAAGAGGTCTTCCCAAGTGGAGCAGGGAATTTAAGTGGTGTTTAAGGTGCATAATCCCAGCTGGATTGCTGAGGGCATACCTTTCTTCTGATCCTTTGTCAGGGGCGGCAGCATCCTGTAAACCCTGACAGCACTGGAGCCTTTGTTGATGCTTTTATCTTTCACTTCTTCGATGTCAGGCAGGGAATTCATGGCACAGCGGAAATTTGCCTTCCAGGTTTTCGGGTCAGGGTCTTTCTCACCTACTTTATATCTTCCTATAAATAAGAGATGGGGTGAGTGTTTAGACTTTTCTGCGCTAGCTCTTCCCACCAAAAATTTTTTAAAAATCTCTATTTTCTCTGATATGTATACTAGTAGTTAATATAACTATCCAAGTCAAGACAAAAAAAACCAAGATATTGATCTGACTGATGGAAATGTAAAGCCAGCACACACCTGTATGAATGGCCCAGCTCCGGAAAAGGCAGGCGTCTTTCTCCATGTCCCAGCCATGCTTAGCTGCATGTTTCCACGGGATTTGAAACATCATCTTATCCTGAAGTTAAACCAATAGAGATTTTAATTGAAAAAAGAAGCATTACATGCCAGTTTGGAATGATAGATTTAATCAAAGACTTCTCAGTAGCAGCTCAGAAACTTTACAAACCCTCTGCCCTGTGTCTTAATTAAGCATCCATTGGTCCATCCATCTATTTTGCCCAATGCATGCGAGGCTGTTTAAGAGTTCTGAAACTGGGAAAGCCATACATGGTATGGTAGAGTAGAAGTACCAATTTTACCCCAGAATCATTTAAATACATTGCATCTAATCTATTAGTCTATCATCAAGCACAGTATATTTTCCAGGTACACTTCGGTTAATATTCCTTTTTAAAGTTGCCCGTAAGATCCTGCAGGAATCTGAAGAAAAACATGTCCTAGCTTAAGTATCATCTTGGGATGGATATGGAGACCTCAGAGAAAGAGACCTGGCTCAATTAGCCCACTGATCTCGCCCTGGGCTACAGGTACAGGGATGTGCCTTCCAGGGCAAAGTGAGACAAATCCAGGGTTTCCTTCAGGCCAAATCTTAAAACTAGGAGCAACTGGGAGTGTTACAGTAGTTACTGAACTGGGACAGCAGGTGACTTGGCTCAAACGGGCTGCAGGAATTAAAAGAGTTCTCATGGCTCTCCATCATGTTCAGATTGCATATAATTTATCATTTCCCAGGCAAAAAAATGGAACTACTACATTCTGTACCAACCAGAGCTACCTTTTCTGAAAGCAAAACTAGCTGTTTTTTAAATAGAAAGTTTGCAAGTTTTCTCCACGTTCTTCTTTCCTTTATGATCTTGACCCATGTTTAGTGTAATCTAAGAACAAGAATGGTTAAAGATACAGAAGTAAAAATAATAACGATAATAACAGTAATAAGCAACCCTCACCTTGTTAATCCATATCAGTCCTGGTATTTGATTGGAATTAATCTGCATTTCCAACCAGGGCCTCATGCGCATTCTTGATACCGGCATGGTGTCTGTGGAAGAATTAACAGGTCAGCAAAAACCTCATCACTACTTTAACCACCCTGCAATGCCACCCCTCCCTTCCCCCTGCACGGCAGGCACTGCCACTAACGCCACCGATGCAAACAAAACTACTTTTCCAGCATTTTAACTCATTTTCGGTATCTTCCACCTGCTCCCGCAGGGTCGCGCTTCCCGCTCTGCCCGGGGAGTGCCAAAAATACCCCCGGAGCTTGGAACCCTGGAANCCCGCCGCGCAGGCGGAGCGGGGCGGCCCGGCGCTCCCAGCCCTTCCTCTGCAGAACAAAAATTTCCTGTTTGCGGTGGTTTTTTTCCAAGACAGATTTCCCAAACAACACATTTCTAACTCGCACCAGCGACGCGCTCGGCAGCGGCGGGGCACGCGGGGGCCCCCGCGACGCGGCCNGCCCTCTGTGTCAGAGGTGGAGGGAAGAGCAAAATAAAGTCTGGAAAACCTTTGCAGACTCTAATACAGCAACCTTCACCTCTAGCAGCTTTCTCTGACTTTCACTGGAAGAATAAACATTTCCATGGATGTGTTATCCCCAGCTCATGTTTGTGAAGTAGCCTTCTTTTTATAATTAATTTTTCAGGCTTCCTCACTAAATAAGGGTCTTGGATTACATAAATGTATGTTCAGCTCATATAGGACTGGATCAGATAACTGTTTTCCTTCCTCGCTTGATGCAAACAGCAACTTTGGGCAACCTTTTTCTGACCATAAGGGGTAGTTTTACCTTAAAAATGTCCGAATTCATTTCCTCTTCATCTTCATCTGTGACTGTTTTGTAAGCACAAAAACGAAAAAAAAAAAAGAGAAGAAAACAGATGTAGATGTCAACTTTTTGCCCTCACGCTTCTGCTTCTTCTCCACACAACCCACTTCATATTCTCTTGTCACACAACACCACTGCCTCTTACTGTCCACCCCACCATGGGGGACACTGAGGAGGGTCTCATGGGTTTGATGCGGGGAGGCCCATCAGCAGCTCCGTACCCCCCAGCCCTTCATCACCCACACGTTGGGGCACATGGCTCCAGCCAGCTCTGAGGTCACCCCAAGAGACCAAAGCAGAGCCCGCTCAGGATGCACGATGAAGATGACTTGCACCCCAATTAAGAACCACTCTGATATAGCCATGTTCATTTTTTTGTCCCACTGGGAAGCGTGGTTACCTCTGCTGTCACTGTTGTACCCAGCTGTGTCCTGCTTCTGGCCTGACCTCCTTCCAGCTGCTTCGGGAACCCCCAGTCCCACCCTCCCGGCTCACAAATCTCTCCTCTTCTTTACAGGCTAACCTGTCTGTGCCATCGCGTTGGGCCAGCGAGACAAAGCCTGCCCCTTGGCCCACATGTACAAAGTAAACGGCATTTCAGGGACCTTTCACCCATGAGCAGGTGGCACATGTCCTTTAACCTGGCCCATTTGGGGGCTCCAGACACCCAAATCCATCAGAAGGAGGTTGGGTTTCTTTCTACAAACCAACTCTTGTCTCTCCTGGTCCCCCCAGGCACTCCTTCACTGCACTGCCTTGCCTCCAACCAACAGACCAATGAAAGATCAAGGTAGGAATAAAGAAATACCCACCTTCTGAGGACGAAGCCAGGGGAGACACCTGGAGCTGGTAGAGGTCGTTGGTGCTGTCAGCCATGGTGATTTCCATCGGTGGCCTCCAGTCGGTCAGGGAGCCACTCACCTCACAGGAGGAGAGGTCTGTGGGATGCACCAGGAGGAGTTGGCACTCATGGGAGAAGACACAACCACCTCTGTTTCCTCCCTGCCCGTCTGACGGTGCAGCCGGGCCCAGCCCCAAGAGTCATCTTTGTCTTTTGGTGCAGAGATTGTGGGTTTAACATGAACGGCACTTTCCACTCTGCTCAGACAGATAAAAACTGAGTCTCACCTATGGTGATGGACGTGCTCTCAACTTCCACTTCCTGTCCCGTGTAGTCGTGCATGGTGTAGCCACTGTGGTCATCTGGCAGAGGAGTGTTGGTTAGTCTTTCTGCTGACTCCTCCATCCTCATGTCTTCATACGACTACAAAAATAAGGGCAGAGAATGAAAGACTTGTCTAAGAATGCACAAGTTCCCAGACAAAAAAAATTTAAGCATGAAAACCACCAAAACCTCTAGCTTCTTCAGCTGCCTCTACAGACACATACCTTTCTCTTGCTCTTGTTTCTTGCTTCTCTTGAAGACTTTGACTTCCTTTCTGTTAAATAAAAATAAGACGAGTGTGAGAAAGGGCTGCAGGGCTGACATTTTAAGCGAGCGCGAGCTCTTGCAGCTTTGAGCCCTGCTCAGCAGCAAGTCCCCATCTCCTCCTCATGATGCCTTTAGAAACACTTAAAGAATTTGGGCTAAAATGAACCATTTGTGCAAACTATTACCCATGGCAATAACCAGTGAGTAACCCCAGTAGCACCAGTGCTACCAAGAGGTCTTCCCAAGTGGAGCAGGGAATTTAAGTGGTGTTTAAGGTGCATAATCCCAGCTGGATTGCTGAGGGCATACCTTTCTTCTGATCCTTTGTCAGGGGCGGCAGCATCCTGTAAACCCTGACAGCACTGGAGCCTTTGTTGATGCTTTTATCTTTCACTTCTTCGATGTCAGGCAGGGAATTCATGGCACAGCGGAAATTTGCCTTCCAGGTTTTCGGGTCAGGGTCTTTCTCACCTACTTTATATCTTCCTATAAATAAGAGATGGGGTGAGTGTTTAGACTTTTCTGCGCTAGCTCTTCCCACCAAAAATTTTTTAAAAATCTCTATTTTCTCTGATATGTATACTAGTAGTTAATATAACTATCCAAGTCAAGACAAAAAAAACCAAGATATTGATCTGACTGATGGAAATGTAAAGCCAGCACACACCTGTATGAATGGCCCAGCTCCGGAAAAGGCAGGCGTCTTTCTCCATGTCCCAGCCATGCTTAGCTGCATGTTTCCACGGGATTTGAAACATCATCTTA
The DNA here is from genome assembly GCA_013400035.1 of Rynchops niger. NCBI lineage: Eukaryota > Metazoa > Chordata > Aves > Charadriiformes > Laridae > Rynchops > Rynchops niger. The sequence continues at coordinate 329,550 of VXBH01009456.1, forward strand.
TCCTGAAGTTAAACCAATAGAGATTTTAATTGAAAAAAGAAGCATTACATGCCAGTTTGGAATGATAGATTTAATCAAAGACTTCTCAGTAGCAGCTCAGAAACTTTACAAACCCTCTGCCCTGTGTCTTAATTAAGCATCCATTGGTCCATCCATCTATTTTGCCCAATGCATGCGAGGCTGTTTAAGAGTTCTGAAACTGGGAAAGCCATACATGGTATGGTAGAGTAGAAGTACCAATTTTACCCCAGAATCATTTAAATACATTGCATCTAATCTATTAGTCTATCATCAAGCACAGTATATTTTCCAGGTACACTTCGGTTAATATTCCTTTTTAAAGTTGCCCGTAAGATCCTGCAGGAATCTGAAGAAAAACATGTCCTAGCTTAAGTATCATCTTGGGATGGATATGGAGACCTCAGAGAAAGAGACCTGGCTCAATTAGCCCACTGATCTCGCCCTGGGCTACAGGTACAGGGATGTGCCTTCCAGGGCAAAGTGAGACAAATCCAGGGTTTCCTTCAGGCCAAATCTTAAAACTAGGAGCAACTGGGAGTGTTACAGTAGTTACTGAACTGGGACAGCAGGTGACTTGGCTCAAACGGGCTGCAGGAATTAAAAGAGTTCTCATGGCTCTCCATCATGTTCAGATTGCATATAATTTATCATTTCCCAGGCAAAAAAATGGAACTACTACATTCTGTACCAACCAGAGCTACCTTTTCTGAAAGCAAAACTAGCTGTTTTTTAAATAGAAAGTTTGCAAGTTTTCTCCACGTTCTTCTTTCCTTTATGATCTTGACCCATGTTTAGTGTAATCTAAGAACAAGAATGGTTAAAGATACAGAAGTAAAAATAATAACGATAATAACAGTAATAAGCAACCCTCACCTTGTTAATCCATATCAGTCCTGGTATTTGATTGGAATTAATCTGCATTTCCAACCAGGGCCTCATGCGCATTCTTGATACCGGCATGGTGTCTGTGGAAGAATTAACAGGTCAGCAAAAACCTCATCACTACTTTAACCACCCTGCAATGCCACCCCTCCCTTCCCCCTGCACGGCAGGCACTGCCACTAACGCCACCGATGCAAACAAAACTACTTTTCCAGCATTTTAACTCATTTTCGGTATCTTCCACCTGCTCCCGCAGGGTCGCGCTTCCCGCTCTGCCCGGGGAGTGCCAAAAATACCCCCGGAGCTTGGAACCCTGGAAAGGGGCTGTTCGCGGGGGCTGTTCGTTCGCCCGTGCTGCGGGGGGCGCTTTGCGTGGCCCTGACCCCCACCCGGAGACGGATCCCACCGCCAGCACCGGCCCAGTTCTCCCGGGAGCGGGTCTCCCCGCGGGGACCGGTGCGGATCTGCGGGACCCTCCCCCGCGACTGCACTAACTGTACAGTCGCCTTCTTAAAAGTTTATTATTAATTAAATTGCGCAAGGCTGGGGGGGTGCCCGGCCCTGCTGCAGGGGGGAATCCCCAATTAGCAGCTNTCAACGGCTGAGCGGAGCCTCCGGCAGCCACGCCCGGACGTGCCCGTCCCCGCGGGTGCGGGGGGACATCCCGCTCCGTCCCGTCCCCTCCCGCGGGTCGGGCAATGGGCCGCAGGGATGGCCGGTGCCCACAGGGGCGACGAGCCCCTCTCCCTTAACCCGCCTTCTTGTGCGAGCGGAGCCGTGCCGTGCTCCTGCTCCCCGGGATCCTGCGGGGTACGCCTATCTCCCGGAGCCCCCGCTGCGCTGCAAAGCCGGGGTGGGGGGGACGACGACCTCCTCGACGGGAGGGGACGCCCCGGGACCCACCTGGCTGGGCTGTGCTGTGTGTCCCGCGGTGAGACGAGCCGATAGGACTGCAGCCGTGCGATGCCGCCGCCCGCCGCCCCACCTCTGCCGCCCGCGGGACGCGCCCTCGGGTATAACGCGGCGGGGCCCGGGATTCCCCGCCGCCCCGGGCCCGGCTGCGGCTCAGCCAATCAGCGCCGCCGCGGGGGGCGGCCGCGCCTCCCATTGGCTGCCGCCGGCGCCATCACTTCGGGGAAATCACGCTGTTGTAGCACCAGCGGCGNGGCCCCGCCCCCTGGCCGCGGTCCCGCGTGGGGGCGGCTCCGGCAGCGCGGGGGCGGCTCAGGGTCCGCGGGGCGCCTCGAGCAACGCCCGGGCGGCACCCCCGGGGACGGGCTCCGGCACACAGGGGATCCGGCCCCCAGCCGCCGGAGGGGTCCTGTCCTTGTCCCCCCGAAGGATCCAGCCCCTGTCCCCCGAGAGATGCAGCCCCCATCCCACCGCGGGATCCAGCACCCATCGCATGGAGGGATCCTGCCCTGTCCCACAGAGGGATCCAGCCCCCATGTCATGGAGGGATTCAGCATCCATCCAACCCAGGGATCCAGCCTCCATCCCACGGAGGGAGCCAGCCCCAGTCCCCTGAGGGACCCAGTCCCCCATCCCACAGAGGGATCCAGACTCTGCCCCAAGGAGGGATCCAGCCCTCGTCCCACCAAGGGATCCGTCCCCCATCCCACAGAGGGATGCTGTCCCCGTCCCATACAGGGATCCAGCCCCCATCCCGCCAAGGGTTCCATCCCCTAAGGGATCCAACCCCAGCCCCCGCCAAGGGGCTCAGCCCCAGCCCATGCTCCCCCTCTGCAGCCACTGTTTAGGCACATCCCGGGCAGCTGGATGCAGCCTAGCAATCCCAATACGCAGACTCCCAGACATTCCGCCAGCCCAGAGCAACCCGCACAAATTTGGAAAGGAAGTGAATGAAAAGCAGGGTCCCGATGAGGCAATTGTGAGCCGGGTTGGGAGCTCAGCCAGCAGCTGGGCTGCTCCCAGTCACCCTGCTGCAGCGCATTGAGGAACCCGCCCCAGTTTCACCTCTAAGCAGCCCAGTTCCCCGGAGCAAGGCCGTGGGACTCTGGGCTGGTACCAGCTCCAAAGGGCATAGTCTTGCTACTGACAGCAGGACTAATGAACGGGGAGATACAAAGCTGTATTTTCATTTATTCAGATTTAGCAATTTGCAGAAGGGATGTGGTAGGGCCTGGAGGGTCGCGGGTGGTAGAAAGAAGGTCAGGTCAATAGAAAAGGAAATATATGAAGGTGGTGAGCAATGCTCCTGACAATCTCCCCTGCATTTACGCTTTCATGGTGTGTAGTGGTCAGATGCAACTTGTCCAGTGTCAGCCCGATTCCCCCCAGTGGTGGAAGCAGAGGCTGAAAGAAACGGGTCAGTGGAGTCACCAGAGCAATTCCTCTGCACATCATGGTGCTCCTAAGCTGGGGGACCGGCCTGTCACACAGGTCTCCACAGGGTCTCAGCAGACCACTTTTCTGGTGAGAAGTGGCACTCCAGACACTGCCAGGGCTCGTTCTGTCATACGCTTGAAACCTCGACAGTCAAATGGGATTGCTCAGCCTAGTTAGAGCTGTAGCGCAGTCTGGTTTCAGTGCTTCTTCCCATAAAGCTCCCAGATAAGATCCAGTCTCGGTCGCTTGGCTGCAGGGGTTTAAGATTTGCCGAGGCTCTGGTTTCACAGCACGCGTTTGCCATAGGTTGTGCAATAGCTTACAGCATGAGATGTGCTGCCCATCATCCCCTCTCGTGTGAACGGCGATGCAGGGCAAGGCAGGCATTTTGCAAAACCCGGGGAATTTTTTTTCTCCCATCTTCCCCTGGCCTGGGCTGAGCTGATCCAGAAGAACTGTATTAGGAGGCATAAAGGGTGACCACTGGTATTGTCCTCTCCTACCGTTTGTGGATGAAGCGTGTGGAAGAGAAATGATGGCTTGACAGACAGCTACGGAAACCATCAGGATTTCTCTCCAATCCACTGGATCTGGATGAAAGTGAGATTAGATTTGGACCCAATGCCTTCAATCCAGCCTTCAGTCCAGCAGAATACGAGAGCATTTTTGTTTATTCCTTAATTTTCAATACTTTCAAGGCAGGTCTGAGGTCGTACGCAATGGGAAAGAGGTATATTGGGAGAAAAGCAGAGATGCCCAGGCAAAGAGCAGGGCACACTCACGCTGCCTGGACTGGCGAGGGTTCTCCTTTTTTAATATAAAGATAAAAGAAAAGCCCAATCTTGGATTTAAGGGCAGAAAAAAAAAACAAACACCCAACCATATGCTTTCTGTAAACTTTTTTTTTTTGTCTGCTTGACACTTTACCTTGTGGTAGTATCCTCCAGTCAGGGCTTTGGTGCTGGGTGAGGCACCATTCACCAGTGCGCTTTCAGTGTAAAGAAAGATATAGCATATTAGGGAAATTAAACAAATAATAAAAGAAGGAGAGTGGCACACAGACAAGGTGGGGACATTTATAGCTGTGTGAGAGGCATAGGTTCACCCCTCAGCGTAACATGTCCAGAAATCTAAAGTAGGAAGAAGTAACATAAAAGTAGCTTGAAAAAGAGATGACAGAAGGTATTTGAGGTTCCAGTGCAAATGTCCCCCACAAAAATAGTCACAACACCTCTTATACAACCTAAATATTGACAAAAAGATCAGGCTGCCCTTCCTTTCAAGCTCCAACCGCCCATGGTTTGTTTTTAACCCCTCAGCCAGCTTTGAGAAAAATGAATTCTGGGCTTCCTGGTCTGATGGGCCAAAGTGTACATACACTAAATGTATCTGAGATACTTTAAATGACTACGGTGGCTTGTTTGATATATGAGTTCAGCACTGCTATGATCCTTACTGGCTGTTTTTAGTATGTCTCATTGCCAGGAAATGGCACCCGGCAACAGACCCATAGACCTAGAATAGAAACACATGAAGGGAGGTTAATAGTCCCAGCCCTAAACCTCCACTTCTTTGCTCTGGCTTCAACCCGCAGAGATCCTACTCAGTGGAACTTAATTGACATTTACATCTGCGTTCTTTCCCATATCTGCACAGCAGGTTTACATGGAACATGACCTGCCCAAGCTGGGATGCCTTGTGTTTGTTTGCTTCTTTGTTATCTCTGGGCTGAAACAAGGAAATAACAAGTTGTCTCTTACCGATGTTATTGTGTGTCGGGTTCTCCTTACACTTTACGCTATGGTTACAAAGCCTTCTCCTCACAAAACCGACTCCTTCCTCCCATTTATACCACTATACCACTGCTGTTTCAGCAATGTAGCAAGGATATGCACCTAAATTTGCCGTGTACTTGTATAAAAGTATGAAGAAGGAATAATCCACGCACCTCAAGGAGTCAATAAATGGTTTGCCATAAACCCGTTCTGCTCCACCCAGGTTATCGCCCAGCAAGAGCTGCCATGAACGCCACCATCTCTGATGCTCTGCAGAGTTGAAGCCCTGTTCCAGCTTTATTTCATAGCCTTCTTACCTCCTTTTGCTTCTCAACTCCCTTAATCTCCCCCCTTTTCCGTATTACCCCTGTGATTTGCCCCTTCTCTTGGTTTAATGGTAAATTGAGACACGGAGAAACAGATTGCTAAAATACTTCATCACGTTTACCCGATCCAGGGAGATCCCAAGTCTGGGCTTGTTTTCCTAATGCAGAGGAAATATTTAATAACATTTTTATTTAAAACCAAACCAAATCCCCAACTGATGTTCCAGTAAGTGTATTGGTTATTCCTTAACAGGCACCTCTCTGTCTCCATCAGTAGTGCCCTGAAATAAGGTGCTTTTAGGAAGACTGTATTTCAAGTAATGCTAAAAAGCAGGAACCACGTGGCAACGGCCACAGAGACCCTGGCAATGCCCATGAGAAGGGAGGGTTAGGAACTGGGCACACTTGCTCCAAGGTGGCCCTTTTTTCCCTGTCTTCGCTGCCATGGTTGGTTAATCTGCCATAAAAAGCAGCTCAAGATGCCTCCACTCCTGTGCTGTGTGAAACAAATGGTGGTTAATATTGAACCGCGTGTGCAGCGGAACTGGCGGTGCCCAGCCGGCGGTGCTGTTTCCCAGCCAGCCCAGCCTCCAGCTGAAGGCCCAGCTGTCACCCCCCCCAGTGACAAGTGGCACAAACTTTCTTGCCCATGGGTGCCCAGCCTGGAGCCAGGGCTGCCCAGAGCAGGCTGCTTTTCCAGCAATGCAAAAGCAGCATCTTTTCCACCCTGTCTCTGCGATGCTCCTCCATTGTGGGGATGAGACCTTCCGTGAGACCTTCCACGCTTTACCCCCAGGCAACCCTGTGGGTAAACCCCAGGCAAACAGGGCTCTGAACATCCAGAAATACTTTCTGAGGAGCTGGGGAGTGAAGGGGAGAAAACCAGCATGCTCCAGTGCAAAAGCAGTTGCAGAAGCAGCTGCAGACTCCCGAGCCGTGTCCACCTCCAAGTTTGCTGGAGCAGCAGCATAGGAGTCTATCAGCTTTCTGATAACTTCCCAGCCCGGGCCTCCCTTCCGAGCTGAGCAGAAGGTAGATTGCCCTTCCCTCACAGAAGGCGATGCTGCAGGAGCATGGGGGCGTGTGCGGCAGGATGGGGATGCCCCGTAGCACCTTGTTTACTGCACATGCCATGCAGCAAAGGCACCGGCCCTGCACTCCATGAGGTGTGGAAAGGGCAAATGATCCTCAAGCTGTAAATCCCGAAGGTGTCTTGGTCTTGGGGGGAAAGAGCTTGAGCTCAATGTCAAGTGTTGATGGCTGTCTTTGCTTTGAAGATTTTTCTGCCCCGGGACTCTGAATCCAAACAGTGGAGAAGCTGGGGAGAAGTGGGGAATACCTGCTCCAGTGATGGGGAGATTGGGAGATGGGAGATGGGGGGGTTGGGGAGAGGGGAGATGGGGAGGTGGGAGATGGGAAGAGTGGGAGAGGGGGAGGTGGGAGACGGGAGGTGGGGAGATGGGGAGAAGGAGGAGGGGGGATGAGCACACGGGGAGATGGGGATGGGGGCTGCCACAGAAAGCTGCCTCTGGCAGATGGCAGCGAGCCGCGGGAGGGAGCGGAGCCGAGGTCTGCATGCCCGGGCAGTATTTGGGTGGGGGGCGTGAACAACCACAGGATGGAGCAGGGGTTTGCGGAGGGGAAGAGCGGGAGCATGGCGAGAGAGAGCCTCTTATCTGCTTCCTCACGGCCCTGGCTGCTTCCTTCCATCGCTGCATCGTGACCTCTCCATGCCTGCCAACACTCAACAGTCCTTCCACACCCTGCTCTTCTGGGGGTTTGTTCCTCCTTTCTACCTGTTTTCAGGCAAACCCGCTCTAATGCAAATCCTTTCTCATTTTCTCCCCCACTTGCCTTCCTCCCCTTTCCCCATCACACTCAGAAACGATTATTTCTTTTCAGCATGGCTAACTGGGGCATACAAAATGCGTGCGGAGTGTTCGCCGTCACCTGGGGAATGCCACGGTTGCCTGCTAACGAGTACTGAAAACCGTCACAGCCTTATGCCAGCGCACGTCCCTCCTACGGGCTCTCTGGGCTGAGAGGGGTTAATGCAGGGCAGACTCGAGGAGCAGAGATGGAGTACCAGCCTCAAAAACTGCTAACAACCAAAAACAAAAATAAATAGCTGCTTCTCAGTTGGTAGCCCTGAGAGCGCAGGACTTGCTGCGAGCTGTTTCCATTTCTTATAAATGCCTCTCTTACAAAAAGGAAGTTTGGTTGAAGCACATGCAGGAGAATGAATAATATCAGCAATGTTGAAACTCTGCCCAGATGGCATGAGGTAATACTAGTGAGTGCTCTGATCCATAGGCTACAATAAATAGATCCTGGGATGGGCCGCTTATGGTTTCCTGGAATTGGACAGACCTATCTCAGGACCCGAAATCACTTCAGTTCTCCCCACTGATGGCACGGTGAATTATTAAACTAAACCGAAAAGAGCTTCTGGGCTTGGTTTGGTGGGAAAAAAGGAAATTCCAAGAATTTGATTTGTGTCTCCGGACTTCCCCCGCTCTTTACTTTTCTCTCAACCTTGCAGGAGGATGTGGACCCTTCATGACCTATTTGCCAAGGAAAGCCCTGTGAGCTGCAGGCACCTGGCAGCTGTGACGAGTTTGCCTAACAAGGGTGCAGAGCTGCAACAGCCTGAGCCTCCCTGCCAAAGGTCAGAGATAGTGGGTCCTCTCCTGGTGTCTGTGGGTCACGGCCACGGCTGAGTGCTCCGCCAGCCCAGCCAGGGGCAGCAGTGGGGCCATGCTGTCCTGAGGTGTCCTGGCATGCCGGTAGCTGACCCATGTGAAGCTGAACAGGGCATCCATTCATTTCACACTGCTGAAGTCCCACCGATGCAGCTGAGGCTGACGACAGTAGAAAAAAAAAGTGAGTTGGGTGCTAAAGATTTAGTTTCTTACATGCCCTTAGAGTATCCGCCTGAAGGTAACGGGTCTGGATGAACCCACTCACCCAAGCAGCCACCTGAAGAGCAGGAGTGAAACCAAAGGGAGCCGCACCCTGCAGGACAAACGGCACACCGTGGGCAAGGCTGGTTGTGCTTCTTGCCTGGCTCCAAGCTGGGAGGGTTTTCTCTTTGCTGGACTGATGGGAAAAGGTGCCAGACTTCCCAGCTGTGGGAAGGGGAAAGACAGGCCAGCAGAGCCAGCGGCTGCGTGGTGCTGTGCCTCCAGCCCATCGCAGGCATAGGCAAGGTCCCGCTCGCACCATGCTTGGGCTGGGGGCTCACTGGGGCCACCACCCACCTCCTGCCCACCCTCCCCGCACTCCTGCCCCCACGGAGCTCCTGCCTGCACCGCACTGTTGCCGACCAGCCAAGCCTGACAGCTGGAGAGGGCCAGGGTACCTCCGAGCACAGAGGCAGGGACACCCTGGGAACTTAATGTAACTCTTCAGGAAAAGCTGTCTTGGTGCGGAGGCTGCAGTGCGGTGACCCCTGAGTGTGTCACCTCTGCTCTGCCTTGGGAGAACCAGCAATAACACCCGCTCTGTTTGAAATGCTCCATCCCAGCTTTGTGTGAGGGTGCTGCCAAAAAGGAAGCTCTTGGAGATGCTGAAAAAGCGCTGCTGGGCTTGTCACGTTAGCACCGTCAGGAGCCAAGAGAGGGGGCAGCGAAGGTGGGAGGCGCTGGGATGGTGGCTGGCACCCAGCCTGAGCCAGGTCCTGCGACAGGGCAGAAGCCCTGGTTGTGCTGGGAGGCACTGGGAGGGGACCAGGGCAGGTTGGTATCGAGGACCTCATAGGGCAACCTCAGCAAATAGTGAAAATCATGTGCTGCAAGCAACAGATGTTAAAATATTTGAGTCTTATTCCCTGTTTTGTTTATTATTATTTATTGGCTATTAACCTTCATGCCGACTGTAAACATCTCTCTCCAAATATAGACCACAGGTGAGAACAGCAGCCTTATTTGATAACAATGCAATTTTAAAATAATTACTTTAAAATAATTCTAAAATAATGTCACTTTCAGGCATTGCTTTTAGACACTGTAAAAGGGGGTGCTATGTGCGCTGGCCTTTCCTCTGAAAAGGGAAAAGCTAAGGGACGTGCCCAGCTGGACGCCGGAGAGCTCATTGTAGTTCGGATGACCATGTCCCATCTGCTGGAGGGACATTGGTGTGTTTGTCGCAGGGGGAAGGACCCCTCGCATCCTTTTCTACACCAAGGAATTGAGGCACCCCCTGTAACAGCACCCGCTAGCCAGGTGTGACACCCAGGGGAAGGGGACACCTTGCAGGGAATGGCTGTCTCATGTGGGTCCCCTGTACAAACGCATCACCTTCCCCTGTCAAACAGTTGTGACTTCATAGACTGGTTGGGGTTGGAAGGGACCTCAAAGGTCATCCAGTGCCACCCCCTGCCCTGGGCAGGGACACCTCCCACCACCCCAGGTTGCTCCAAGCCCCGGCCAACCTGGCCTTGAACCCCTCCAGGGATGGGGCAGCCACAGCTTCTCTGGGCAACCTGGGCCAGGGGCTCACCACCCTCACAGCAAAGAATTCCTTCCTAATATCCAATATAAATCTCCCCTCTTTCAGTGTAAAACCGTCCCCCCTCGTCCCATGGCTTCCCTCCCTGATCCAGAGTCCCTCCCCAGCTTTCCTGGAGCCCCTTGAGGGACTGGAAGGGGCTCGAAGGTCTCCCCGGAGCCTTCTCTTCTCCCGGCTGAACCCCCCCCGCTCTCTCAGCCTGTCCTCCCAGCAGAGGGGCTCCAGCCCTCCCAGCATCTCTGGGGCCTCCTCTGGCCCCGCTCCAACAGCTCCGTGTCCTTCTGCTGTTGGTGCCCCAGAGCTGGAGACAGCACTGCAGGGGGGTCTCAAGAGAGTGAGTGATTTCTACTGGAAGAAGCACAGATATTTTTTTTTTTAAATTATTGTTTTTTAACATCTTCTGATGCCCCGCTGGAGACCCCTGGCCACCAGTTCACCTTCCATGGCTGAAATCTCAGAGCAGGTTGGCTGTCCCTGCCACACAGCCACCCTTGCCTCCTTTGGAGATGGCAGGAGAGACCATCCCACCCGTGTTTGCTCCCCAAGCCCCCGCTGTGGGTGGCAGTGATGCCCTGCAGCATGTGACTCCCTGCTGGGTTCCCTCACAGAATCGCTGACTTTTTGGGCTGGAATGGAGAAGTTCCCCTCTGGCCGGGGCTGGCGAGGCGCTGCTAGGTTAAGCGGTGAGTCCGCACTTTGGGGGGGCCGCTGGTCCCCCACCTGGGCAGACTTGCGGGGCTCCAAGCAGGGCTGGGGAAGGGCAGTGAGTGGGGGGGGCTCGGGCTGCTCCTCCTGCCCTTTTTCTCCCCCTGCCTTTTTTTTTTTTTTCCCTTTTTCTC
>VXBH01009456.1:355209-370158 GCA_013400035.1 Rynchops niger
CTAGAAGAGCATCCTGAAGTGGTGCTGCTCCACAGGGTGGAGCCTGGAGCACCTCTGCCATGGAAACAGCTCTGCTGCTTGGTCAAAGGCTGGTCCCAAGCTGGGGAAACTGAGAAGTTTTGTAAAGACTGGTCTTGACCTAAATTACACAAACTAAAATCTTTTCTTAGGAAAGAGGCTGTCAAGAGGAATGTCGTTTGCAGTTCTGTAATGGTCCATGGGAGTGATTGCTTGCTGGGAACAAAATGCACAGTATCTGACCAATTTTTTGGGGGAAGAAAAGTTTTAACTCTGCTTGGGGAGGTTGGAACCCACCAGGCAGAGGTGGACTGGGTCAGGGGTACAGTGGGAACGATGCTCTGATTGGTTTTTTTACAGTATTAGTTTTAGTATATAAGATTTATTGAGTATGTACTAATTAATGTATGTAACTTATTAAGTATGTATTACCAACTACACCACAAAAGCATACATGATTTTAAATGCAAGGACTAACCAAGCCTTTTATTTTCACAGATTTTCCCTTGTTCTACACAAAGTGACCCGTAGCAAGAAACGCCTGGTTTTGTATTGTTTTGGCCAGGCTCCTCGGTGGTGTGGAAGACACTTGGAAGAAGAGAGAAAATGTTGGCCAGGTGGCCTTGACTCCTTCATTTGCTGTCCACTGTTGCTGCTCCTGCTCAGGTAGGTGAGGAGTGCAGCACGGTCCCAATCCCACTCTGGACACTGCCGGCGGTGGGATTCTGTCCGATGCCACCCCACGCTCAGCTTGACTGAGCCATTGCACAACGTGGGACGCTTCCTACAGAGAAAAAGAAAGGCAGAAGGGAAGAGGAAAGCCAGGGGAAGGAAGATGACCCAGGGGAGCCAGTTGTTGCTCAGGACTCGGCCAAAACTAATGGAAACGTAGGTGTCTGCTGCTCGCTCTCTGCCCCAGCCTGCAGTAAAGGCACGGCCACTGGCCAGCCCAGGCGGCACTGGAAAGCTTTCCAGCCTCCTGGGAAATGTCAGCGGGAATGGCAGCCAGGATAGTTCAAAAAAAGAAAAAAACTTAAACTGTTGTCCTCTAACTGCCTGAAGTGGCAAGGCAGAGGAGCAGCGGTGGGATGCTCGCCTCTTCGCGTCCCGGCAATTACTTCTGGGCAGCTTCAACATCTCTTCTGCTTTCCAAAAACCTTTGGCTTCCCCAGCCAGAAAATGAAACTGGTAGGAGCTCAGAAACCTGTGATTATAGCTCTTTCTACCTAAACAATTCAGTATATTTGTTTGTAGCTTTTTGTTTCTTATTTTTCTGATTTTTATTGTGGGGTTTCAGTTCCAACACCACACATCACACTCTGCAGGAGCCTGTCCTCTGCATTGGGCCAGAGACCTTCCCCAGAGCAGGCTCTGCCTGAGTTTTTTTTTTTTTTCTCTTTTTGCCTCTACGTCTTGAGAATGAAAGCCTTAAGGCTTTTCCTCTCCACTTGGAGGGCTGAACAGCCTTGTGTATGTTGATGGAATTTTAGAGGTTGCCCAGCCAGGCTCGTCACTCCCTCTGCCCTTGCCTGTATAGCCTTTCCCTCCCCGGGCTCCTGAAAACCTTATTTATGTTCCTTGGTGACTGGTTTGAGACAGCACCTTCCCTGTCTCTTCTCAAATGACTTTTCCATAGGCTGGCCAGTTGGCAAACGGATGATACACCACGTTGGCAGCACACCAAAAATCCATTTCTCCCACTCAGGGTATTTCAAAATGCTCCCAATATGTCTTATAATCCTGACACCCGTATTCCCGAAGAGCAGATAGCATAAAATGAGAATTCCAGGTGCCCCAAACTCTGTTAACCTGTACTAGCACAGGAAGCCAAATGCTTCCGGAAGAGCAAAATGGAAAGAAAACAGATTTGCCTGTGCTTTGCCCTGTGTGGATGGACCCACCACAAGGTAATGCGAAGGGCTAGTGAAAGAATACACCTGTAGGTATGGGCTGAGCTTAGGCAAGGTTGTGTTAAAATATGATGTAACTAGAGATCTCCCCTGCTTAATTAGTTAATTAAGGTCCAGTGTGGTCTTTTAAGCTGTCAGTAGCATTTGTCTGCACTCACCCTGTGAAGTTTAGCTTGGCGTGGGTGAGCAATATCCTCCCCACCCATGGGTACATCATGTTACTGCTGACACTTTCAACGTGTTTTAGCATGGTTCGGAAGGGAAGGGGTGGTTTCAGCATGCCCTGCAGTAACGTTACAGTCACTTAGCAATGTGTGGTTGAAAGGGATTTTTTTTTTTTGTTGTAAGATTATATAGTTTCTGCAAAAAAACGTGGTAAAAATGCCAACTTTGCTGCTATTCTTCAGCGTTATGCAGAAAGCCAGCACAAACCATAAAATAAAAGAAAAAAGTGATGCTGTCCAGTCTTACGTCAATTTTAGCAGCTGCGCATCATTTACAGTTACCTGTGAAAGCTGTCATTCAGGTACTTATTACCCCCTCTGTACGGGTCAGGTTTCCCGGCTTATTGCATCTCCAAGGATGCGCTGCCGTTCCTTGGGAGCTGGCTCAGAGGGACGCTATTTGGAGAGGCACCTTCTGGTGTTGGGTTCTTTCAAAATCCAATGTTTCACTGTTGCCTGCTCTTGCTAAGCCTCCACCAGTGACTATTGGCGCAGATATTGGCTTGTTGGGAGAGTGTCCTTTGCCTTTCCTCTTTACTGTGGTTTATTAGTTTCACAACCCAATGGATTAGCTACTGCCACCCTGCTAATAACAGTGTCTAGTTTCATCCTGGCTTTTCTCTGTCACCATGATGGGAATAGCCTCTCAGTGCACCACCCTGTCATTTCTTTACTTTTCTTGTCTTGACTATCTATCACAATCTTCACAACCCTGGTAGTTCCTTGGCCATAATTATGCTCAATTACTTATCAATGTGGTTTACTTTATCAGCAAGGGCCTGTGGCTTCTCAAAAATACATATATGCTAAGTATCTTTGAATTAAAACTTAGGCAATGCCTAGCTGGGCAGGTCCTCAAAGCAGCTCATGCCCCAAAAGCCAGCTTGGTGGCTCCACCCCGTTTCAGTTGGAAACCAGCATACAGTTCCGAACGTTAGCAAAAGTGTTGTTTTCCTCTGACACTTCAGATTCTAGAAAAATGTAATATCTTTATTTAGGAAAAGTAACTCACAAATACATTCTTCACGTCATGAAAACATCAGTTAAGGCAATCCTGAAGGGGGAAAAACAAACCAAACCAACAAATCCATCCTAAATTGGACATCCCTTACTACCACTGTTGTTTCTGTTGTTACAATAGTCATTACGACGTTTCTATGGCAATAGCCTGAGACCAGCTCAGGGTCTCATTTTGGCCCAACACTGAGCCAACAAACACAAATTTCTCACTCTTTGCTCCAAAGTTTGAAGATAAACACGGGTTGAAAATAAAGTTGGAGTAATAGTAAAATAAATAGGATCTGCTGTCGCAATAAATACATTAAATAAACAAAGAATGCATATCACGCAGGTATACTGCACTACAATTATGTTGCAGAATTTCAGGAAAAAGCTCTGATTTCAAACTTAATTATACCCATATTTAAAAGATAGCCTTTTAAATTTTTTTTCCCTCCTGCCTTCAGAAAATAGAGATTCTGACAATTTTGTAAATGTCTGCAGGAAAGCAGATTAATGGATCTGCCTTCTGATCTGTATTTTTTTAATTTCACCCACATAGCTTTATTCAAGCCTTGATATATACTCTAATTATTATAGTGCACAAAACCCGCAATAGAAATAATAACTTTAAGTTCTTTTATTCTTTGAACATTAGGACTCTGAAAAAATATGAAAGCTCTCCATAAATTAAATAAATACATTAATACCTGCGCTAAGACATAAATATCTGATAATACGCTCTAACACATTCACGTTATGCTGTCGCTCTGTGGCAGCTTTGCAGTTTTCCATCAGAACCGGCTCTAGTGTTGGGTAAACGATGTCTCCGACTTGCTGGGTCTCTGCACCCTTCTAGCAATTCTCGTGCAGCTTTCGGAAGAAACTCTTGTAGCGCTTCAGGGCGCTCAGCGGGGTCACCTCTGTCATTGGACAGGAACCCTCTTTCTTGGATTTCTAGAATAACAATAGTAACAGTGATAATAAGGGAGAGAATGAAAAAAAGAAAAAGCATATTGCTGCGTTGGTGGTGGTTGTTCAAGGTGATATTTAATCAGAAGGGGAGAGAGCGAGCTCGACACGAATGATTGGAGAGAAGGCTTTTGAGAATCAGGAACACTTCATCCTGGCTGACTTTGCTCACTGAGATGTGGCCTTGGGCCTTTTCTTATTAATCTCCTGGCTAATGACAAGCTCAGGATTTGTCTAAGGGTGATGCATCTTCTAGAAAACCAACTTCCATCCAGAACCTATGAATTTCAGGTAAGTATTTCTTAGAAAGATGTTTTTGTGTGGCAGGTGTAATCCTCAACAGTGCAAAATTAAGAGTGTACAGGGATGGTATAAAAATTTTGCTATTGACTTCAGTTTGACTTTAGGATGACAAGTTGCTTAATTTCATATGTTTTGGAAACAAAGGAGCAGTTTATTCACAGTAATTTCACATTTTCATCTGTTTAACAAGGATAAATAACTCATGAGACACTTACTGTATGTGCTTTATTTAAAGTTGATATTATGCTGTCCATGTTTTTCTCCATCAGAGAAACGTATGTTCTCATTTGATCGTTCGTAAAGTAAACTTTCAGCCATTCTACGGTTCTTTCAAGGTGACAGGGAACTAGGTTGCACTAGAAAAATATATCAAACAACAGCAAAGTTATATTCTGCCAAATTAGTTAATTTTTATCTTTCATTAAATTCAAAAACTACCTGCCTACACAGCAGAAACAGAAATTACCTATTTTCTACTCTATTTCTGTACAATTAGGGAGAGGGGGGGGCTTTCCTGTGTTTTCTGGGATTTGATAAAAATCTACATCAGGAGAGAAAAAAGTATATAACATCAAAAAAAAATCATTAAAAAAGGAAAAATAGGGAAAAGGTCTGTAAAAGAGGATTAAAATCCATTGGGGTTGCAGTTTTATCAAAATCACACTGCGTAGCCCAAGGAGATTAGATTTGCTAATTGCCTTTCATGGCTACCGTCTCCCTGCAGAAAGACAAAAGCACTGAACTCCCCTGTTTATAAAGTGCTGCTCTTCACCTTCTTTAAAGTCGCAAACTCTGAATTTTTTTTTCCTCTGAAGATAAGGCTTCCCAACAACAGGCTGCCTGCTCTTAGTTTTTTTTCATGAACCTTTTTCCAGTTCACAGAGCCTGGGAAATCTGCAGACCACAGGCTGAAAACCACTGATCAACAAGTCTGTGTGCGATAACTTGTCATCTCTGCAAATTGCCTCCTTTGGAGACAAAGTCCATTGTGCTTTATAACTCTCAACCTGTCTGTTTGCCAAGAGGTAAGAACATTTAGCTGTTTCCAGTACTAACTGTATTCTCTACCACCTTCTCTAAATGACAGTGGGTCATGTTCAGGGTCTGTACCTCCTATAGCAATATTGAGAACAGTCTCGGTATTAAACTCTCTGTGAGAGCTCATGAGATTGCCTTCAGTAGGAGTATAACCGAGCCGCAGAGTCCCCGGTCTCAAAATTGGTTGTTTATTTCCATAATTTTTTGCATACAAGGAACTTCACTGAATTTGATAGGGCTGCTCGTGAACATACCGCTAGCATGTGTTTTCCCTTTTTGTGAGGCTCGGTCCTTTTTTAGTAGTCTAACTCTCTTTCCCTCAAGATCTGCTACAAAGCATCATCATTTTCCAAATGATTAACAGCAGCAGTAATAAAGAAGCTTTAAAAGTCTTACCTGAAATTTCCTGGCAGGTACTGGAAGAAAAATCTACAATTTAAAAAAAAAAGAAAATAGTGTTAAAAGGTATTTCTCTTGTAAGTGACTGCCACATTGTTAAGCATCTCTAACTACATATCATCTTCATCAGGTTTTCTATTTCTGAACTTCCTTTGGGGAAACAATTGCAGCACCAGCTTCTGAGGAGAGGTTGACACGCAGTGGCTTCAGCATCTTAAGTTTAACAAACAAAATACAGGACATGCAAACTAGAGCTGAAATTAGCCCAGGCTCGAGTTTATACTTCCATCAAAAGAACTGTAGAAAACGAAGAAGAAAAGACAATGACCCACCTCCTTGCTTGCGAGATCCACTAAAGCCTTGAAGTTTACTTGAAATTCTTCTATTGCGCTGCCCATTGAGCCAGATAAGCAGCAACTCAATAAGGAGATACAGAGCAACAGCATTTTTGCTTCCAGGAAAGCTACGTTTGATTTATGCCTTTTTAACACCGCATGCTGCCTATATATACCCATGTACACCTTGAATATTAAATCAAAGGGAAAGTTTTCTCATATTGGAAAAGGCACAAGAACGGAGTGTGAATTATTATAGGCATTGTGGGATGCCTCAGTGGGGACAGGTTGGGGGTTTCCTTCCCTCTGACATCAAATAAGGGGAAAATACCTTTGTAGATAAGAGATGTCATTTTCTTACACGATATCAAAAACTCATCACAGGAAATAGGAGTATTCCTTGTTTAACACACATCTTGATGTGGTTCTATTCTTACTTTTGCATCACGTAATCAGATAGATGGATATCCGGAAACCTTAGTTCTTACATTCCACTCATTAATATGACATCCTTCGTTCAATAGGATTTTTCTAACATAAACTGCAGTTCTAGGTAGAGTAAAAAACAATAGCAAATTCTTAGGCACAGGCAGAGCCTAACACCACTTAACCAATTTGACTTCTTTAGCCTTCCTCCTTCACCCTCACTGTTCTGTGAAATTCAGCATATAATACATAGCTGGGAAAGCAGGGGTTTAATTAGCAACAGCCAATTGGTAAAAGCATGGTAGACACCAATGGCAGAAATTAGCAGTCCTGGCATCAAGTAAAAACCTTGTCTGAATTTAAAGTAGTCCTTCAATGTCAGTGGAAAAACTCTATGTACTGAAAAACACTGAAGTGCATACATGTGGCTAAAAACTACTTTCAGATGCCTGGCAATTGCTTGTGAGAGGGCAACAGTCACTCATTAAAAGGTTACAATTTTCCAGCAAAATCAGATAAATCACTCAACAATGTGAGAAGAGTCATGTTGTTTTCCATAGCTATCTGCTTGAGAGTCACAGAAACCAGGGAGACCTTGTGCACATCAAATAATTAATTTCTCAATGCATAATTTTATGAACAGGTATGTTTAAGTCTTGTTGAAAACATTGCTAAACTAAACTTTAAAATATTTTTAAATATTAAAATGCCTATTCTTGTCCTAAAACTCAACAAGAGGAGTATAACTAGAAGTTAAAAACACCCTCTTGAACGGATCTTTTTGATACTAACTGAAAAAGCTCCTGAAAAAGCTTCTAACACTAGGCTCATAGAGCACCCTGTCATCAGAGCACATCCGAAGGGACACAAGAGGCCCCTCCAGCTGAAAATGTTTGGATCGTGGAAGAGCACAAGGGGAAAAACACAACATATACCTGCATTCCTCCACAGAAATCCGCATTTGGCCGTTCCTAGAGAAAGGACGCTTACCTGACCTGGTATGGCCACTCTTTCCTAGAGAGTGAGGGATAAAAAGCATCTATGATAAACTAGGCAGGAGAAAAGCAGATCTTCTGAAAGGTTTCCCTTTCCCACAGTGTAGATATAAAGCAAGTATTTTGTTATATTTTACAAATAGTGGTAGTTTTATTAAAGATTATTAGAGTAGAATTTAGCATGTCTATCATATCCTATGCTAATAGAGTATGTATTTTATTACATTTAACAAGAATTTAAGGAGTACGTGTTTATTCTTGCTATATTGGGCAATAATCTAAGCTTTTGGGGCTGTCATCAGCACCTGAATCACTGACAATGTCTTAGCCATTTTTGAAATAATGAAAAATTTTCCCCCAAACTGATCACACCCCTGCTGACATACCACCAAGGTATGATTCGGGAGAGGAACAAGATGCACATGTTTTTGAATAATGGAAGACTTGTGTCCATCATCCATGGCAATTCTTTGTTCCACAGTGTCAATGAGTCTTGCAGAATTTGAATAAAGAGAGAGTTGTGACATTACAGGAGGTACGTGGGAGTAGAATGGAAAAAATGTATGAAGGCAGCATAGGATAAGTGTCTCCCAGCAAAATGCCATTCAGTCAACTGCAGCAGAAACAAATGAGATCAATATGTAAGGTTCCATTTCCTAGCTGAGTGCAAATATCTCGTCCATCAGACTTTGCGTCTGTACTTACCCTGTAGGGTAAAGTGAAATCATAAATGACAGTATATAGGAATTTAAAAAATGATCAGGTAAATGAAGATATCAGTGGTTAAAAAAGTATCAAGGCAGGATGGGCAGTCGAAGGAAAAATACTGATATAAGATACTGTGAGATAGGCGGTGCAGTGAGTGAAGAGCAGCATCTGAAATGACGGGGTGGACTGCAAAAAAATAAGAAGACAAAATAAAATGATTTGGCTGGGTCAGCAGCTCCTGGGGAGACAGTCAGGTGTCTGTGGCATTCCTCTAGGCCTGACTGGGAGCTGAGCTGAGCTTTCAAATCAGGGGATGATAAAATCTAGATTCCCCCAGTTCTTTATAAAGTGGTCCATTAAGTTACACATAAAAAGCTACTTGGACTAGTGAAGGTTGGCTGTTCTGATGTGTTGGCCTTTAGAACAACTTTGGAAAGAAACACATGGTAAAGACATAGAAGTAAATGGTAGAACAAGACAAAACATAACATTGGTTGCTGACAATGGATCATGCCAGAGAGATAACCTTGTTTGATAAGAGAGTTCATCCTATGAGAAGACAAGGATCCTAGGTATCTGGGGTTTAGTAAAGTACTGTGTCAAACGATAACGTATTGGTTAATCTGGAGCAGATGTGGAAGTATTAAGGCAGATGAATAGTTTACTGGACTATGTTAACAGTCGCATTGGAAAGGAAAGTTATTAGGCTGAAGTAAGTAACTAATGAATGGCTCAAGGTGTAGTCTCTGTCCTACTGTCATTAACAACATTGGTTGACCAGTTGAACAGAGAACGTGGACAGTGGAAGAGCTTGGCATGGATATCTGGGAAAATGAAGGCCAAGAATATGCGCAGCCTACCAACAGTTTGGGAGATAAGAGCAGGAAGAAGATATTTTGGATAAAGGACAATGTTCAGACAAATTCAAACGGGGAGCACTCCAACTACCAGCCATTTAGGCTAGAAATATAAAAGTTTGTAACTGCTCATTGTTCTTCTACCTAATGTTCCAACCAGTTTTATAAAGGAGCACTGACAGATTTCTAGAAGGGGCGACATGATAATATACATTGCAGGATGCTGGAAACAGTGACTCGAGTAGTCCCTTCTGCTTCTCAGCCTTTCATGTTCATACTCTCACATTCACAGATTTATATTCTCTGAAAGTGTCAAAGGAGACAGACAGATCACAAGTGAAGAAATCATTCCCACTAAATCATCCCACAGTAGCGCAGACGCTGATTTAGAGAATAGATTTCATATTGATGGGAAAATAGCGTGTTTGAAACAGAGAACTCTTAGCAGAAATGTCAGTAACTAAGACTCCTAATCAATGACTTCTGGAGAATATTCCAGAGGACAGACTGGTTGCAGAGTCAGGACTTGGTCTGTGCACCATCCAAAAGCAACGTAGAAAATTGTTGCCATAGAGTGCAGCAACAACAGAGACTGATGGCACTGTGCTCCTGAACAACTCAGTCATAAGAAGCAGCTACAGGGTGGGAGACAACACGCAAATGCAGTATAATCCAGTATCAGCCATCTAGAAGAGCTGTATTTTCTTCTGAAAGATGTGTATGACTTTTATCTTTGACTTTGGCAACATTCTTACAGCCTGCTGTGCCAGTAACACCTCAGTGAAGTGAATACTAACTTCTTGTCTCAGGATCTGTAGTGGCCATAGCTCACTTTTTGTGAACCTTTTTCACAATCATAAAAAGCAGGATTATCACCAGGCTGAGACCATAAAGAAAGCCTGAATTGTGAGCCCAAAGCCCACCTGCTGCCTGTCAAGGTCCAGGCTTACTTCATCTATCATTTATATGTTACTCATTTTAGTTACAGATGATGCTGAGATTGAGTACCAAGGGCTGTTTTCCGAAGTTTGCCCCTGTTACCTAACCATGAACTTGACCTGATACCAGACGGGCCACTTTGTTTCCCCTCATAGAGGAAGCCCAGTAAGCACTAAAATATGCTGCTAAAGTTCTTAATTCAGTTCTGGAGTTGGCTGAAAGTGTAGGGAAGTTAGACTCCCCAGGCTGGCAGCTCTCCCAGTTTACATATAGGTGAGCTTGAGATGGCTCCCGCCTGGACAGGGGATGCCGGGAAGAGGTGAGGATGTTCCTGGCATCTGCAGCAGCAGCCTGTCCCTGCAGTTAGTCCTGGAGGGACTCCTGGTCCTCAGGAGTAGCATAAGAAAGTCCCAGGGAAGGGAAGAAGGGGCAGTCCCACTGTCTTTCTTTGGTCTGTGGTTGGACTTTTTTCCAACTGGAAGATGTACAGGGGCTGTGGAGCAAAGAGGAAGAGTTACTTCTTGCAATGGATGTGGGAGAAGACTGGTACAAGGGGACAGAGGAAGTATGTGGGCCCTGGAAAGAAATGAGCAGCCAAAGGGAGACATCCTTCCTCCTACCCCCAATCACCTGGAACCTTCCTGCAGACCCAAAACTGTCTCAAAACTCTGGTATTCCTTTCCAACTTTTCAACCCCTCTGTAGACCCCGAAGCATCTATGAAGTGTTGAGTAACCTCTGATTAAAGAGTGCCCAATGGCACTAGCTGTGCAATAGCCAGCGTCCACAGACCACATCTTCTAGATCTGATGATACACAGCCCTTGATGCACTGTTACCCTTTTAGTGCTCTATTAGGTGACTTCTTAATGCGCTTTGTGCATGTGATCATTATTAATGTTATTTGGTGATCTAAACTTGGGAGAGATTTACTTTCTCATTATGGAAATAAAGGTCAGTTGCAAAACTCCAGATCTACCCTAGAATTTTGGACGTCCCTAATGTCCAGGATTTTTCCTCAGATTCTTTTCCAGGACAGACTAGAATGTTGAAAGTATTTAACAAACTATGCTAGGATGAGGAAGCGTCCTATGCTAGGATCGGAAACGTCAGAAAATTGGAAATGTTTAGAGTTTATGTCTTCATGGGTACACGGAAAAGGACAGATAATGGTTAAGGACTTAATCAGAAGCAGCTGAAGTTTTTTGTATTGCAGGGAAAGTTATTTTCCCTTTCCTGTGTTCTGAAGACTAAGGACTAACTTACACATTTTAAAGTGATTTGAACTTCTGCTTCCTCATCCTAGTGAACGCTGGTAGGAACAACAGCTTTTGCAGCAGTTTCTGTCATTATATCCAACAATGGATGTGCATATTATCCATTGATTTCCTGCTTAACTCTTTCAGTTGTGTTATTTCTTGCCAGTTTGTAACT
This sequence comes from Rynchops niger, assembly GCA_013400035.1. Classification (NCBI taxonomy): domain Eukaryota; kingdom Metazoa; phylum Chordata; class Aves; order Charadriiformes; family Laridae; genus Rynchops; species Rynchops niger. The sequence continues at coordinate 366,765 of VXBH01009456.1, forward strand.
GCTTGTTTTGCTGTTGAGAGCAGGATCTACCTACCAAGGGGTATAAAACATGCACCCTTCCTAAAGGTATTATGTCTGTTTTCATTTTTTCTCATTTCCTCTTATTTTTCTAAAAAAAAAATAAAATTCAGACTTAGCACTGTGACTAAGAAAGTATATAAAACAGGTTGCTAAGGCACATGGAAAATATGGAGGTGATAGGTGACAGGTGACACAGCTTCACTAAAGGCAAATTGTGTCTGATAGATTTGGTGGCCTTCTATGATGGGGTTACAGTGTTGGTCAATAAAGGAAGAGCAACTGACATCATCTACCTGGACTTGTGGAAGGCATTTGACGCTGACCCACACGACATCCTCATCTCTAAATTGGAGAGACATGGATTTGATGGATGGCCACTGGCTGGATAAGGTATTGGCTGGATGGTTGCACTCAAAGAGTTACGATTAATGGCTCGATGTCCAAGTGGAGACCAGTGACAAGTGACATTGCTCAGGGATCAGTACTGGGACCGGTGCTGTTTAACACCTTTGTCAGCTACATTGGGATCAAGTGAACCTCAGCAAGTTTGCTGATGACACCAAGCTATGTGGAGCACTTGACATGCTGGAGGGAAGGGATGCCATCCAGAGGGACCTGGACAGTCTGGAGAGGTGGGCCTGTGTGAACTTCATGAAGTTCAACCAGGACAAGCGCAAGGTCCTGCACATGGGTCAGGGCAACCCCAAAGGACAAATCCAGGCTGGGCGAATGGCTGGAGAGCAGCCCTGAGGAGAAGCACTTCGGGGTGTTGGTGGATGAGAAGCCCCACATGAGCCAGCAACATGTGCTGGCAGCCCAGAAACCCCCCGCAGCCTGGGCTGCATCCCCAGCAGCGTGGGCAGCAGGGCGAGGGGGGGGGATTCTGCCCCTCTGCTCCGCTCTGGGGAGACCCCCCTGCAGTGCTGCCGCCAGCTCTGGGGCACCAACAGCAGAAGGACACGGAGCTGCTGGAGCGGGGCCAGAGGAGGCCCCGGAGATGCTGGGAGGGCTGGAGCCCCTCTGCTGGGAGGACAGGCTGAGAGAGCTGGGGGGGTTCAGCCTGGAGAAGAGAAGGCTCCAGGGAGACCTTCCAGTCCCTCAAGGGGCTCCAGGAAAGCTGGGGAGGGACTCTGGATCAGGGAGGGGAGCGATGGGACGAGGGGGAACGGTTTTACACTGAAAGAGGGGAGATATAGATGAGATATGAGGAAGGAATTCTTTGCTGTGAGGGCAGTGAGCCCCTGGCCCAGGTTGCCCAGAGAAGCTGTGGCTGCCCCATCCCTGGAGGGGTTCAAGGCCAGGTTGGAGGGGGCTTGGAGCAACCTGGTGTGGTGGGAGGGGTCCCTGCCCAGGGCAGGGGGTGGCACTGGTGATCTCTAAGTTCCCTTCCAACCCAAACCATTCTATGATTCTGTGACTTAGTGGTAAAAAACTGTATGGAATTTTGGCTACAGTATTTAGCAATCTCCCTTCAGATACACAGAGGATTAATTCCTAATTTAATTAAGGATAAATTCATAATTTAATTAGGAAAATGAGTTTTTTCTTTGAGTTTCTTTCCAGAGCATAGAAATTGCTGGTGTCACTCACCCAGAAGAAAGAAGTTGCTTTGCTCAGCTGCCATTGAGCTGTCTGTGGAATGATGGAAGCTGTTTGCATTTACTGTGAAAAGCTGCTGCAATTTATTTTCACATTTTGCTAAGTCCAATAAAATTAACCTTCGTGCATGACAATTCTCAATCCACAAGACAGATTTTCAGAAAATGATGAGCAAATAAAATGCAGGATTGGTGATGACTGTTTCTTTACAAGCAGCTTATATTCTACTTCCAACAACTTTTGTAGGCAAGTGTAAAATGTGGAAAAGAATCCTATATGCTGTTGAGTAAAATATTTCTACTTAATGAGAGTCCTTGGGACCACGTGGAGGTGGCTCTTCACTCAATTCACCTAACAGCACTTCTCTGTATGCCCAAAGCTATTTTGAGCCCTGTTAAGTTGTCAACTTCAAAAATATCTTACACCACTTAGTTCAGTCATTCTTTCCCTATTTTTCTTTCTGATTTGGAGGGAAGTTCCCCCCAGATTAAACAGAGATGGAGCAATCCTACACTCGCATATATGACTACACTTTATCCTCGTCCTGCATCAAACACAATGAGATTGATGTGGAATTTCTGCAGTTTGTATTCTATGTTTCCTACTAAGGAAGGTGAAATACCAGATCACATAACAACTCAGACCTGTAAACCATTTCCTGACTCTCATCTGTCACTGCGAGAGGGATGCATCACACTTAATGCTACCGGCGCGTCATGGTGAACCGCTGCTCACCCACAGCCCCGCAGGTTCACGCTGTTGCTGGAAACATTCAAGCAGACACGATCACCACCAGGCTGGCATGGCCGCAGCCAGCTGGGCAGCAGCAGCAGCTCCGGCGATGCCGTGCCACCCCTTTGCATGCCGGCGGTTGGTCCTGTGCTGGCTCTGCTTCAGCAGCGCGTAACGGGCAGCGTGAGCGGACATCAAACCCAGCGTCGGAAATGTGGTTTCGGAGCCAGCAGCACTGAGACAGATTGCTGCGGGGATCCACAGATTTGCCTTAAAAGCAGGGCTCGGCAGCGCAGCCTCATGCTCCCCGCAACTTCGTTACCCCCGCTCCGTTCATCACTTAAATCTGTCAGAAAAAGGGGGCTTGGCGTGGGATGATTCGCTGCCACTTGATGACGGGAGATCTGTCTTCCAACAGGCACCCTGTCGGCTCTGGGGGTGAGGGCTGCAGCCAGCTGGAGATTCCCACCGCCACGGCTGCCCGGCCAGCACTGCAAGGGCACCGAGCCGGGGCAGCAGGCTGGAAACAGTGTTAAAGACCTTCTGAAAGTATTGTTTTGCAACTGTTTTGTGTTTTTAATAAAAACGGTAATGGCTCCTCAGCCAGGGGAAAATCACTGGGTGCCACTCAGGCAGGCTGGAGAGGTTGGGGATGAGGAGAGGGGCCGGGGGATGATCAGAGTGCCCATGGGGATGTGGAGCGGGGCTATGGGGATGAGGAGAGGGGCCGTGGGGATGGGAACAGCATTCGGGGAGACTGAGGAGAGGGGCCGGGGGGATGTGGANGCTCGGGGAAGGGCCACCGGGCAGGGGAAGGGCCGCGGCCGCCTCCTCTAGAGCGGCGGTGCCATCGCCTCTCCCTGGAAAATGTCCACCCCCGCTGCAGCGCGGGGCTCCCGGGCGGGAAACTCCCGCTGCCCACCTCTGCCCCGGCGGCGGGGTTTCTCCAGGAAATGCCCGTTCCCCCCGCCGCTGCCGCCTGTCTCCAACCGCAGCGGTGGCTGGGCAGGGGCGGGCCCCGCCGGGCCTTCCCTGCGGTGCC
>VXBH01009456.1:370191-441260 GCA_013400035.1 Rynchops niger
GGGGAGGGCAGGGGGGAGTGGGGGGGGCCCTGAGCCCTTCGGCCGGTTGAAACGCATCTGAAATATACATATATGTGCGCTTGAAATGTACGTCTTTACCGTGGGTCAGTAATGGGCCTTGGGGTAGGAGTCGGCTCCCGCAGTTGATGCTCCCACCCGTGCTCAGCCGCGGGACCCTGCCTGCCCCTGAGGCCTCCAGAGCCTCCTGCCTTCTTCCTTCCCCTCCTCCTATGGTGACAAGGGTAGTCAGTGCCGGGCGTCCCCTACAAACTGAACGTGGCCCTGTGAGAAACAGGGGTGAGATTGGAGCTGGCTCAATGTGTTGCAGTAACACAGTGGATTTTTAAAGGGGGCAAAAATATTGGGGCCTCCTTTGCTTTTCGGGGATTCTGAAAGCGCGTGCGTGGCATTCGTGTTGTGGAATAAAGCGTGTTTCTCATACACTTCAAGGCTTATTTTTGGCCGTTGTTTTTTATTTAATGATAAATAATATGGCAGCTTGATTAACCTAGAGTTGATTAGCTTCTCAGTTGAAAACAAATTAGAGTTTTGCCTTCATATGTTCTGTACTTTGAGCCACAACTGAAGAGCCTTAACTGTGTTTTTTTAAGATGTTCATAATATTTTTGTGCTTCGATAGATGTGTTGTCAGCTTTCAGTGCTGATATGCTGTGATTTTTGCCTTCTAGATTTTTTTCACAAAGCTTTATTTTACAGGATTTATAACACCCGTCTGACTTTGGAAGAGAAGTTGTTCTGCAGAAATGTCGAAGATTGAGAAAATGAGTATCCTCGGAGTGAGGAGTTTTGGGGTAGAGGATAAAGACAAACAAATTATCACTTTTCTTAATCCATTAACTATTTTGGTGGGACCAAATGGTGCAGGAAAAACGGTAAGGCTTACTACGTGTTTGGTTTTGAATTGCAAATAGCTCAGAAAGGCCTCAAAATATGAATAATGATCTCTACATAAAGGTATAATATTGCAAAAATCCTGCTGTTTACTGTAAATATTATGTTGTTTAGCATTAGTAGAGATTTGCTTTCATGCCAGGATTTTGCAGAGCGCTAGTCGATATTTTACCTGGGAAATTAATCCAGATCCTGATTAAAACTGATTTTGCAAAGTACCGTATTCTCATGATACTCAAAAATTAAAATGTTATTTCTTATTTCTCTGTCCTTGCATATTTAACTCATTTATAAATATTTGGTCTGTTACTGTAATTTTGCCTGTAGTCCATCTTGTTTACTTTAAATTGCCATTATAACTATATACTTACTTCTCTTTTCTTAGACTATCATTGAATGTCTTAAATATATATCCACTGGAGATTTTCCTCCTGGCACCAAAGGAAGCTCATTTGTTCATGACCCAAAGGTAAAAGTCATAGTGACGAGTTTTGATGTGTCTTTACTCCTGAGTCACATACTTGACTGCGCTCAGTGTTGTGATGAAAACAGGGATGCTCAAGTTCTAGGGAGACATGAGCTGACCGTATTGGTTCAGGAAAAACAAAGAGCTGGGGGAGATCAGAACATTACCCGCAGCTGGGAAGGCACGTATTCATTTGAATGTTGAGAAGAATTTCCCTTATTCAGTTTTTTTGTTTCTACTAAAGGTTGCCAATGAAACAGATGTTAGAGCTCAGATTCGATTACAGTTTCGAGATGTAAATGGAGAGCTCGTAGCTGTTCAGCGGTCCATGATCTGTACCCAGAAAGGCAAGAAAACAGAATTTAAAACACTTGAAGGTGTCATTACTAGAACGAAGTAAGTTGTCAAGTGTTTTTTTCCTACTTTGTCATGAAGATTCATTTGGAGTTTGTATTTTTTTTATGTATAAGAGAAGAGAAAACTTTATACTGTATGCCTTTTGAAGTCGCTACCAGTGCTCTTAGATGAAGTGATGAAACTACATAGCTTTAATCTGTTAGTTGATTCAGAAATCCTACATTTGATAGCCACTGCTTAAAGAACTGCTTATATCTATTAACTTGCATTTATTTTGAAAATTGTATTAATAATGATACAGTTTAAAAATAGCATTGTATGGAGTATGTAGGCTTTACTTCCTTTAGCACTGTTTTCACTTTCAGATCATCGTTGGTCCGTGTTTAGCTCTGATAGCCACTCTTTAAGAAGTGTGTTTGCTTAACTTCATTCAAGATCGGTTTTGCTCCCTCTAGCGGTTCTGTGTAGTTTAAAATGTGTAACAGTCTTGACTACAAACATCGACAGTGTTAAATGCGTGTGGTGAACATGGTAATTATATGCTTAAAAGTTGTTACTTGTCAAATTTTTGAATTGGTACGTTATAATGAGATTATACTGTTAAAAATGCAGTTAACTTTTAAAAGAAGTTGCTAGTAACTTTTTGTGGATTTTCTTTACCTGTGTTACGTAGGCATGGCGAGAAGGTCAGCCTGAGTTCCAAGTGTGCAGAAATTGATCGAGAGATGATCAGCGCCCTTGGTGTTTCCAAATCAGTGATTAACAATGTCATTTTCTGCCACCAAGAAGAATCAAACTGGCCGTTAAGTGAAGGGAAAGCCCTGAAGCAAAAATTTGATGAGATCTTTTCAGCAACAAGGTTTTTCTCTTTACTGTAATTAAATAAAAACTAAGTAAGAAAATGTCTTCTTTAATGATGTAGTTGTTAATGAAAATGTCTAAGGCATTGTTTCATACATCAGTATTGCTATATTGCCAATAGGATCTGAAATTCTGTCTTTTTTAAAGGTATATTAAAGCACTCGAAACTCTCCGTCAGGTACGACTGAAACAAAGCTCGAAAGTAAAAGAGTGTCAGGCAGAACTGAAATATCTAAAACAGAATAAAGAAAAAGCACAGGAAATCCAAGATCATCTTAGCACTAGAGAGGCTCAACTGGCTGCTTCTAAGGACAATGTAAAATCAATTGAGAATCAACTTGATCCTCTAAAGGTAATTTGCATTACGATTATGTTAAGACAAAACAACGCATAAGGACTTAAGAGCACAGAAAAACATGGAAGCTGGATGAGTTTATTGATTAAAATCTGTGTCATCTAATTGTCTGCTCTGAAGCAGAACCAACTATACCTCAACAAACCTGGCAGATGCTCTTCTAATCTGTAAACATTCATTGGAGGTTTAAGAACATAGTTTGTGAAATTCTTGTAGTGGCATTGTTTTTCCATAGCTTAATTTAAAATATTTCTAAAATTTCCCTGGTAACTGAAACTATTATAAACTGCAACTAAAACAAAAAATTAACTAAAACTTTAAAAACCCTATATAAAAAAAAAAATTCTTTATAAAGCTGAAGATTTTACACTTAGACTAACTATATTTTATAGAACCGTTGATTATGGAATTCAAAAGCTGGTGACATATTTTATTTACAGCATTCTTTCCTTTGCAGACTTCTCTGGCAGCAGTTGAACAGAATCTCATGAAAGTAATGAGACTCGACAATGATGTAAAAGCCCTGGAGAGCCGGAGGAGGCAGATGGAGAAAGACAATCAAGATTTGCAACAGAAGATGGAAAAGGTTGCCTTTTAAATTCCGTACTGCCATTCTTTGTGCTAAAGCGTCAGTCTGTGTTTTGCTACCCAGTGAACTGTGTATTTTATTATGCATCAGATGGTGGTGAAGAAAATTTTCATAGCCCATATAGCTCACTTGATATTATCAGATATTGCAAATATGGCTCAATAAAGCTGTATTCATTTTGTGTAATTTGGGTTAAGTTGCTTTTTGTAACTTCTTTCTCCACCATAGGCTAGCTTGCTGGGAAGACAAACCTGACAAAAGTTTTTATAAAAGTGATAAATGCTGGTAACAATGCCCTGTGGTGCGTAACTTGGTAATATCTATCTCTCTCACAATATGTTAATGATAGTCAGCACTTGTTTTGACCGGTATGGGATGTCTCCTGATGTTAATATTGTTCCTCTCCCACGAGATTTTTATTTCTTAAAATAAGAAATAATTGTCAGTCTTCTGTTGTGATTGTGCTGAGGTATTGAAAACTATTTTGACAAATGCAAAGAAATCCTTTAGTGGTAAAAATTTAAACTAATTTGTTTTATCAACCTAAGAAAAACAGGTATTCCAGGTTTGCTTGTAGCATATTTAATTTTTCTCGGTATATGTCTTAGTATAGAAATCGTGTGTGGGAGGTGTTTATCTCTTATTTCTTGAATTCTGTTATGGTGAAAACTATACTGTTTTATAAACATCATTGATTGGCTTATAAATTTAGTTAAAAAGCAAACTTTATTCTGTATTGTATTTGGCATACAGGTTTTTCAAGGAACAGATGAACAACTAAGGGATAGATACCAGAACCACCAGAAAACAGTGAAGGAGAAGGAGATGAGATTGTCGGACTGTAAGCGTGAATTAGATAGAGCCACTAAAGAATGCCAGAGATTTAACAGTGAGAAATCAGAACTACTTATTGAACGAGGTATTTTAGACTTAACCTATAACTTTGTATTTATTTTTTAATGTAATTAAGATCTGAAATGGACCTACTGATAAGAATTGAAGGGATTTGAACTGGACAAACCCCCTAGAATGTGTACGAGGTTGAAGTCAACTGCACAGTATGGTGTTAGAATCTCACAGGTGGACAGGCCTTAGTATTCCTCTCCTGGAGTTTCTAATGTGCACTTGTTGTTTTGAGGTAAAATCATAACATGTAGTACCTTTGTTCTTAAATTGATCACTCTTTATACAAATATTCAAAATGGGTAAGTTATGGTGAAATAGAACAATGTCAGTCTAGCAATTTACAACACAGTAGTTTTCACTGTCTGAGCTTGTACTTTCTTTAGGCAATGAAAATGCCTGCTAAGCAGATGCGATTGTGTATGTGTGTTTCAATCAAGGAAAAAGTGAAAGCTCAATGCTCAGTGTCTCGGAGGGGCAGGGGCCTAGTCAGAGGGCTTTAGTATAATACTCTTTCATATATCGTGTATTCTCTTTTAGATGAACTATGGGAATTTCAGTAAAGAACTGAAGCTTAAGACACAGAATATATGCATACACAAAATATGTTTGGGCTTGCATTGTTTATATTTATCAATATTTTCAGTGTTTTTAAGAGGCTTTGTTTTAAATTCTTGATTTACTTAATAAAAATTTAGTTGAAATAGCAATCTCTCAAGCTAAAGTTTGTTCTTATTCTGGAGCTTTTTGTGTTGTTTAAAAATACCTCTGTTTGAAAGACCTTAAGAAAATGGCTGCAGCTGTTTTTGAATCCTAGATACATCTTCTGCCTCGGTTTTTGAGCATTTATGTCATGTTTTCTTTTTGTGAAGGTCGTCTTCAAATGCAAGCGGATCGTCACCAAGAACACATCACAACAAGGGATTCATTAATTCAGTCTTTGGCAGCACAGCTGGAATTAGATGGTTTTGAGCGAGCACCGTTTAATGAAAGGCACATTACCAGTTTTCACAGGTTGTTGAAGGAAAGACAGAAAAGAGATATAGAAGCCGCAAATCATTTAATGGTAAGAATTTTGTTGTTTTAGTAGTGTAGTTATTATTGCTTATTAGTGTGTTATTGGTCCAAATGTGTCTTCATGGTGCTGGGAGGAAGAGGAAGAATGATGGGGGGGAACTGAAGCCATTTTTTTTCTCCTAGAATTCTTTATTATGAGTTGCCTGAATCTTTCCATGGAAATCAGTTTTGGAACTAAGCGTGGTCATCAAGTGATTGGAATTGCCAAAGCTATTGAACAGGCAGTTCTTCAGATAAGTTTTGCTCTGCAGCCCTCTCAAGCAGGTGGATCACTGACAAGCTAAAAATGGGCAACTGGTTAGAAAATAAGCAACTTTTTGTTGAAGTCACCTTCAAAATGGAGGTGCTCTCGCAGAACGCTACCACTATGATGCATCTGCATTTTCCTATTGAAACATTTCAACAGAAAATGTTTTGACAAGTTCTGGCTATCTAAGTATTTCAATATATTGTATTACAGTGGTGAATATTTGCAAGCACGTGTGAAGAAGTGTTTTTAAATGTTGCTTTCCTGTGAAAAAAATGAGTGTATTATTGTTAACTTCTTTCAGAGAGAATTTGCACGAAAAGAAGCAATGAAACAAAAACAGATAGATGAAATAAGAGACAAGAAAACTGGATTAGAAAGAACCATTGACCTGAAATCAGACATTCAAAATAAGAAACAAGTTGAGCTGAAGAATGTAAAATATGAATTGCAGCAGTTGGAAGGGTTTTCAGACAGAATTCTGGAGTTGGATCAGGAGATTATAAAGACAGTAAGTTATAAGACAGTATTGGGCCAGAAAAATATGGACTGAAGTGCTGTGCTACCTATGTTTTTCCATATAATTTGTCTGTGAGATGGGCTAGTTGGTTGTGTTTTATCCGATGAAGTATTGTAAAGTTACATGCATTTATATCCCAGTTGAACAGCTGGTTGTGCCTTTGTAGCCAAATATTTTATGTTTGTTAGTGCTGTATTAATTCAGCGCTTGACAGTGTTCCTTCCAGACTCCTCACTAGGATAATTCCAAGTTTAATGTGCAGTAGATGCTAAAATACAGAGAATCAGTCTAAATATGAATGAGCTTCCTGAAGCTAAATCATGTGATTATGGCTTGTGGTAAAAACATGAGCAACTTGGGGCACTACTGTATTTCAGAACTGCATCCAGTGCACCCAGTATCTGTGTTATTTTCCCTGTGCCCGCATCCCAGCCTTTGTCCTTTTTCATGTATTCTTTACAAATCTTGTGTCGTTCTTGTAATGACTAATGATACTGCGGCTGGGCAGTTTAAGAGCTTTTTTCTGTCTCCTTTAGTTAGAACTGTATTGACCAGTGCAATTATTTAAATCTTCTGGGCTTTTATTTTTTGTTTAGGAACATGAGCTGGAGAAGGCTGAGAGGAACAGCAATGTAGAAACACTCGAACTGGAAGTACAAACTCTGCAAAATGAGAAAATAAACCTGGACAAAGCTCTTCGGAAGCTGGATCAAGAGATGGAACAGTTGAATCTACATACCATGACAATTACCCAAATGGAGATGCTGAAAAAAGACAAAGTAATTTTTCTATCATCATCACATAAGAGAGGGGCGAGAACTTAACATAGTCCCTTCAAGATTTGTGTATTTTTCAGGTGTTTATCAACAGTTGTATGTAAAGTTTCTGTCTTGACTTCATAGAAGCCATTAACTCCACAAATATAATTGAGTGACATAAACTTGAAGATATGAAAAAATTAATTGAAAATGCTTCATTTCCACAGACAGAGAAAGAAGAGCAGATTAGAAAAGTAAAATCAAGACATTCTGATGAGCTGACATCGCTGTTGGGATACTTTCCGAATAAAAACCAACTTGAAGATTGGCTTCATAATAGAAATAGAAAGATTAATCAGACAAGGGATAATCTCGCTGTCCTGAAGTAGGTATTAATTTAACTGATGACGTCTCCATAAGTATTTCTTAATTATGAATTTAAAAGTTGGAAAGTTTAATATGCTTAACATACTTGTTACTTTTAACAGTATTTAGCTGTTTATTTAAGTAGCTGCAAAGTATTTAGCTTGTTTATTTAAGTAGCTGCAAAATCGAAGCATCCTGCAGTATTTTGGTGATGTATAGCTGATACAGTTTGTGCTAGCTAATAAGATCATAATGTTTGTAGTACATCAAAGGCAGCACTAAAAGCAGATAGCAAAATGTTGTGGAACATCCTTAATTGTTTATACTAATCCTAGCTGAATGCATGTGCTTGGGAGAAAATATTACTGGTCTTATGATTTTCTATGAAGTCACAGGGTTGTTAGTTGCTCTGTCATGAGTTTATGTGTGAATACCTGCTCCTGATTTCATTTGATTATATAAAGCAATTTGTTAGAGTAGGTAACATCAGCACACTATGCAATGATGCACATTAAACTTCAACAAAACAAAACCCCCAAGATTTTAAATGTAAGGATATTGTTTAATTCAAAAGTATAGAACATAAATAGAAGGATGCTAACATTCTTTGCTTAAGAGGTTCAGTAATATCTCATGAGCAATAATTGCAGTGGGGGGGGAAGTTGATAATGTGTTATTCTAGAATGTTTTGTATGGCTTTGTCATTAGAAATTAGTTTCTCACCATTAAGCATCTAGAAAACAAAAGGGAATTAAAATGGAACACTTCATGCTGTACTTCGATTACTGAAAAATCAATGCAATAGATTTCCTGAAAAATCATTAAACAAGAACTGCAATACCAATTTCAGATTAACCTGCCATGTTTTTGTTTTTGCTTGAACAGTTTGGAATCTTTTTTTTTTTTTTTGAAAAGTTTTTGATTTTTTTTTTTTTTTTTTTTTTTTTTTAGCAAACGACTGGCAGCCGTAGAATGTGATAAAACTCATTTCAGTAATGAGCTAAGAAAAAAAGAAGCACAATTGTCACTTCATGAAGCAAAACTCTTTGATGTTTGTGGAAGCCAAGATTTTGACAGTGATCTGAACAAGCTTCAAGATGAAATTGAAAAAAGTTCAAAACAGCGAGGTAAATTCATATGTAGCTCTACTTTTTTCCCTAAAGTTGGTTTTTAAGTGTAAGCCACTAATATTGAGACAGTTTGTTGTTTGTGCAGGCCAAACAGTCAGCACAGAAGCTGATGTAAGGGAATTACTGAATCTTACTATTTTTGAACAAATTTTCCTTTACTGCTATTTCTGTTTTATGCATAAGCAGAATCAGTTGTTTTAATTCTTCTAGTTACTTCATTTACACGTAATAAGGGATATATCTGCTTTGCCTTGCCGTGTATGTAGAACATGACATTCTCAAAAAAAAAGAAATGTTTGAGTGCTTGGGTCTGCCAGGTGTGAAGACAAGTGCAGAACCAGCCGTTTGGTGTTGGATTGGCCTGTAGGGCCTACTACTAACTGAAAGAAAGTAATTTCTGAAGGAAGTACTCACTTCCACTGTTAATTACAGTGGGATGAGCTTGGCTTAATAAAAGAGACTTGTAGAATAATTCAGGTTGACGAAGTCTTTGGGAGGTGACCTAGAGCAACCTGCTGAAAGCAGGAGCAGCATTGAATTCAGACCAGGTCACTTAAGACCATTTCAATTTCCTGTCTTTGTGATTTTGCGGGTTATAGTTTTGTCTCATTTATGGTAAATGCATATCTAGTTTATATCTGATTATGCACTACTAATGTTTTCACATGAAATCTTTTGTTTCTTTTTAAACTAGCTGTGCTTGCTGGAGCCACTGCAGTTTATTCACAGTTCATTACACAACTGACAGAGGAGAACCAGTCGTGTTGTCCAGTTTGCCAAAGAGTTTTCCAAACAGAGGCCGAGCTGCAAGATGTAATTAGTGATCTGCAGTCTAAACTGCGTCTTGCTCCAGACAAACTGAAGTCTACAGAGTCTGAGCTTAAAAGAAAAGAGAAAAGACGCGATGAGATGATGAGTCTTAAACCCCTTAGGTAAAGTACTTAGCAAACTGTATTGTTGCAAGGTGTTTTCTTTCAAATGCTTTTTTTTGGATTATTAAAAATTATGTGTACATCAAGGAAGCTTTATTTTAAGGCTAGCTAATTCATTCGAAAAATCTCATAATTGAGAAATATTTTGCTAAAATTTGTTCTCTGCTCATTTGGACTTTAGTATTAAATTATTTTATATTTTTGGTATTTCTGGACCTTTGGGACTTCTCATGAGAGTGAGGCAGAAAAAGTGATGTTCTGTTCTACCAGTTATTTACACTATGCAGGCACAGTTCCCCTCCTTGTTTATCATTGTAATTTAAAATAGACAGGTTGGTTTTGTTGTTATTGAAATGTTTTCATATGTCACCTTAATAAGTTTCTTAAAATGCTGACATGGAGGTTGTAAAGACAATATGGGAACTGAATCTATGTTAAACACCCTTTAATAATATCTTGATTTTATCTCCTTTAACAATAGTTTTTGTTGCTGGCAGTTTTTTATAAATTGTGTGTTCTAGAAAGGCATCTCTAGATTTTATAGTGGATTGTCAGTGTTGTTTATGTTTCCTTGAGGGTCAGTCATGTACAGTTCCATCATTTGGGAATGCATCTCTGTCTCTGATAATGATAAACCATAGACTGAATTTATTCCTCTATTTTAGTTATTTAAAAAGCATTTTTATGGTTGTGTTTTTTTGTTTTGTTGTAACTTGTAAGATAATGCAAAGTGTAGGTAATCTTAACAAATTCAGAAAGGGTGCCTACAGTATTTTCCAGTTTCCAGGCTGAATTTGTCTGTATTTTTAAATCTACACAAATATTAGACAGGTTGGTTTGTTGTTGCCTCCCTTTTCTCTTCCCCTTGTCTCCTTCCAAAACATAAGCAAATAACACTAGCCCTAAGGAGATTTTGTCAGACTCCTGTTTTCTTTTTCTTGGCATATGAACAGCATTTAAAGTAAGAGTACGCAGGTTTCCTGCCAGTAGGTGAAGGAGGCTCCAGTCTCAAGAAATTTGCAGTGTTTCTGAGAGAATTTGCAGAACATATGTTAGAGGGCAGACCTTTCCTTCGCAAGAGGGCAGTCTTGTACAGTGGATTTAGACCCTCTCATGAGCACTTGCTGTAATTATGTTAAAAACAAACAAAAAAACTTATTTGCTTGTTTGTTTCATTTCACTTATCTAAAATGAGGGATGTGTTACCTTAGCTGGGCATATAACATAAGCTTAATTGAACATTGGCAAGGTTAAGGGCATACTATTTTGCCTAAATTTAGGCTGCTACTATTAAATCAAATCACAGATTCTGTCATCATGAATGTCTTGAATTCATGCTGCTGTTTTTAACAAGGGAAATTCTACCGATTTGTATTTTATCGAAGGCAAACTGTACTTGATCTCCATGAAAAGGACATACCAGACTTGAGGAACAAGATACAGAGTGCAAACAGGGATTTAACAGGCCTGAAGGCTGAGATAGAAGAACAGGAATCACTCTTGCAGACAGCTTTGTCTGAAGAGGAAGGTGCCAAGGCATGTTTACAGGATATAACACTAATGGAAAGGCACCAGGTATGCTTTGGTAATTTCTTTTAAGATATAAAATGATACTCACTTGCTAGCTTTTAAATATGTAGTTATTCAGTAATGTGACAAAACTTTGGAAGTCTTAAGGCTTTTCAAGCAAAGTAAAATACTTTAAAAGACAGCATAACATAGGTGATCTCGGTACTTCAGGTTTTATGTAATGATTTTTGCCTTTGAGGACCAAGGTGTCCCTGTAGTTCCGATTCAGTTCTGTGCTATGGTACCTGGGAAAAGAAAGAGGTGCAATCCAGAACTTGAGGATGACCACAAGTACACCAAAGTGTTTTTCAGTCATTATAGTTCAGTGTATTCTCAGCATCTACTTTGTCTACTTCCTGAAATCTTGTCACGTGTGCTTCCGACCAACAGAGACAGGTAGAACATCTTCTGAGGTAGCCTGGGGATGTCAAAAGCCCATCCATCCCTGTTGACTGATTTCCTCTCACAATATGTAATTCCAGTTTCTAGCAGCCTGTGGGCTGACACAACCTTGCTGCTAATGATGTGACATTGCTCCAGTAGAGGAGATAAATGTGAAGGTCTTGAGTCATGTGTGCCTCAGGCCCCAGGCTTGTGCTTGTGTGCCAAAGATAAAACATATTGTTAAACCCTAACGCAATAATAAGAGTACTTTTCCTCATACTTTCAGACTGATATTAGGGATGTCGAACGAAAAATTGCTCAGCAGGAGGCTAAGTTGCTAGGGGTCGACTTAAGTAGAACTGTTCTACAAGTAAGCCATGAAAAACAAGAGAAAAAACACTTGTGGGATACAGGTAAGTCATACAAAGCTGGTACTTAATTTTTATATCGAAAATAATGTTCTAAACTTGCTGCCATTAAGATGTAAACTTTACTTATTTTACATTCTGAAATAACTGTGTTCTAGGTGTTGTTTTGATTTTTTGGGGTCATGCTAGCTTAAGTTAGAGTTAAATGTTCATAAGGAAGACAAATGTTCTTAGTAATAGGTTGACTCTTTCACTCTGTTTTAATCCACAGTTACTGGTAAAATTGAGTTAAATCAAAAACTCAAGCAAGACCAGCAAAATCAGATTCAGCAGCTAAAGAGTACGGTTAATGAGCTTAAAGCAGAGAAACTTCAGATTGCCAGCAGCATGCAGCGTCGACAACAGCTGGAGGAACAAACGGTGGAATTAACCACTGAAGTTCAGTCCTTATGCAGAGAGATCAAGGTAGGAAATACTGTAAATTGTTAACCCTTAGCTTTGTTGTCCTGTAAAAAAAAAATTCTTGTTATGTTTAATATTGTCTGTAATCCTAGCAAATAAGGTGTATTTTTAAATATTTGTTCTGCTATTGAATATCTTTAGGAATTTCCAGAACTTTATTAATACATATTTTCACATCTTTTTTTTTTAACACACCCCCAAAAAAAGAAGTAACCACATGATTTTTTTTTTTTTTTTACCACTTGAAAACTTGTTGATCTTTAATGGAATGAGAGAATAAAAAGGACTTTCTCCAACTGCTTTTCAGGAAGCAAAAGAACAGGCGTTTCCTTTGGATGCAACTTTAGAAAAACTGCAGGAGGAGAAGGAGGATCTAATGAATAAAAGGACTGCAAGTAATAAGGAAACACAAGAGAAGGTCTGTTTGCTTATGGCGTAGCTGGGAGATAGGATTATATATTGTTTTTCAGGCATGGATGGAAGCCACAGTGATGAGTTCGCTTTGAGGAAACAGCAGTGACTTTAGCAAATGCTCTAGATTGATGCAACTTTTAGGGAAGAAGAGGAACATAACGAAGTCAGGAGATGAACTCAATTGTAATTAACCTTTGGCAGCCTTGTCAAAAGGCTTTTGGGGACATTTGGCAATATTTAGTGACCAGTGGTACTAGAAATAGTTCCCAATAGATCTAAGAGAAATAGCCAGGATGCACGTAACCTGTCTTTGCCAAGACACAAACCTGTTTTTCGTGGGTGAAGTGGCCCTCTGGTATAAGCACAAATGAGTGATTTACCACTTGTTTTGGAAAACATTTTCGCAGTAATAAGGAGCATCTGGATTTCAAAAGCTGAAGTCTTTATGATAAGTAATTGTACTTTGACAGTAGTGTTATCCAGTATCTAATCTTTGATACAGAGCGTATCACTTCTTGGGCATAAGACTGTTAATTTGAAATATTTTCCCTGCAGATAAATGGCATAGAAGAGAAAGTTAAGGATATAAACAAGTACATGAAAGAAATTGAAAACTATATTCAACAAGGAAAAGAAGACTATAAAAAGGTAACCTAAAAACCAGTCAATAAAAAGTTGACATTAAAAGTGCTCTTGGGTTTAAATCGTGTACCGTTTTATTTCTTTAGCAAAAGGAGTCTGAACTTGATGAAGTAAATTCTCAGCTAGCTGTCTGTGAGAAACAGAAGGAAAAGATAAGTAAAGAGATGGAAATGATTCGACAAGATATTGACACTCAAAAGGTAGATGTGTTGTTTTACAGTAAAAAGTATATTTTGCATAGTTGAAATAATTTCCGGTTTTGGTTTAAGTCTGCCTAGGTCTGTAGCATTGCAAAGTTTGTCTCCTGATTTACTTAATCAGTTGTTAGTCAGAATAGCTGCTATACATGTATTAGGCTGAAAAAAGTCTTGATATTTGTATATGCAAAAGTAGACGCGTTTTAAAAAACTTTTATCTATAATTATCATTTTGTGGTATTTCCAAAAAGGTTAAGTCTGTTGGGGTGTAGCCAGCGTTTGCAAAATTATCTTTGTGTGGAGAATACCTGCCTTCTGAAATAAGGTACCAAGTTGCAGGTACCAAAAGTTGCTAGTTACTCCAGATTTTGTTGTGTACTTTAAATTCTTCTGTATATATTTCAAATATTGTTTACATTCTTTATAGGAAAGATGTCTTTCCCCATTCTACCCCACCACTTAATATCTAACTTTGTAGAACTGAGATGGGGGACTTTGTTAAATCTCATCCTAAATTATTTGCTGAGTTTGAAACATCGATTAATATTTGCACACAACATCGCTCTTGTGTTCGCCTGTAATAATAAATACTGTATTGTTTCAGATGGATATATGAAATAATACTGCTAATTTCCATTGTACCCTATTTCTAGCACCAGATAAGTTCTCACTGTCATAATTTCTGTTGTTCATTATTTTGTTTGCAGCATGTTTCAGAGTTGGTGCAGCACTCATACTTTGTAATTGAGAATCAATGTACTGAAACTTTGTACCACTTCTTGTTTTCTGTGGAGATAGATACAGCAGAGGTGGCTAGAGGATAATCTTACTTTGAGGAAACGGAATGAAGAGCTAAAAGAGGTTGAAGACAATATAAAACACCTGGTGAAGGAGATGGGAGAAATGAAAGTCCCACAATTGAAAAAGTAAGCACCTTCAAAACAGAATGCCATGTTTTGCACAAGAATTCACTGAATATCTGAATGTAATATTCACTGTATTTTAGTGTGTTTCCTGGTCCACCTTTCTACCCATTCAGGTAGAACTCTTCCTCCTTCAAACTCACGTTTGCATAATATCCCCAGAATGACAATATCAATGACTCAGTGAAATTATGTAGTGCTTCTAGCTAGAAATACGTATCCAAAACACAGCAGCTACTCAGAAGAAAATGAACTCTGTCCCAGCTGAAACCAGGACATGGCCATGTGCGTGTGCCTGTTCCAGTCTAATGCATTTATTTTTTTTTTTAATGAGTTCCACAGTTAAATCCACATTTAAAAAATAATTCATGTCTCTGGATAAGAATGTTTAGTTTCCACTTTCAGTCTGCTCACGTAGATCTCAGCAGCAAATGTTGTATTTAGTTCAGTGGTCTAATATTAATTGCTTAGATAATAAACACCTTTAAAAAGGAATTAACCCAATGCTGGTTCTTATGTGCCAAATCACTTATTTAGCTTTCTAGAACCCATTTGGTTCTTATTTTGTACAGTATCCTAATTTAATTCCACCTATGAAATAATTATTTTATATGTTTCTGCATATAGCACTTTGGCACTCAAACTTGATAAATTGCTTCTCCCACTCAGAATAGTGATTTATATATGTTCTTAACAAACTTAAAAATATTTTTATTTCAATGACTTAATTTCGGTGACATTAATACTATAATTTTAACTGTTACAGACTTTATAGATACAATATAATGAGCTACTGTCTCACATAAATTCAAAATTAGAACCCTGATTGTGAAACACTAAATACAAAAGACTTGTATATCAATTACGGTTTCAGTGAACAGAAGCATTTAGAGGAGAAAATAGAATCTCTGAAAAGAAACCATCATGTTGCACTTGGCCGACAACGTGGATTTGAGGAAGAGATTGTTCGGTTTAAAAAGGAACTTCGAGAGCCACAATTCAAAGATGCAGAGGAAAAATACAGGGAGATGATGATTATTATGAGAACAACAGAACTAGCAAACAAAGATCTGGATCTTTATTACAAGGCTCTTGATAAGTAAGTATATGAGGGTAATTCTTAAATGTTTTAGGCTTTATTACTATTGAAAACTTTGATGCAAAAGCAGCTTTGTATTTCAGACTTCTGGGTGTAACTTAAATAGTAAACTGATGTAATTTTTTGAGATATATAATTATTTCTCTTTATAAAATCAGACATTTAAATGTTAAGATAACATAACGTGGTACACCTTTTAAAGTAAATGAATGAAAATATGCTATAAAATGCACAGGATTGGTAGGATGTAGGAAATTTGTAAGTTAACGTATATAATGTGCATATAGTAAATGCATTCGTGGTAGTAACTGGAGTTTAATATAGTCATAGTTAAGTCCAGCGATCTTAATTTTATTCCCAATTCTCTGTAGGACTCTGAGTTATGGTTGTTCGTGTTAGGACTCATATTTGCAATGCAACAATTCAAGTTGAGAGATAATAGTGAAGTGAACCCAACATACCACCCACCTCTGCCTTCTGTGATGAATTCTTGGTGTGAAATAAGCTTTTGCTGTCTTGCCTGTGGTGGTCCAGACAATAAACACATTCAGTTCTGTTTTTCATGTGAAAACGTGGAAGACCCAGCAGAGCCATAGGCTGTTCCTCTGACCTTATTCCTCCCTAGCATTTTTTTTTTCCACTTCAAAGCATTTTTAGGAAGCTTTTGTAAGTGTGTCTCCCAAAATTGCTAATGATTTTCCTTTCTTATGGTAATTGTGGGTGGGATTTTTTGGTTTTGTGCNACAGGATACACAGTGGGAGAATGTGTTTCTTAAAAGTCTGTCTCACATGTTCTCTCAAAATACATAAACTCCTCCGTACGAGTTTAGGAAAGGTGAAATCTGTGTTTAAATCCTTCATTACTGAACTGGATCTTTCTTCCGTAGTCTCTCATACTACTTTCATTTCTACAGCAGTATATTTTAGCATCTTTTGGTCATACTTTAACATGCCAGGTAAACTTCTTCTTCCTCATGATCTTCTTCTCAGGCAAACAATTGTGTTTTCGTTAAAGAATATTACAATATAGAGATGTTTTTTTCCCCTTTTCCAGTGTGGGTGGGTTTGTGCTTACCTTAGAGAAGGCAAGATCAAAAGAAGCATGTCTTGCATTTGATGGAAAGTGTAGTGAAATTTGTGATTGTTTCTGCTTCCTCTGGAAGCTTGCATTCTAGCCTTGGACTGACTGGCCAAAAATAGCGTCTCAAAATTTGTAAACAAATGCAAAGTAAAACATACGGCTCCCTAAAAAAACCCTGTAAGTTCAATTATAACGATGGAATTGCAGTGAGCTGTTGCAACTTGATGGACAATGGTGCAGGATCAGTGCATGTGTTTTCAGGAAATACAAAACTGGTGCTCAGTGACAGAAAGATAAACTGAATATTAGGAATAAATAAGAGAAAGAAAGAGAAACATTTTGGCCACTGTATGAATTCCCAATACACCCATGTCTTGAATATAGTATGGAATTTTGGTCCCCTGTATTAAAAAGGGTCTGGTAGTGCAGGGAAAAGGAGCACAGGAGAGCAGTAATGTGGTTGAAGGTACAGCGTAATGGTCAAGAAGAGAAACTAACTAGATGAGAATTTTCCAAGTTGAGAAGACAGGTTTCAATGATAATTAAACACAGGGGTCTAGAGGAACCCTGTTTTAAGCAGTTTTAACGATAAAATAAAGATCTTTCATATTAGAATGTAAGATAATCCAAAATTTATTTTCTGAAGATGGAAATTGTTCAGAGCATGTATGATTCTTCCTTTCAGCTTAAATGGAAATGCACTCCAAGAATTTCCCTTTTAGAATTCAGAATCTTTTTGTATGGTATCAGATCATCTATTGTTTCTATTTAAGGCAAAACAGGAAATCTGTCTTGTAATTTCAAGAAAAATAGATAAACATCACTTATTGGTAATCATCTGAAAAATCGGTGAGACGAAATGTTAATGGTCAGAGATTGAAAACTATCTGTAGCTGGGAAAACCAACATTTTGGGTGTTTGTGCTATCAGTTGATCTTTATTGACTTAATATTCAGAAGTTTATGATAAATATTGATGAGGAATGCATTCTTGGGTTTAATTAAGTGAATAATCGAACACAATTTCTTCTTTCTTCAGACTTAACAATTCCTATTAGAGCTGATACTTCAGTATTCCCCAGAACACGTGGAAATAATTCCTGTAAGTGAGGAAGTAGGAAAAGTGTATGTAAAAGTCCATTACAGAAATACATTCCACCATGGTTTTTTTGAAAGAAGACATTGGCATAAATGGAGCAAGCATTTTTTTTTCATTACAGAGCACTTTTTCTTTAAAAAGTCAAGTTAGAAATGTAGCATCCTGTCCTTTCTTGAGTGCTTTCATAAGGAATCATCTATTATTGAACTAAAGTCCTGTTGATATATTAACCAGAGAAATTAAATTGAAAACTATTAATGACATCCTGTGTTACTTTTGCTGCTGAAGAGGAAGGTAGCTCTAGTCTTAACATCTGTTTGGGTAATTATATTCTCGATACAGAATTCTCTGCTCGGAGGAAATTTCACAGGCTCCCCTTCCCTTCTGAGACCCATTATTTACACTGTTGGGAGACTGTGCCAATGAGTAACACTACTGTTGTTTTGGAAGACTTAACATCAGATTCGTCTTCTTGGTGTCAGCCTGAAATATACCTTGTGCAGAAATTAAAATCTCTTAAGTCAGGTAAACTTGCTCTCTGAGTGACTGACTGCCAGATCTTTTGTCTTAATTACTCTCCTACTTCTTGAGACTAAGATCTTTGTGGGAGTAGAATTATTTAGGCAATAGACTGTCTTTAGATACTTCTGCATTCAAAAAGAACTAGTATTTATTATGATTTTAGGAGTCATATTTAGGGAGTGGAAAGGGAGCTGCCGACTGCCTTAGGGGTCCTGTAGTCCATAGAAGTCTGTGGTTGCACCTGTAACAATTTACACTTTGTTCTCTTTGTTAGAGCAATAATGACATTTCATAGCATGAAGATGGAAGAAATCAACAAAATAATTCGTGACCTTTGGCGAAGCACCTACAGAGGACAAGGTATGTATTTTTTTATTTTTGTTCACACTTATTCATTTAATACAGAGCACAGCATACTGAAAAGTGTTTGTTCAAAATACTGAAAATCCGGGGTCTGAAAATAGTTGTTTCCATTCTAAAAGCTGCATCTGTTGGTCACCACTGTAATCTCCCTTTTATTACAGATTATGTAGTTAGTTACAGGATAAATACAGGTAATTTTCCCTTTTTGATATTTTCCAAAGTTAAGGTTTCCTTGAGACGGGGGAACTGCACAAGTTCATTTCTTCAATTTTGGAAAAATTAATTTCAAAGATGTATGTATTAGTGGAGTTCTGAATAGAATTTTTGTGGTTACTGTGTATTATATCTTTCAACTCTGTTTAATCCTGTGATATTTTTGAAGATAATGTAAAAACTATCTCCTTCCCATTTTCAGATATTGAATATATAGAAATTCGTTCTGATGCAGATGAGAATGTCTCAGCCTCTGATAAAAGAAGAAGTTACAATTATAGAGTGGTAATGATAAAGGGAGATACAGCACTGGATATGCGAGGAAGGTGTAGTGCTGGACAAAAGGTAATAGCATTTTATTTTTGTAAAGAGAATTCTGAAAAGTGACTCGGGTGAATGCAAGAGAGTAGTAACACGTTCTGAAGCGATGGTGAAGAACAGGTGGCTCCAACGCTAATTTACAATTCTTGTATAACTTTCCTTCACTGTATCTGGATTTTGCTGACAGTATGTAATATGTGATTTTGAACATCTGAACCCTATTCTGGGGTGCCAAAATCTGTTGCTTCAATTGTGGACTGGTCTGAGTCCCTGCAGGAGGGAAGGGTTCAACTTCCCCCTCTGCTCAAGTTCCAGTCCTCCCAGTCTCTTGCTAGTTACCACTAAGGTTCCCGTAGCATTAGGTCTATTGCTTTGCTCCCATATTTCTTCCTTCTTGAGGGCTCGCCATTGGTCTTCTTTTCACAACTACATCTACCTCTAAGTATGATAAGGTTTCTTTTTCTCCAAGTTATGCTACAGTCCCCTACTGCTGAATGTAACCTTTCGGTTCATGTCACCAAACACCATACCATGCCGTACTTTCAGGCGTTGCATTTTGTGCTGTCCTGTCCGTGTCAACGATCAGCTCTGCAGTCTGGCCGCTCAGCTATCTCGGTACTTGAATAACGCACACTGGCCAAGTGGCCTGATACCACACGGCCTTGACGGTACCAGTGATCAGCAGTTCATCATAGCCTGTTTCACATGTTGTGACTTCAGAGTTGTTTCCACCTGTCTGTTATGTTATGACAGAGCATCTAAAATATTCCTCAGGAAGAGAAAAGAACCAGCCTTGTTCATCTGCCTCCAAAATCACTATCTGTATTGTTTTTTAAATTTTTTTAATATTTTTTTTCAAAAGCTGAGCTATGGAAAAAACATAATGTAGCCATTTGACACTTGGCACATTGGTTATGCAGCTTCGGCAACCAAAGCTACCTGCAGTATTACAGCAGGAAACTCTGCCTCTTCCTTAGATGAATCATTTCCACCAGAAGAAGCGATCTTCCTTGCAGAGATAGCAGAAAGGGACAAAAATGCAGCCAGGGCTGCTCTTACTTCTTCCCTGCTGGAACACTTTCTGCCCATCCTTTGTGCCTGCTGCACTGTAAATAGAAGACCTGGAGAGCTCTCCCCAACATTTAAATTGCATTGGAGGCTCTCTGCAAGGTGCCGGTGCCAGCCTAGCCAGAGGACACTGCAGCTGTATGAGGGAAGCACATTCTTCTTCCTCTTCTGCAGTGGGAGCTGGAGCTTTCTAGCTCCCTTTCCTCTGCAGTAGCTGAAAGGGTTGTGATGCCAACAGATTTCAGTCTCTTCAGTGTTGAGGAAGGATTGCAATTATTTGAACTAACAAACTCCCTACTTCCTTACCTGCAGAGTAGCAATTCCCACTGTTGTTGCTTACTCCAGCAGAGATTCATTGTCAGCCAGGCCTTTTCAGCAACTAGATGGTACAGACAGTAGTAGAAAATGAAATCAAGGCATGGAACAAAATGAGACACGATATTTTTAAGCACATACAGCAATAGAATCATGAAAGTATAGTTCGTGAGAAGATGAGTACTGTATTGTTGCTTGAATATAAAAAATATTCTCAAATTAATTCCCACCTGAGTGTGGATGTGCACTTGGTTCTGAAAACTCCATACTGATTTGGGGGGAAATCCAAATCTTCTTATAAAACAGCAGTACAGGCAAAAAATGTGTCCTCTCCTAAAGTAGTCTAGGATGTTACGTTAGAGTCCTATGTAAATGAGAGTGAAACTTGTTCACAGTTTCTTAGCCTATGTTCTGAGAATTCTTTGATCGTGAACTGTGATGCCAGCAGTTGTGATAATTGGAAAGTATTTTTGGCAGCAGTTTCCATCAAGTGTTCTGTCATTTTCACTAGTTCAGAAGATCTAATAATATTAGGCACGTTAACACAAAACTAACATGTAAGGTGGTCAATTCTACTGTCTTCGGTTTTAGGAAGTAGTCAGGAGTTCAGTTACTCAAACTTAGTGATGTGCATACAGATTTCCACCATCCTTGCCGCAGTGAGGGGGTGCTTGAACAGAGCGTAGGGGTTATGCAGGCGGCAATGTCATAGTGTCTTTACCTTGGATTGGAAACCTTACTTCCAGTATCTCCTGAGTTCTTCAGTATTTGCCTTCTCTGATATTTTTCCAAGAGTACTTTGTAGAATGGATCTTTCAATTCAAACTTGAAGATTTAATGTAGTTTTTCAGTCACTAATTAGTTATTGTCATTTTGTGAACTATCAGTAATTTACTATAGACTTTAGTCATGGTTTGTAATGGCATTAAAACAGCATGTTACATGTAGTTCCTCTATAAACACTTTGAAAAGTGAGATTTTGGTTGTGTATTTTTTTTTTTCCCCATAGGTGCTTGCTTCTCTCATTATTCGTCTTGCTCTAGCAGAAACGTTCTGTCTCAACTGTGGTATATTGGCACTAGATGAGCCTACTACCAATCTTGATCGAGAAAACATAGAGTCCCTTGCACATGCCCTGGTGGAGTAAGTGTTCTCTTCTTCTGAAGCTTAAAGATGGATATTTTTCAAATATTAATAGTGATCGGCAGAAGTGAATTATATTTCTAGCTGGCATTTCTTTGTTGGCAGCTGTAAATATGCATACAAAGCAGCAGCTTTAGATTTTCTATCCTTTGTCTGGAAGAGGAAGAATATTTCTTAAATAATTTGGGATTTTTTTATATAGGTAGAAAGAGTTGCTAATCAGCATTCGTTCGCTTGACAGTTCATGTCGTTCATTACCAATAATTACATATTTTTGTACTATGTATTTATGGGTTCTCTAAAACTAGAATGTGATTCAGATATCTCTTTGTAGGATAATAAAAAGCCGCTCACAACAGCGTAACTTTCAGCTTCTGGTGATAACTCACGATGAAGATTTTGTTGAACTTCTGGGCCGTTCTGAATACGTGGAAACGTTCTACAGGATAAAGAAGAACATTGACCAGTGCTCTGAGATCATGAAATGCAGTGTCAGCTCCCTGGGCTCATATGTTCATTAGAATTTCTAGTAATTACATATTATAGACTGGCTTAGCTGCTGAACTTGATAAAACTCAAATGAAGGCATCTGAAAATCTAGTTCCTTCATATCATATACTGCTGAAGATTTGTGACAATTTTAGCTAGAGTCTGGAACTATTAGACTTTTAAACTTTGTATCTTTCTACATATTTCTGTGCCTGGGTTTCAGAATCTCTATGATTTGCAAGAATTTAAATGAATACAACGCAGTTAACTTTTAGATGTATTTTACGCTTTGAAAGTGAAAATAAAGTTGTGGTGTTCTTTGTGTATGTTGTGGTGGGGAGATCCAGATGCCGGTTCTTTGGAACATCTGCAGCGCTGTCCATAGAAGAAGGCTTGCTCACCATCACTGCGTTAGGGCGAGTTCACCATTGATTTGTGTCTCTAGTCAAGGCATGTTCATAGCTACCTGCCCAGTCTACACAAAATTCACAGGCTTCAAAGAGAACTTCATTATTTCTTCTGCAAGATAACATTGCTCTGGCTTCACAAAGTATAACAGCTTTCTTCAGAACAACAGAAATTCCCATCTCTAACGAGGTGAATGAGTGAATGGATGACAGAAGCATATTTTAGCCATATTTTCTTTGCTTTAGGGTCATTTAGCTCTCTGCTGCTTTAAGATAGTGACATTTATGAGAGTTATGTCATATTCTGATTCTCCATGAGATACAGTCAAGTTCTGTGAAAATGATACAAAAATGCCTTAGGGAGTTAATTTTTGTGAATGCTGACCTTCACTTGCACCATTCAGAGTTCTTCCAGAAGCTCTTTTGCTTGGTACAGCAACACCCGACAGCCCTGCAGAGCACAGGCCAAGGACAACCTAAAACTCAGACTAACAGCGGAAAGCCAACAGTGCTGGCATGCTTCAAAATGCAAAGGACCTAATCATCACACGTCCTGAGATTTCAGAGGAGGGTTCCTCAGCAACAGGCCTTGCTGCCTCTGAAGCCACACGATCCCTGGGGTATGTGATATCTGGGTCTCTGTTTCTTCATAACCAGGTAAGGGGGCACCTCTTCTACCTTGAACTCTGGGTACCGGGTGCAAGTCCACAAGCAGAAGCTGCATCTACAGCTTTTCAAATCCTTGCAGATAGCAGTGATTGGCTGAACCTCCTTAGCAGGCAGTGTATGACCAAACCTCAATTTCAGAGGAAGAATCTTTAAACCACCGTGGAAAAAAAAAATGTTAATCACGGTGACATCAGGACATTTGCCTTTGCCAAATAGGGGAGTGAGTGTGAATGTTGCACAATGCCTTCCCCACGCTTCAGGATGCAGGAATCCCTTTTCCACACATTTCCCAGGGCCGAAGGGGGTGAGGACAGGGTCAGGGGTGCGGGCACAGCTGGCGGGTGCCACCAGGGCCTGGGCACAGTTAAGCACCACGGACAGAGGCAGCCCCAGGGCCTTGGCCCGAGGGGACAGTGACTTGTGGCCCTGCCAGCCCATGGGGCCTCTGCTGAGCCCCGCACCTTAATCCATCCCACCTGCCAAAGGGTGTAGACAACACCTGTACCAAAAAGACAAAACCCAACAGTACCCTGGGTTGCGTTCTTCATCTCTGTTTTTCATCCTGCGTGGCCAGAGGGTTAAGTGGACTTGGCAGCTGGTGCCCTCAAGGGTAATGCCAGAAACGGAGCACTTGAACTAAGGATTATTTCCACCTGAGTATTCTGAAACTGCAAGTCACTAGAGTCAGGGTGGCCCCAGCCATCGGGAAACCACTCAAAGATAAGCGAATGAATGGGACTTCCTAGCAATTACGCTCTTTCACCAATCCCCCTGAAAAAGCAATTAACACCAAACTTGGTGGGGGGGCGGGAAGGAAGGCAAAGGAAAATGCTACTAACATGCATTACGTTTGCAGTTTTAAATAAGAAGCTTCACTGAGTCTAGTACTACTTCCTGAAGGGGAATTTTCTTTAAGATATAATCAACAGAAAAAAAAAAAAAAAAAGACTTCGAATTTTCAAATTTTCCTGTACTACCTGTTTATTTTAGCATGACACATACATCCCAGCTCATGAAGAATTACATTGTCTTCAGAAGCAACTCCCCAACCTTTGTGAATTCTGTACTTATTTTTTTTTCACCCAAGTTAAAGCAGTGGTTCGCAATTCGTCTAAAAAGTAGTTTTGGTGGATTTTTTACTAAATCAGCCCTTCTCTGTTCCTTACCTACAAAGTTTAGCCTCACACCCATATTCTGGGGATTAAACTTTTTGCCAGAATTTAGAAGAAATACATAAAAAGTGGTGGGAAACTAACTTGTCCTGTATCAAGTGTCAGTGTTAAAATGACAAAAAATAATTCATGTGATTATTATTTTTTTTTCACACCTTTCATTTGAATAATCCATAGGCTCCTCTATAGCTAACAGCGTGGGAAAGAGATGCCACCAGCCCTGTGGTTTTGGTATGCGGCCAGGAAAACAAAAAAATATGCTCATGTGATTGAAGTGTAGGAGGAACTTTAAACACTTCCATGGTCTGCTGCTCGTGGGCACCTCAGGGAGAGCGGGGCAAGTGGTGGTGCCCGCTGGGACTGGCGGAGGAGCTTCTCTGCTGCCTCTCCTGTGGCACCCACAGGAAGCGTCGCTGCCAACAGGCGCTAGTCAGCCACCCCCAGCCCCACGTCAAGGGCATCCCTGCTCCGCCACGGCTTCCTGCCTGCGGTCCCGGCCTCCTCACCAGCCTTCTCCTGCGGGTGGAGGGCTGAGGGTGAGGGTGGTGAGAGGAGCAGAATATCGGGCAAAATGTTGTTGCCTTTGCTGACATACGTGATGCAACACCAAGTTCACATTGTCTGTAGTACAGAACCAAGCAGAGACATTTCAAGGTAAGTGAGACACAAATTGATTGTGGTGACTCATTGGGCAGGTGACAGCTGTGCGGGAACGGGCTCTCCACTTGTCATTTTGGCCGGAGCCATGGTGGATTTCCAGCAGAGAAACACCAGCGCAGGAAAGCGGCTCTGCAGCAGCCATCCTCCACCCAGCGATGCACGGACACACCTTCACAAGGAAGGCACAGCCATCTTCAGACACTCAGGTATGCCACGATTTAAGAACGAAAAATCATAGAATCATGGAATCATAGAATGGTTTGGGTTTGAAGGGACCTTTAAAGGCCACCTTGTTCCACCCCCTGCCCTGGGCAGGGACACCTCCCACCACACCAGGTTGCTCCAAGCCCCCGTCCAACCTGGCCTTGAACCCCTCCAGGGATGGGGCAGCCACAGCTTCTCTGGGCAACCTGGGCCAGGGGCTCACCAAGAATTTATTCCTACTGTCTAAGTCTCCCCTCTTTCAGTGTAAAACCGTTCCCCGTCGTCCCATCACTCCCCTCCCTGATCCAGAGTCCCTCCCCAGCTTTCCTGGAGCCCCTTGAGGGACTGGAAGGGGCTCTGAGGTCTCCCCGGAGCCTTCTCTTCTCCCTCTGAGGTCTCCCCGGAGCCTTCTCTTCTCCAGGCTGAACCCCCCCAGCTCTCTCAGCCTGTCCTCCCAGCAGAGGGGCTCCAGCCCTCCCAGCATCTCCGGGGCCTCCTCTGGCCCCGCTCCAACAGCTCCGTGTCCTTCTGCTGTTGGTGCCCCAGAGCCGGAGGCAGCATTGCAGGGGGGTCTCCCCAGAGCGGAGCAGAGGGGCAGAATCCCCCCCCTCTCCCTGCTGCCCACGCTGCTGGCGATGCAGCCCAGGATGCAGTGATGACTTAGAAGTATTTTTAAATACTTTCACAGAACTCTCAGTGCGATCGCAGTGGGTTCAGGAGCCAAGAATCAGGCAATAGCCTGGGACGGTGGTTTCGTAGCCAGCAGGCACCAGGCACCCCTCTGAGAGCACCAGGTACCTCCCAAGCAAATGCTGGCAGCCTGGGAAAGGGCGCTTGGGTATGAATCCCTTCCGAGGGATTTGTGTCTGGCTGCAGCCTCAGCCCTGGCAAACGCTTTTGGAGCCAGGAGCCTGCAGCAGACTGAGGGCTCCAGCATGCGCCGCTCAAGCAAATTACTTTCCCCCCACCTCCACACACATCGTTGATCTCTTCAGTAACAAAACTTATTTTCAGTTTATCTGCACTTAGTAGGCGAGGTGGCAACTACTTTCACTAGAAAAAAAATGGCCTTAAAGACACCCTTATCTGAAGAGTCTTCTAAGTGGAATTAATATTAGTAGTGGGAAACCAATACTTCAGTGTTCTGATGCTTCTGTCACTATGATTTATGTATCGCGATACTGCGCTCTCTGCTTACAGACTGTGGCAAAAAGCTGCTTGGCCCAGAGTGTTCAACTTCAGAGATGACTTCTTAATTTATTTTTTTCTTTTGCAACCAATACTGCTTTCTGACCTGCCCAAAGTAACAAAGTGACTTACACAGCATGTAACTTGGTACTTCCAGGAATGCCAGTTCCATAAAGTTCCTAACTGGGGCGGTCCAGTTTTCCTCCTGCACACTACTTTTTAGGCAAAGAGCTTTTGCATGCCCTAAAAATTAAAAAAAAATCCCAAACCTATCCAACGAGATGTGATTATCTATAAATAAACACCACAAACCAAAGCAATAAATACAGATGATGCTTTCAAAAGCTTAATCATTTAATGTCTCCTTGTAACTCTGTTAGCATTTAAATGTCACACTAAATATCATTTCTAATCTATTTCAGTATGACAGTTTGTTTACAACCCCCTGGGGCGAGCTGCCAGGAGCCAGCACTTATTCTCTACTCGCTGCAAGTTTACACCTTTGGGAAATACGATGCAATTTGCAAGTTCTCCTTCATCCAGCTTCATCCTACTCTGTGTAATTTGATTTATGCAGAAAAAAAACCACCCAGAAATTGCTGTAGCTGTAGCTCACCTTTGCCTCCAGCTGCACCAGGCTGCAGTGCCATCCCAGCTCAGGGTCTGAAACACTCACAGTTTGTAAACTCAACCACTGATTCAAGAGATATTGCATGTGCTGATGCTAGACCTAATATGGTGACCCACATTTGGGTGTTTTTTTCATGTTATAAAATGTTTTCTTTAACTTCTGCCCCATCTTCTGAAAGTAAGGAACAGCACACACCAGCAAACGGCTTGGAGAAAAGTGTCGTGGCTTCTCCATGAGGATTTCACAGGAGGTGAAATCTGGCACTGTGTTCGAAACAGAAAACGGTCAGTAGGGTTGTCCAAGGTCAGGCCCTCAGAAATGATAGAAGACACCCACCGTTGTATCACTTCAATTATAGCATCCGCTCGACCTTATGAGTTCTGACATTGTTTCGTAATTACACGATCCCGCCCTGTCCCTCCACAAAGCCGGTGGCTCGGTGCAGCCGGGGGTAGCCATGGCTGCTGACGCGGAGGTGGGAGGTGGCCCGGCTGCCCGCCTGCGCCCAGAGAGCCAGGAAGAGGCGTGCAGGGCCCTGCCGGAGGAGGATGGGTGGCCGGGCCCTGGGCATCACCTGGGACAATCATACAGTCGTCTCTGTTGGAAGGGACCTTTCAGATCATCCACTTGAACCATCAACCTAACACTGCCAAGCCCATCACTGAACCACGTCCCTCAGCACCGCTCCCACCCATCTTTTCAATTCCTCCGGGATGCCAGGGTGGTCTCCCCACCCTGGGCCAGGAATGGCCAAAGGCAGCTGGGTGGGAAACTCCTCCCGCTCCTCCTGCTGCGACTGCCCAGTGCTCAGACAAAGCTGATGCCTGTTTCACTGGAAAGGTACAAATTCAGCCCACCTAAAATTATGGACCGCTGTTCCCCTGTTTCCTTCAGAGCTGGGAAAGAGAAGGGGACTCTGCCACAGGGACCTGTAGCCCCTGTAAATCTGACTTAGCCACCAGCCATACCTGTTTCTTACCATTGATTCCCATTGATTCCATCAGTGCCCACTGATGCCGTCCCGTGCTGGTGGTGGCCATGGCTCCAGCCTATCCCCCTGCTCTTCATTTGTGTGTGATAACTGTGGGCAACCAACGATAGCTTCGCTGCTGGAAAAAGAAAAAGGAAAAAGAGAAAAAAAAAAACCCCATGGCTTTGGGCACAGAACAAAGCAAAATTTCTGGTTTTGGTTGCACTGAGGGTCTCTTCAGGTGGTTCCTCTGCTTTCTGGTGTTATCACCCAGAGATGCAGCTATGGAAAGGTCCAACTGGCGCCAAGCCCAGTGTGTACCTTCCCCCCGCCTGGCCTCTCCTGCACACGGGGGCAAGAGGAGCCTGATGGGGAAAATTGCAACACCTAAATCAACCACTTGCGTTATTTTTCTGAACTGATTGGGGACCAATTTGGGGTGGCTTAAATCAGGCATAGGAGCGTGGGCGCCCTCCCCCACCAGCTGCGGGACCCCCGGGACCCCCCTGCATTCTAACTCTGGCCACAGCTGGAAGCAAAACTGGCTCTTTTGTGAGGAGGCTGGGGTCACACCCCTCGGGTCCTGCATCCACCCCGGTCAGCAGCAGCGGGCGTGGGGACATGGTGTCCCAGCCCACACCCCCCCATCCTTAGGGAAGGGCCGCTCGGCCGGCAGCGCCTGGCTCAGCCCCGGGGGTGATGCACAGGCAGAAATGTCCCTTATTACTTCACAATCACCACTGGGTTTAGTGCTCACAGCAGCTGAAGATGCTCTGAAGGAGCTTTTTCGGTTCCCTTCAGGCCAATGACACTCCCGAAGGGCTGTAAGCCCCTCTCCCGCGCTGCCTCCCACCCGAGCCCCCAGCTCGACGCCGTTTCTCAGAACTGGGCTCTGCATTCTAGCTATCATTTGCCACCCACACGAGCCAAATTGATACATGTCAGCTTTTCCCATCATCAGGTTGTCTTTACCATATCAATAGTTTGGGGGAATGATTTTATCTGCCTTTGGGGGAGGTGACACACGCTCTCCACGCAGGGTTTGCAGATGCAGGGTGTTCCCAGCCAAGGGCTCCCACCCCCCTGGGGCCCCGCAATTCCCCTGGGACCACTGTGCCAGGGCACAGGGCACCTTCCCTGGGGCCACAGTGCATCCTGCTCCATCATTCCACCCTTCAACTCAGCTCAAGGGACCTGGGGACACCGACTTTGGGACACACGGACACTGCCCTGGACACACACCAGCTCCTGACTTTCCTCCCAGTCCCTGAGGTGCGAAAATTCCAGGCTCCCATCTGGCTCTGGCCCAGCCTTTTGATTTTTCAGGGAATTCAATGATTGGGAAATCACCACCATCATTTTTTTCCAGGAAAAACAATTTTTTTAGGCTAATATAAGCAGTGAACCCAGAGTGCTGCAACCCAGTCCTGCCATTGTGCTGTTAGATCTTCCAGTCCAGAAAGAATGTAGGGAAATGGGAAGGGGCTGGTTTGCGAAGCGAAGGTCAGTGCTTCCTCGGGCTATGCAGCACCTCAACTTTGCTGACAAAAAAAAAAAAAAAAAAAGAAAGCTGGTTAAAGTTTAAATGTTTCTACATTTTCTAAATGAATTTAACAATTTATAACTACTTGTAATCCTCTGACCAGGTATAAGGCGACGTCTGGGGCAGCGTTGGGTGTTAGTGTGAGCAGAGCCATGAGGTGCTGCTGGCACCGAGCTGCTTCTCCCATGCTGGCAGCAGCGCCTGGGAAAAGGCATTGCAGAATTTGGGGAACAAATGAGCCATTTTGGCAAATCAACTTTTTTCCCCATGAAATTCCCATTAGCAGTTCAGCCATGGTGGGAAATAACTGTGGTTCATGTCTGCTCTTCTGCTCACGGATGCAGGGGTTTGAGTCTCTGTTGATTTTCTGATGTCCTCTGGGATGGTGTGGGACATTGTGGGATGACGTGGAATGGCATGGGATAAGCGTGGGATTGTGCAGGGAGGTGTGGAATGGCATGGGATGGTGTGGGACAGTGTGAGATGGTGTGGGACAGCATGGGGTAGTGTGGGACATCATGGCCCATGGGCACAGCACCACGTGTGGCTGAAAGGCGCCGTGCTGAGCCAGGCACTGCAGGAGCCATCCTTGCAGGGCGGGATATGTGCTACAGAGCTGAGCGAGTCCTAGTTAAAACCCAAACACCCACACGCCAGAAAACCCCCTCAGCTACTTCTTCCTTTACATGCAAGAGCATTTTTTTGTTTCTTTGCAGATGTTTAACATCTTGATAAAAGTTTTGAGGTTTTCTTGTCTTTTCAAATCTGACTTTGGCTACCTGAGCTTGCCGGAGCTGCTTGCCATTATGGCCAAAGTTTTTGGCATGAATTTTTTTCTGACTCACGGTTTGGCTGTTCCTCTGCGACAGCAACCACGCGCCATTTCCTTCTCCGAAGTGCTGCTGTCACCACCGGCAATGACCAAGCTGCGACACAGGGCACTGTGGTCCTGGAATGTCTTCTGGGCCACCATGGGGTGGGAGGAGAGGTCTTCCACGTCAATGGATGGCAAGTGGTCGGGATGCCCTGGAAAGCAGCGCCGGGCACTGGGGTGCTCCCACCCGCATCCCGTCATGGTGTCCCCAGGGCAGGTGGGTGTTGAGACGGTGGCAGGACCCTGTGCAGGTGGCAGAGGGGCATGTTCAAGTGCAAAAGCCAATATTTGCTTTTGTGTCACTTCAGCTCCTGGATATCTAACCTGAGGGTGATGCCTATCCCCGGGCTGTGGCCGCAGCACCAGGGTGCAGACCCACCTGGATGCTGGGGCTGGTCTGGCTTCTGGCACACAGTGAGGAAACACCTCCAAATTCGACCAGACACTCTCTGGGGTCATATCATCCCCCAGCAGACATCGACAGACAGGGCAGGAGCCAAGAGCCCGGCAGGCATCCAGCCACATGCATCCCGGAGCCGGTCCTTCTGTGTAACCCATTGTCTTTTGCACCAACAAGACAAGGAAAGCTTCGGCAGGTATTTCTCCACACATAAGATCATGGCTTGACTTCACTCAAGCCTTGCAATGGGCTTGGTTAAGTCATGGACACGTTCATGGTTTTCTACATGCAGCACGTTACAAACACACTCGATAGTAAATAGATCCTCAGACATCAAAGAGAAATTCTCAACTTCTCATCCCAGTATCGCTTCATCTATCAATTAGGTGATTAAAATCTGCACGGTAGCTGAATAGCAGATAATGTTGGTTAAGGGCGAAAAGTCTTCGCCGTCATTACATAATGCCCTTCTTTGGGGTGAGTGGCACTTCCCACTGTCGCGCCTGATCAGCACAGGAAGACACCTATATTTGGTAGTCAATGGAGACTATAAAAATGGTGCTGTGCCAAGCAGCGAGGCAGAGAGGCCCTGGACAGCCAGCCCAGCCGGCACGGGAAGCACTCAGAAGGCGGTGGCAGGATGCTCCCCTCGCTGAAGGCTGCTTTCGCTCTCCTCTCCCTGCTCCAGCTTGTTTCTTCCAGACCGCCGATGACCACCTCTCCCAAGCTAAAGCTGTCAGAGATCACCCACCGCATCCAACAGCTCAACTCAGGAGTGCAGGTAAATGCCGCTACACCTCCTGGTGCTTCTTTGCTTACAGACCAAAGGAACGTTAGTGATGATGATGATGATGATGATGACGATGATGTTCCTTGCTGCTTTGGGCACCCCAGCCCATTTCAGCCTAGACTTTGGGTGCTCAGCACTGGACTTGGTGGTACCGACAGGCGGCTGCTGGGGTCAGGCAGGGTGAACTTTTCCACCCAACATTGGGCACATCATTGCAGAAAAACATGCTGATTAACAAGACAACCTCCCTGTCCAACAGGCAGAGCTGTGTCGGGGTGACTGGGGCAGCTCGGTGATGGGGACATGGTGGCCCGGCACTGTGTCAGCTGCCAGGGGGTCCCTGCTCTGCGCTGGTCCATGGCAGCCCCTGAGCACCCAGGGACCCTCCGGCGCTCCCCAAACTGCTTGCGAGGGCTGTGCAAACCCAGGGCCTGTCTTCCCAGGAACCTGTTTTGAAACAATTTGCTGAAAGGCGGGTCTTGGCGGTGGCATCAGCTGGGGTGCATCCATGCAATGTACCCATGGAGAGGGATGGGGACATGGTCCTCCTTCCCAGGGGAGGGTGCAGCTGGCGGCTCCTCGGGGACAGTCTCATAATAGCGATCTCGTAATGAATGTCTCATAATGACAGCTCTACCTTGTGTCGCCTCTCCAGGTCCCCTGCAATGACACCCGAGTGGCACAGGTCGCCTTCACGGATCGAAAGGTAAAAGATGACGGAGAGATAGATGGAAAAGGCTTTTGTTATAAACACAGACACAGCCGGCGCCCTCCTGGCCGCGGTGCACAGCCCACGTAGCAGGGGTGGTTTCATTAGTCACCCAGCAAGAGCTGCTCGAGCGCCAGTGGCTGGGGTGAGCACGGGGCTCAATGCCTCCGGTGCCTCTGCCTGCCCCGGCCCCCCCGAGCCCAGGCCCCCAGTCACCGCACCGGGGCTGCCGTCGCAGCTGTAAAATGAAAGCAGCTTAGGGAGTCACTGCGGAATCTCCCACCAGCCTTGGACATTTTGATAAGTAACATCAGCTTAAATCAACTACTTGGTTGTAATGAAGTTTTTCCCCCACCGTGTCTCCCAGCTGTCAGAGCAGGAGCTGCTGTGCCAGGCTGCCACGGTGCTCACCAAAGTCACCAGATGCAAGAAAGACTACGAGCCGTTCATCGTCAACCTGCAGAGCCTGCACGGCAAGATGGTAAGCAGGAGCTGCAGTGCCCCCAGCTCCCCCCGCGCTGGCTTTGCCCCACATCGGCCCCACTCCGCTCCCAGCTCCCCAGATGGACTCCGGGGACGGACCCTGCTGGGTTTTGTGACCGTGCGTGGGGCCAGACCTGGGCAGCACAGCCCTGCAGGACAACCTGCCTTGTGGGAAGAGGCTGGATGTCCCCACCAGCCCCCTCCACCCCCAACCAGTTGCCCTGGGGGGGTCACACCGCTGGGCACCGGGGCCAGGTGCTTTTCCTGAGCAAAGGACAAATTCCCAACCTCCTGGGGCAGCAACCTCCCAACTCTTAACTCAATTATTACTGAATATTTATATGGGAGACACAGGCAATGGCAACAAACCATCTGCTTGGGCTGGTAGCCTGGTTACCCGCTGTCTGAGCTGACAAATCCTGCTGTCAGCTCTAATGTATTCACGCTTTTCCTTCCCCAGAACTGCTCCCTGAGCAATGAAAATGAGATCTACCTGCGCAACTTCTTGCCGGAGCTGGGGAACTTCACCCAGGGGATGTACAGGCGCCTGGCCACGTCGGCTGCTCAGTGAGACGGGCACCGCTCCAGCCAGAGCTGCCACCGCCAGCCCCAAGCCCAGGGACCTTACTGCTGGTAGCTCTTAAAATAGGTCTTGCAGAGTTTGGTTTGTTTTTTTGTTTTTTTTTTTTTCTCCTCATTGCATGCATTTCCTCAGCTCTGCCCCAGCCCTCCTAAACCCAATGCAACCTCAACAGCAAGTCCCCGCGATGGGAAATGTCCCCTTCCCGGCACCTCCCAAGCTTTCTGTCCAAGTGCCATGTATTAGACATTACTCAACCTCTGCAGGAGATGTGTCCTCTGGACGAGGCTGCCCTTACTGCTCCCTCGCAGCCCTGCGGCTCTTCCAGACGGCATGAGGCGGGATGTGACCCCTCAGGAGGGATGGATGCGACCCCTTGAGAGGGATCCAACCTCTTGGGAGTGATAGATGTGAGCCCTTGGGAGGGATCCAACCCCTTGGGAGGGATGCAACCTCTCTGGGAAGGATGCAACCCCCTCGGGAGGAATGGATGCGAGCCCTTGGGAGGGACATGACCCCCAGGAAGGCTGTCGGGAGGGTTTGCAGGGCCGGGAGGAGCAGAGCATCACTCCTGGACCAGGCGGCCGAGGAGATTGAGCTTTTAACTTGTTCACCTCCTCCTGCAGCACCTACCAAAACCAAAACCAAATTATCTGCTTCCTGTTCCTCTTCATGAAGGGAGGCTTCTTCGTAATCGCCTTCTCTTCCCAAAGAGATCACAAACTATGCTGAAATGATGCATTTTTCGCTAAGGCGTTACTCCAGCAGCGCGGGGGGAGGACTCCCCGCAGGTGCCCGGTGGGAGCGGAGGCGGGGAAATGCAGCATCCAAGAGCGAGAGGCGGGAGGGGAACCAGCAGTGGGGCGGACGAGGGCGGGACATGCCTCCCCAGCAGCCACAGCCGGTACCAGAACCTGTAACGTGTCGCTGTTATTGTCGGTGGGCTTTAAAGTTATTAATAGTGAAGACCAGGCGAGTCTGTACGATAACTTTGGATCTAATGGGTGCTCATTGGCATCGTTCTTCTAGAGTTTATTTATTATTCTATTTTATTTAAATAACTTATTTTTATACTGCGCAATCTAAAGATTCAAGACCACAAAGTCCCAGCTGTTGAGAGTTTTCTTCGCTTGGGACCCAAAACAAAAAGGAAAAGCCAGCATTCAGAATAGGTGTTTTATTTGTAACTTATATAAGTGTAGTTCTAGGGAATACAGTCATATTTAAAATACTGCTACCTCATTTCTAGACAACTATTATTGCCTAATTGCCTTTCCATGACAACAAATGAACATGTGCTGTAATTTATTGTTCTTCCCTCTATTTAAAGTATTTGTATTACAACAGAGTTAATATATTCAAATTACCATGTATTTGGATGTCTTCGTTTTAATTTTTTTTTTCATTTCAACTTTGCACTGATGTTACAAAAGTGTCTCAGGGCTTAAGCAATAAACTACTGAATAACGAGCTCTTGGTACAAATGGTTCATGCTCTTGATTCCCCTCTTCTTACCTTCATCAGTCAATGAAGAGCATCGGGGGGTGCTGGCTCCTTGGTCAGTCGGCGTGGTGGGGGGAAGGGGGTAGGGAAGGATGGAATTTCTTGGGGCAATACCCAGCAAATCTACCCAGGCTTCCATCAAAGAGCAATTTTTCAAGCAAGAAAAAGGCACCAATGAACTTACCTGGCTTGTGGCTCAAGGAAACTACTATGCCAGTGGCTGGACGGTCACATCCAGAGCGTGGTGGTCAATAGCTTGATGTCCAGATGGAGAGGGGGTGACAAGCGGTGTCCCTCAGGGATCCGTACTGGGACCAGTGCTGTTCAACATCTTCATCAATGATTTAGACAGTGGCATCCAGTGCACCCTCAGCAAGTCTGCTGACGACACTAAACTGAGTGGTGCGGTCGATGTGTCAGAGGGACAGGATTTCATCCAGAGGCACCTGGATGAGCTAGAAAGGTGGGCCCGAGCAAATCTTATGAAGTTCAACAAGGCCAAGTGCGAGGTCCTACACTTGGGTCAGGACAACCCTCGTCATCAATACAGGATGGGGGAGGATGTGATAGAGAGCAGCCCTGCGGAAAAGGACTTGGGGGTACTGGTGGATGAGAAGCTGGACATGAGCCAACAATGTGCACTTGCAGCCCAGAAGGCCAATCGCATCCTGGGCTGCATCAAAAGAACCACGGCCAGAAGGTCCAGAGAGGTGATTCTCCCCCTCTACTCTGCTCTGGTGAGACCCCACCTGCAGTGCTGTGTCCAGCTCTGGAACCCTCAGCACAAGAAGGACAAGGACCTGTTGGAGCGGGGCCAGAGGAGGCCACGAAGGCAATCAAAGGGATGAAGCCCCTCTGCTGTGAGGACAGGCTGAGAGAGTTGGGGGGGTTCAGCCTGGAGAAGAGAAGGCTCCAGGGAGACCTTATAGTGGCCTTCCAGTACCTGAAGGGGGCCTACAAGAAAGCTGGGGAGGGGCTGTTTGCAAGGGCATGTAGTGATAGGACGAGGGGCAATGGCTTTAAACTAGAGCAGGGCAGGTTTAGATAGTCTTCAGATATTAGGAAGAAGTTCTTTACACTGAGGGTGGTGAGACACCGGCCCAGGTTTCCCAGAGAGGTGGTGGAGGCCCCATCCCTGGAGACATTCAAGGCCAGGCTTGATGAGGCTCTGAGCAACCTGATTTAGTTAAAGATGCCCCTGCGGACTGCAGGGGGGTTGGACTAGATGGCCTTTAAAGGTCTTTTCCAACCCAACACATTCCATGATTCTATGAAACACGGGGTGAAGGGAAGGGCTGGAGGAGCCGGCATGGGAGTTGGCACTTGGGAAGAGAGTCTTGATGAAGGGGGGGTATGTCAGGGCACAGACAGCGGTCTGGGGTGGGGGGCAGCAGGCCTGGAACGGTGCACCCAGTGGGCGGCAAAGTGGCGCCGGCAGGGCAAGGAACACTTTGCCCATGGGAGAGACGGAAGGGACGGGGCCGGCTCATGGGACGAGCGCCTGTTGGGTGCCAGCAGTGGCAGGTACACAGGTAGGAAATAAATGGGCAACCCGTTTGTTGGGAATCGCTAGAAATGCAAGACATTGTTATAAATGCAGGAAATTGCTATAAATGCATGTGATGGGGTTGTTAACTGCAGCTTTTGGATTTGCTCTGGATAAACCACAGCATTATTCGCACCAGCTCCAGATACGGCAGGGAACAGAAGTACATGAGGAGTGCAGCGCATCCCTGCCACCGCCAGCCAAAATGTCCCCTGGGCAGCGCGTGACTCCCAGGAAAAACCTCGCAGCTCTTTCTCAGCATCTGTCCTGGAATCACTCCAGCTTGGGCCAAGGAAAAAGGGGGAAAGCTGAGCCGGTGGCCGTGGCTTTCAGCGGAGCCCTGGGCTCGGTGGCTGTGGGGACAGCAGTGCTGGGAGCCCGGGCAGGATCCTCGTGTGATGGGGAGACACTTCAAATCCCAGAGCACGAGGGGAAGAAGGGCAGTGGAGAAAAACTGAGGACATGTTTCTGAATCAAGCCCCTTCCTTCGGCAGGGAAAACAGCAGCAGGTGCATCCCCTGAAGGATGGCTGGGACGAAGGCACTGCCGGGGCTCTGGAAACGACCCTCTCGCCCCACACGGGCAGAGTTGGGACCGTGCTGGGGCCATCCCTCTGGCGAGTGATGGGGCCGTCACCGTCATCAGCCACATCCCACCCTCGGGAAAGAACATGGGAATTTTTTCCTTCACTGGTGACTTTCCCATCACACAGTGATGCAGTTTTCCACCATGATTCAGCCCCAGTAGCTCAAAGGTTACATTTTTCTGTTAATTTAGCGTTTTCTGTTCATTTACTCCAGCTTGAGCTTTCCACCCTGATCACTGGGGAAACCACTGGGGCCGCGGGATGTCACCACCACCTCCATCCCTTTCTCCAGCATCACTTTTGGGCAGGGACCCTCCCACCACCATCCATCCCAGGCCCAGGGGGGCGCTCTGGGAATCCTGGCGAGGAGCCCGGCCCCCATGGCCACCATCGGCAGAGGCCACCGCAGCGGCGCAGTCCCACAGCCAGGGCTTATCTGCTCTCCATCGCGCACGGTGCAGGTAGGAAATGGCGCAGCGCTCCACTGGCAAATCCCTCGCAAAGGTCTTTCTGAGTCAGTGGCACTAACTTCATCTGGGGCATTTCGTAATCAGACAAACAAAATTACTCTCAGTCTGGCTGCTCCTGGATTAATCGAGCACTTGCAAACTCTTATCAAGCATCTGATGGCAAGTTGCTATTTGAGTTAGAAAAATACCTATTAGTTATTACAAAACTCCGAAGTTTCCCAGCTCAGCGGATTTCTCAGCGTGATTTCCTGCGGCGGCGCTGGTCGGTGGTGCCAGCAGAGCCCATCATTGCTGAGCCCACCATCAAGCCCATCACTAAGCCCACCATTGAGACCACCATCGAGACCATCACTGAGCCCATCATCACTGACCTCACCATCACTAAGCCCACCATTGATCCCATCATCGAGCCCATCGCTGAGCCCATCACCACTAAGCCCATCATCACTGAGCCACCAGCTCCCCGAGACGCCGGGTGCCGAAGCAGAGTCACAAAACCCCATTTTCCCCACACTCCCAGCACCATCGCCACAGGAGCACCAGCTCCCTGTCCCTCACCCACATCCCCGCAGGGTGCCATGGGCAAGGACAGGTTTCAGGTGTCCTGTTTGGCCAGGAGGGCCCCCAGTTCTCCGAAACCCCCTGGCCCCGGGAGGCAGCGATGCCCTGCTCCCGCCCGGGAGGGTTTTGTCCCCACGGGCCCCAGGCAGGGCTCTGCCGCGCTTTCTGTTTCTCCCCGGCACAGGTTAAGATAAGCATAGATAGAAAATAGTATGCAGATGAAGGATGCTTTGCATGATTTGGAGATATTCAAATGAAACGCAAGATGGAAGAGCTTGCAGGACAGTTAGAGGAGAAAAAAAAAAAGCAAAGCTCCGTTGTTTGAGCGTGGTCAGATTCGGGGGCTCCACTTTCACCCCACGGTGCAGAGAAAGTCTTGGGATACGGAGAAATGAAGAATCCCCAGACCGGGCAGTTTACATACTTTCTTTCGTATGTGACCTGTCTCTTACCACCGTTATCACCGGTGGAAATTTCCTATGTTGAAACGTAATGCAAGATCAGAAGAAAATCTTGACTTTTACAAAAAAGACCTGTTGTCCTAATTGGATAGAAGCAACTTTGGAAAGTGCAGATAAGGGAAAAATAAGTTTTTCCTACAGGTTCAGCAATTTTACAGCCATAAATTGAGATGGTTCTTCCAGAAAAGCACACACAGGTATAGATCACCAAAATATCTCGAAACTGCAAGCTGAGGGCATTCGGTCCAAGCAGGCCATGAGCATCCCGGTCGCGGTCCTGCTCACCTTCCTGGCACTGTCAGCCTGCCAGGGCCACATGGCAGCCCTGCTCCCCACCTCCACCCTCCTGAAGGAGAGCATCCGGCTGCTGGGCGAGCTCCTGGACACCAAGGTAGGGCTGGTCCCCACGCCCCAGCCTTCACCCGCTGATGGGAGGGACAGAGGGTTTCGCCAGGCTCGGCGAGAGCGATGCTGAAAGAAAGGTGCTGAATGTGCAGCGGAGCACCCGGGGGACCAAGAGCAGGTGGATGGACAGACAGAGGGACAGGGACTGTGTGTCTGCATGTGTATGTGTCAGGATGGACCCGCGTTAGCGCTTTCTGATCGCTCCTCTCCTTTGTGTCTCGATAAAGGTTTCCTGTGACAAGATGAACGTGACAAACATTTTTGCAGGTGATAAGGTAAGGGAGAAAAAACTAACTTGTCTTTGTTGGGAAACAATGCTGCGCCAGGATGGGTATTGGGAGAGGATGCGGGGGCTGGAGGAGGGCCCGGCGGCAGGCGTGGGGCCCTGGGAGTCCTGCCCATCCCGCTGCGGCACTGCAGGGGAGCAAGGAGCCCATGGTGAGCCCCAAGAAGGGATGCTGGTGGCTGCCAGGCTGGTCCTCGCCGCTCCCGGTGCCCAGCATCGGTGCCCGCACCCTCCCGCACCCATCACCACCCCCAGCTGAAGCAGCACCGGCGGCTCCCAGCCACCGTGGGGGTGAGGGGGAGGCCAGAGGGGCGGGCGGGAATGGGCAGCGCGTGTTTGGGCAGCAGTACAGGGTTTTTCAAGCTTTTCGGAAAGGAAGAGAGGAACTTCTTCCTTTGCCTTGGAGCGGTGTGTCACCATCTCACAGACACCCACACGCGCCTATCGCGCAGCATCTCGAGCTCTGGTTAGATGCACTATCCCTCTTCAGCCCCTTATCTGGGGGAAAGCTCTTCAGTTAGCAGGAGATTTAATAGCAGATAATAAAGCCTATTTCTGCTCTGAAAATTGCTGCCTAAGCCAAGCTCCCCAGCACCGGAGTTCCTGTTTTCACAGAAAGCTGATGCCTTCGCCCCGCGCTGCTGGGGCAGGCGGCAGCCAAGGGGCACAGTGGCCTCCCGGGGGGACTGAACACCCCTTGGGGGGCTAAGCGCCATTTGGGGGGTCCCCACACCCCTCCTGCTGCAGGGACCGGCCCTGGTAGAGAGAAGAGACGCCCAGGACGCTGCACGACCTGTCCATGCTCATAGGGACGGGCCAGTGGCTTATTTGATGGTCCCCTGAGACCATTGCAATGTCCTGCCCACCCTGCAGCAGCTAGGCACCAGCAGGAATGTCCCCCAGGGAAGACAATTGAATAATTTTCTTATTACTGCCATCACTTATAGCTCCTCACCTTCTGCGTGTCGCTGCTTCAGGGCTTTATCTACTCTAAACACCTGAAGGAGGCAACCTCTTCCCAGGGGCTTTTGCTATTCCCATTGAGCCTCTGCCCACCCAAACCAGCATCGTTCCCGCGGGACGCCGCAGGAAGCAGGGCACAGGGTCCCCACTCTGTGCCAGGAGCAGGATGCTCCAAGCAGGTGGACACTCACTACTGCGCCAAACTCTGCCAGGACATCGCACCGGTGGCTGGTGGCACCATGCTCCTTGCCAGGGCCAGACCATTAGAACGGAAACGTATTACTTATGCTGCTTTAATCTGCTGCTAATGAAGCCATGCCTGTACAAAAGGGTTTCTAAAAAAAAAGCCATGTGCATCCTTTTCCAGCAAGACGATGCTATGGAGATGCTATGCAAAGCCAGCACGGTCGCTTTGGAGGGCCGGAGCTGCCACAGGCAGCTGGAGGGCATCCACCTCAACCTGCTCTGCCTGGTCCGACGGGAAAGCACAGTCTACAGGGTAAGACAAAGCTCGACCCTCGCCGCCGCACAGCCCTCAGGCTTTCTGCACACCCACCTCCCCATTTTTGCTTTTGCCCCCTACTCTCCTGCACCAGCAGCGGCCAGGACCAGGCGGCAGCACCACATCCCTCCCCCAGGATGCATCCTAACAGCCTTTTTTTCCCCATCCCAGGCCCCGTGTCCCGTGGCAGCAGGAAACACTACCTCCCTGAATCAGTTCCAAGAGGATTTACACAGACTCCTCCAGCAATTAGTAAAAGACCAGAGTTTGAAATGAAAAAACACAGTTTGTTTTGTTGTTGTTGTTTTTAAACTATTATGACACTGTATTTTTTTCAAAGATTATTTATAATAACTCTTAAATAAATAAATAAATGTATTTTTGGACTAAATTTGCTGATG
Source organism: Rynchops niger (assembly GCA_013400035.1). Lineage (NCBI taxonomy): Eukaryota > Metazoa > Chordata > Aves > Charadriiformes > Laridae > Rynchops > Rynchops niger. Next base: position 411,300 of record VXBH01009456.1, read on the forward strand.
TTGCACGAGATCTTTCTTGGCCAGAAACTGGTGAGGAGTGAGACCTCTCAGGCCTCTCCCACCGCCCCCAGCAGAAACAGCCAAGATGACACCAGAGCTGGGACACACAGCTGGGGACCAGGCTGATGGCAACAGAGGGAAAGCGCAGGGCAAGGAAGGAGGGATGGGTATTTTCTATCCACACTGTTGGAAAGGGGCAAGTTTGTGACTGGGGGGGCAGCCAGGACACGGAGGGGCAGCGCTGACTCCAGAGAGTGGAGCAGGGGCTTTAGCTGGGCATTTAAAACCATAAACCATAGGGCAAAGTAACAAAAGTGACTTTTAAGTTGCTAGAAATATATGGGGCTACAGCAAAGAGACTCCAGCATCCATTAGCACAAGGGGGGTGCTGGCTAGAGATAATTTGTCCTGCTATGGGGTAAAGCTTGTACCGAAATGAGGAAAGCAGGTCTGAGCAGAGGAAAAAGCCCAAGAGAAGCCAGAGTGGAGAACAGCACCCATAAAGAGAGGCTGCTTCTGTGAGCAGAACTCAAAAGCGTGCGCTAGAGCTGAGAAGGGAGATACCAAGTCCTTCAGCTAAGCAGGCCCTTACTTCTCCCCTCACCTTATGGTCTAGTTATAGCCTATATTTATATTATAACCACGTATTTACACACATGCCATTTATGTATGGCACAACCCTTTGTGACGCAGGAGTAAAAATGCTCCAGCAGCAACAGCAGTGAAAGGAATAGCAACAGGGAGCCAACGTCTCCTGCTGAAGGGATGACTCCAGCCTGCAGCACTCACAGGTGGTGGTTAAAGTCTCTCCAGCAGCAGGGGACCAGAGTCTTGCAGGTATTTAGGTGTCTACCGTTTTGCAACTTACTTTGGCACAGCGTGGGAGAGCACTTTGGAAAGTCCCAGGACTGTGCGGGGTTTGGTTCGTGCATCAGCTGAGTCACAGTACTCAGGGGAGCTGCAGAGTGAGCAGACCACAAAAAAACCTGTTACCTACTGCGTGAGCAGGCTGAAACGTCTTCCAGAGGAAGAAATGCACTGCAGCACAACACAGTTTATGCAGCAAAGGAAATGGAGATGAGCATTTCCAATCAATGCAGGTAAATTCACACCATCTGCACAAATACAGGGTGGGACAGGCTTGCCATGTAGCACAAGGGCACTTAAAGCCAGAGCAGCATGAAAGGCCTCCTCCCCACCAGCTGTACCACCCATGTGTGCACACATGCAAGAGGCAGAACACCGGCAGCACCGACTGTTGCAGCAGAGAAGCTGCTCTCACAGTGCTCTGTCTCCGCTGGGCTCCCTCTTCCCCAAGGGCAGCTTGGGACAACCCCAGCAGAGGATGGGCTTGAAGAAGGGGCTCACCGGCTCCTCGGGGCACATCTCAGTCATCTGCATCCTGGCCTCATCCCACCGACCTTCTCCGGAGCCTTGCAAAGGGTCCTCTTTTGTTCTGCCCCATCCACAGAGCTCCACAGGAGCTTGTTGCCCGCTGCCCTGGGGCTTCTCCAGTGAGTGCTGACTACCACAGAGCTACCCAGCCTCCTGCAGCTACCCTTCCTCCTGTACCTTCTGACCCAACTGAGTCAGAAAGATGCTGTAGTATAAGGTTATTTGAAAAACACGCACAGAGGTGGAACTAGGAATCAATAATTTTATTTCATGGTATGAACATGCTCCAGGGACACAATACTGATATATGCAGTGTAATGAATAAAGTTTAATAATAAAACAAAGAATAATCAGAAATAATCAGTTAGAAAACCAATAAATAGGAAGACAAATTATACACACAATGAGCGGTTTTTCCTGCGTACAGGACTGGCTAAGCACAACTGTTGAGAAAGGTGACAGCTGGACATGTGCAGACAGTGTTAAGTCAGTGAAAGGCACTAAGGACCATTTTCCCCTCCTCTTAAAGAAAGGATCAGGGACAAGTTAAATATGAAATAATTCATTTACACAACATCAAATAACAAAGTGTCAAAAACTTCAACGTAAGGTCAATGTTCTGGAATGACAGGAATTTTTTGGTAGCAATATGCAAAGATGAGCACACACAATATATTTTATGCCAATATGACTTTTGATAAATACTATAGAGCATGTACTGACCTGGCATGAGAATGGCTGTATTAAGCTCTTAAACCCACACAAATCAAACCCCTTCCTCATTAAAACGTGTCCTGGACCCATTGGACATTCACAGATTGCCCAGGGCTGCAGAGAGGGTCCATACGGTAACCCTGCAAGCTACTCCCCGGTTTTAAAATAAAGTTCCTGGAACTTCAACAAGACACCAGTTAAAAGGTAAGCCAAGCTGACAGAACATCACGACCATGACAGTGTTCCACTTAAAGTCCTCTTGGAAGAGTATATAATTTGTTCTCCAAGCCCCTGTAACAGGAGATTACAACCAGTTTCTCCAATCTGCCAATTACAAAGATGTGCAAGCAAGTATTTATTAAGTGTTTTCTCTGCCCCAAGGCTCAGTTAAATATGTAGGGTACTATTGTTTTCAGCAGCAGAACTGTAACATTAAGTCATAGAGCACATGCCTTTATAGTTAAGTTCTAAATATTTTAAATGCAGTGCCATGTTCACAGTAGTATCTTAAAGCCACTGATGTCCGCCAGGTAAAAGACTTTTCAATAGTCTTTTTGAAAGCACAGTTCAGGAGAAACTCCCTTAAAAAACAGAACACTCAACCAATCTTAGCATAAGACATAACACAAAGGGAAATACAACAGTTATCCCAAAATTATGCATCTGCTTGGACTAAAAAGTGACACAAGGCCTAAGACAAAAGAGCATTTAAGCCATTTTCAGTCTGTCTTGTTTGATGAGAAGTACGTAACATGAGATCACCCAACCCTTTCCAAGCACCTTCAAAGTAAGGTCAGCTCTTCAAGGGCAAAACCAACCACAGCTTAGATCAGACAATTCTGAGTATTTACCTCTATAAATGCTAGGCTAGTTTTGTATTTGCATCTTGTATGGACTCAGGTGACAAAGCCAGATCTTGTATGAACTTAGGTGACATTCCCTCCCCCCACCACCACCAAAACTGAGGGCAGTATGTTCTTCTCCTAGGTCATGATCCTGAAAAACACATTTAAAAAACAGGGAAAAGCTTACGACTCATTTAGAATAGCTCTGAATATATCTCCAGAGGAAAATATGCCCTTACAGGACCAGTTTTAACTATTACAGATCCTGTTACAGACCTGTTACAGAGTAACATCCAGTTAAGCATCACAACAGCAAGAATGGAATATCAACTTTTAACTACTCTAAGTACTTCACAAGAACATTCTGGTAATTGCAAACGTGGCTACTAGTGAGAACTCACGACACCTAAGGAGATGTCTTGTTCTTTCCGGCATGCCTAAGGACTCAATTTCTCCTAAGAGTGATCACAGCTTTTTAAACCTCTAGGTAACACTAAGATTAGATGAAGTTACAGCTAATTACCACCACCCCAGCATGGGAACTGTTAGGATGCCTGTAGCTGATGTGCTCCAGCATGAGTTACAAAGCACACACAAACCAAACGAGATGCATTTTCTCTGCGACACAGAAGCAATGTATTAAAGTGATATGTGTCTATTAGCAGCATAAACATCAAAGAAAAAGAGCAGCCACCACAAATCAAATGGTTATCATCGGAGACGAGATTTTTTCCTCCTCCCAGAGCATAGCCAGAAACCCGAGATGATATAATCTACACAGGAACACAAACAGCATCAGTTGTTTCAGGGGATGTTACCGTTCTAGGAAAAATCAGGTAATTCATGGCTGTTTAAATACAGGAGACTCAAAGCTACCCTCAGTTTAGAGCACTGGTCCAGTGCCCTGGTAGCCAGGGATGAGAAAATGGAGCCATAACGCTCAGTCCCGAGGCTGAAGCCAAGTCTGAGCATTACAGCATTCCCCTTCAGTAATCTCGCTGTTCAGATTACAAAACAATTCACATATATTTAAAAAATTCCAGCTCAGAAGCATAAAAAGCAGCCAANGCCTTTGCAAAGGCCTCATTCTCCACAGTGCCAGCAGATCACACACAAATAGGCAAAAACAAAAGCACTACTTAGACACGCTTGTTTTCTGTTGCACTTAGAGTGTGGTCCCTTCCCAGAAGTCTCAGACTTTTGTAGTTTGTGTTTCTACTACTCAACTACTTTCTTTGTACAGTAAGACAGCAAATTAAGGGGAAAGGACTGTGTATTTGATACACACCGATTGGGTTAATAGCCACAGTGAGGAATATTTAAATAAAAGGGTTTGATGCTCTTAATTCAAAGGTTTGCAGCAACCACATTCAAACATAGATCAGTGCAACAGAGGACACAAGTGAAAGCTGCCAGTTATGTGCAAAGCAGGGCATAAGTCAGGTTTACCAGCCTTAAATTGTAGGATTTCATCAACCGTTTTCAGCTAACATGTCTAGCACTTAAACACACATCTAGAACCCTTATTTTCTATACATTTCAACAAGGAGTGCCAACAACAGTTTCCCTGCACAACACATTTAACACATGGAATTTCAAAACCACCTTATATACCAGTTTAATATTATGTTAATATAACATACAATATATGGGCAACTAAGGAAAAATATGTTTTTTTTTTAAATAAAACTCCATACCAGCAAGGCATGGATTTTACAGCCATGTCAAACTGTGCCACCTCTTGAATTCCAAACTCTGGCCAAATCTTATACACTCACTGATTTTTACGGCAATTCTGACAGGTCACACCTACTGCAGCAGAGAGTCAATGACGGCTCCTGGCTTTGCCGAACGTTTTCTGTTTGGAGAGCGGAAAGGGAAAAATAACACCATACACACATCATTATGCCATCTAGGAAACACAGGGACCAGCCACGTTTCAAGTCAAAACTACACAGTGTTACTCTTCCACAACTATTTGTCAAAACCAACCAAAAATAACCAAGAAAACCCATGCTGAAATCTCCCCCAACAGCACACTACTTTCCAGTAAGAACAGTAGATGCACTATCAACACATCAGATGTTGATCTGAACCACAGAACACAATAAAATAAAGCAAGAAGCCAGAAGAGGAGGATGTGGCAAAAGGGCATCAGAAAAATTCCCAGACAAGTCTTTCTGGACAAGATTTTACTGCAGCAAAGAGATTTCAGCTTGGTTCTCTCACACTTGGCACCGGTAAACTCTTTATACTGCACAAAATCTTAGCATTTTGTCTTCTCATTACGCAAGTGTTTGAAGACTTACGGTAAGTTTGCATGCACAAACCTAATCCTTCCCTTGGGTAAATCCCCCATTACATATAAATACTCCAAAGTTCTTCACCTTCTACCCGTCTTGGGCCTGGATCTTCCTTTTGAAGTCCTCGGCCTCTCCAGCTTCATCAGAGATTGCCTCAAGCTTTCTTCAGTGTAAGCTAGGTAAACGTGGGAAAGGTCCACTTCAAAGGGCTAAAAAGAAAAAAAGACCAAAAAACCCACAAAACAAAATCATCAGAATCATTTTATACACTGATCAACAATGCTTTTGTAACACTAGATTCATCTCTTCAAAAGAAAACAAAAGTGAAATAGGACAGTTTGCCCGTAAATATGCAGTGGTAGATGCAGGCAGCAGAACTTAAACCTGCACTGATGTTTGATACATGATTATAAAGAGTCACTCACATCTTTTTCTTTTTTATCCAGGACAGGCGTCTGTTTCCTCATATTGTTTCCTGTATACGCAACACATTTCTTAAAGAAAGAAAGGTCTGTTAGTATAGTCTACTGTACACAGTAAAACTGACTACAGCTTTATCAATTCACTTCTGGGCTCAGGTGAACTCCTCAGAAGCTTGCGCTAACGTTAGCTTGCACATGAGTCAGTCGGTTGGCTTACCAGCTGCCATTCTCCAATGTCTTCATTCCAGTGAACGTAGTTTTCAATCATTTCCTAGAAATAAATTAGAACAGTGACAGCTATAGACTTGCACAATTTACCTTCTAGATGCATTTTCCAGAACATACATCCCTAAAGGCCTGCACAAGCTGCTTAAGAACAGTCTTGACCATTCCGAGTTGTTTATCAGGACAGCCATACCATGTTCAGAACCCCCTATTTACACTCTGAAGACAACAGAAGAAAAAATACCACTCCTAAATTGTATCCATTGGAATTCCCACTAAAGCATGGGTTTCCCATTACACCAATGCCCTCAGGATAGCACACGTTGCAATATGGAAAAAATGAAAGATTAAGCTTTTACATTTTCTATTAAATAGCGTGCATCGTATTTAAGCTCCTCATTAATTTTCTGGATATTGGAGTCAAAGAAAACAAGAAGTGAAAAGTTCCAAGTTCAGTGTTACTACTTTTTATTAATATCAGACATCAGAAGCACAACTTCAAGCACAGGGGAAAAAAGGAGATTTTGAAGAGACCCAGAGCATGGGCATGCAGTGAATATACCAGTTAAATACCTGGTGAATGTGATTTTTTTTTAAACCATTAGGAAAACATGCTGTGAGAGATCTGAGATTAGTATATCCCTCTGCTTACAATCCCCAGCGTATTATACACTGCTTCCCAAAACAGATTCTGTAACTATGGAATTGTAGCCAAAATTACTAGAACCTCTGAGAAATACACTAAAGCCATTCTGCATTAATTTTGCACATCGTTGTGCTGGTTTTGGAGCCAAATGCACCCACTAGTTCTGATCATCTTCCAATGGAACTTCAAGCAGAAGTCCACCAGGTTACAAGAGTCACTTGACAAAAGCATTTTTTCCTATTGTAACATCATCTGGTTCCAACACTTCAAACAATGGCACAAATACTTGAATGCAACCAAGTAACACCTGCTCAGCTGAGCCACAGCAAACAAAGGCTCACAGCAATACACACCAACTCATTCGTGCTACAACTTAGCAGCCAAATGTCAATCAGTTCACCCTCAATACCTCATGAAGGGAAAAGCCGCCAGCTCATTCTATTTTTTGGACAGAAATAAAGCCAGAGGGCTCAGTGTGCTGTGCCTAGCACAGTCCCACGTCACAGCCTTAGGTTTTCTTTACCTGGTAGTCCTGAGGAATGAAGTTGTCTATGATAAGCATCTGAAGACGAAGTTCCCTGCTCAGCTGCCGAATATTCTCTAGTAATCCTTCAATCTCTCTCTGGTGCTCCTGTTGCAGATCTGCCATCTGAAGACAAACCAGGCATTTGAGAGGCATCAGAACTAGCTTAACACATGGTAACAGCCTAAAAAAAGAACAGTCTTCTGCTTGTACTAGGTTTTTGCGAAACTAAAGCAAATTCTGGTTATAAGCATTAGAATATTTATCCCTGAAGAATAAACCCTCTGAAACGTTCCAGTTCAGAGATGGCTGAGAATAGCATTAAGTTCTCAGTTTCATAAAAACTGGCCTTCTGCCAATCCAAGCTCTGCACCAGCTAAGAGCAGATGAAGAGTGTGCAGACAAGTCACACCCCTGGCAAGATTTCAAGGAAAATCACTGATCCCAAAGACAAAATGCACTTTTGATGAAGCGGGAACTCTGGATACCAGCCAAAGCACACATCGATCCAGTGTGACTGAGGAAGAGACAATAAGGGCAACAGGCAGAAAGGACAGAGAGCTAAGAGCAGAGAAGTATTTGGGCTGCTGCAGAGCAGGAGACTGGGCCGCCAGCAAACAACTTTAGTTTTGTTTCAGAAATAACCAGTGTTTTTCCTTGAAGTTCTGGATTTATCAGGGTCTTGCACATACCCCCTCTCAGTTTGGCTTGGGGAGAAGCTCTACAAACCTGCCCCTGTGAAGCTCTGACACCAGACTTAAGTAGGTCTTTTTGAACTACATGAGACAAATGGACAGCACAGAAAGACATTTCAAGCATACATCACTCTTTCCAGTGTTACTAAATTGATGGCTTACCCTTCCCAGCTACAGTCCCTCCCATGATCACAGGCTGAGGGCTTCAAACACTAACCTCCGATTTTGCAGCCATAAGCATGGTCCAAACTTTCTTCAGCTTTTTGGTTTTCCCCTGGGCTTCTTCCTGGAGGCTGGTGTACTTCTCCTCGATGTCCAAGCGTTCTTGCTGTGTGCAACAATTAGCACAGACATCCACACATTAACATAATCAAAGAAACAATCTGCAATAGTATGAACAAGAGGAGAAACTACTTGAATGAAACAAAGCATTTGCCAAGGGCACAGAGACCTCGCTTAGCCAGGCTGGCTCAGACCCACAGCGACTGCACCGCCCTACAGCTGAGCACTGCAACGTGTGGTCTCCAAAGCTGTTAGCTTCTGCCACGCTTTCCGAGTAGAGCCACATTTCATCCATGTGAGCAATACCAAGGCACACAATGTGGTGTGTCCTGCCATTGCTGTTTTCAGACAGCTACAGCATATAACCCCACCTCTTTCTCCTCAAGCTCCTTGCGAAGCTGTTCTGCTCTCTTCCTTCGTTCTTCCAGTTCCATATTTGATTCTTCTAGCAGCTTCTCTTGCTCCTCTGCTTTTGCCAACAAGTCCACTCCTCCCACGATCACCTTTTTCTCCAACGCAGACAGTTTCTCCAACAGGGACTGGTGCTCTTGTCTAGAGAGACAGGTAAGTGTAAAACTTTTATCCCACAGTGCTCACAAGGCAGCAGGTCTATCTCAGTTTTACAGCCCAGACAGCATTCACAGGGCTGGAAAAACTTGTCCTGCTGCCAAGGGTTTAAGTGGGGGTGAGGCAGTGCAAGTGAATGCACGGAGCTCCCTGAGCCCTAGCTCCCATCACTGTCTCACAAGCAAAACCAGGTCAGTAGAGAAGTCTCTCCTGCTGGGAGTCCCCTCTGTGAGGGGCAGCAAGGCACCAGCGATATTACCAGCCTACCCACGGTACCCCATCCCCAAGGGCCCTGACAGCACAGCGATGCCCAGAGGCAGCTACAGAAATGGAAATGAGCTAACAGAGATCAAGGCAGAGCAGCTGAGATGCAAACCAGGAACACTGGCTGCTGTTGGAGAAGCATCTGACAGCAAGACTGTCCTATCTGCATGAGCCAGTGCGATCTCAGCAGCTTCTCAGCTCCATAGTGGAGAACCCCTACACCTAAAATGACATGCTTATGATAGCATGCTGCAGGAAACCTGGCTTGCTGCACAGCTATTGCCCGTTGACCAAGAAGTACAACAGCACTGCTGCTCTTCACAGGTCTCCAGGCTTTGGAGGATTCATTTATGTTTCTAGGCTATCTTGGACAACTAGATCAAGTTAAGAGAAGAAAGTAGTGATAAAACAGTAAAGTTTGTCTTTTCCATATGCTCCAAACTCTGAAAGCAGAGTAAGCTTCTCTTTCACTCTGCTAATAGCAAGAGCTGATGTTCAGTTTACACAAAGTTTGACAGGCACCTCATCATGTTATCTCCAGATGCCCATAACTGGGTTAAGGAAGGAACTGATTATAATCATAACTGATTAAGGAAGGAAAAACCCATACATACTGCTCAGAGGAGGGTACTCACTGAGCTTTAAGCAAGTCTTTTTCTCTCTTCTCCAGCTCGGCTCTGGCTTTATTTCTTTCTTCTTCTTCCATATCAAGCTTAGTTTCAAGAGCTTTTCTCTCCTCTTCAATCTTCGCTTGCATCTCTACCATCTTATCAGGGGAAACCTTCTTTTTGACTTTGGAAGAGATCGGGAAAACAAATCAGTTCACAGAAAAATAAGACAGCCTCTGTATCACAGCATTTTTTCCAAGTTCAGATTCAATACTTTTATTTAACAAAAATTAAGTTAATTAGATGTCAGCTCCAAACTGGGCACAACTCAATCTTTCAGATCTCATTTTAACATTGACCAGTTGTCACCAGTTCCTACAGAAAAGGAATGCTATATAACCAACACTATAACATAACGCCCTCGAAGTAGAAAACAGTTGGAGAAGGAACACTGCCTGAAGAGAAGTCTGAGCTGGAAACTCAGATGTTGTAACTGTGCAGATTAAGCCAAATGAAGGACAACAGAAGACTGCCTTGATCTACAGCAACAAGAGCTAAGCTACCAGGAGTTACATACTCAAATTTCACATTAGCATCCCCACAAAAACCCTCATTCATTGCCCTCCTTATGGGTTTACCTATTGCAAAGTCAGCATGTAGCTATTTTAAGAACACACTACTATGAAAATACAGACTAGGGAAATTCAGAAGAGCCCTATGAAAAACAGGCACTTAAAGGAACTTTTTGATGGTATTCCATTTATGTAAAACATGACAACCCACAGATTCAAAAGTCCTGATGTCTGCTGTGGTTTATCAACTGTGTCTTTACAACATAACTACAACTACAGCAAACCAGGTACATTTCATTGAGGGTTACAAAGGAAGTGGCCAGAGCAACTCATTGAACTTGGCTTGAAGGGTTGGTCCCAAACCCCTGTGATTTTGAAACAAAGGGTAAGGTTGCTGCTCTTGGAAGTCACTCCACCAGTCTTGAAGCAATTTTCATTGTAATCCCAAGGTGCCCAAGGCAGGTGAACGCAGAGATCCTTGGGTGTCATTTGAGTAAGCCAGAACACAGCCTACATTTATTTCCTCAAATCCACAAGTCTCCCAAAAGTCCTAAATCTCCCTTTATTCACTACAAGTGAATCTTTTTTTTTTGTTTTGCTCTTCTCCACACATGAAAAAAAATCTCTCATAGAATCCAGATGCCTAGAAACTAACAGAAGCCATAGACTGCCAAGGGACTGTTTTTCAGTGACATAATGCATACAGTCAGAACGTGCTCAAGGAAGTAGTTCAGTAAAAGGCTCCCCTTCCCAGCACTCTTTGTGGCATTCAGCTTTGTTTGTATACAGATATGACCACTAGCAGACAGATAAAATGCACTGTAATTGCAAACATGCATGCACATATGTGCATATCTGTATACATTTGTTCACACGCACCAGAATTAGTTTTGCAGCAACATAAGGACTTCAGTGCTACAGCAAACAATGTCTTAGTTTCCATCTGCTAAACTTTAGAATCAGATAATAAGCACTTATTTCTGGATTTGTGGTGGAAAAATCTCTCTAATTAGTCTGAGCAAGAAGCTTTCTGAAAGTGCTATACAGAACTCAGCTTATAAAAAGAGATAAGCCAGATAAAGGCTTCTTACTGTTAGCACACGGCCCTGTATATGCTAAATTTGGAAGAAAAAGATGAACTAAACCAAGTTTTAAAACCCTTTCACAAGCTCTGCAATTGTATTCTAAGGAGATGGAAATCAATTACACCAACCTGCTTGATCTTGCATTAACAGGAAGTAGAAAGCAAATCACAGAGGTGGCATATGCATAAAAAGAGGAGGAAAGAAAATGTGTTACTGCTTTGATCATTTTGGACAAAGATCATTTGTATCAGAATAAACATTATTTTCATATGCACGTTTCTAGAGTAGAAAACACAGGATAATCATCACTAAAAGACTCCATTACAGCAAACAGTAACGCATCATGATTTTATGCTAAAGCAGAGAAAGTTTCTAGTACTTTAGAGTGCTTTGCATAACCAGGATAATCTTCAGCTCACTCTTGCATTCTTCTGCCCATTCAATGCAATGCAGAATCTAAACATAACATTACAAGCCTGCCGCAAAGATCATGCCCTAAGAAACAATTAAAGAGAGTAGATTTCTTCTTAAGAAGCTTAATGCTTGCCCCCCCCGCCTCAAGACAGCCAATTCTGCTATACTACCTGTAAAATATTAGCATACAGAAGACTTGTTCTAAGTTTTAATCAAGTTTCCAAGCCAATTCTTTGCAAGATACATGACAGTTGCACATAGTGAGTCTCAACACAAGATTCCTCCATTTAATTACACAGGGTATTAGTAGGTTGATTTGCAGTAACTGATGCTTCCATAGAGGTATATAGCCAGTTTCGGTTATTCAAGCAAGCGCAGCAAGAAAGGCAGGACAGGAAAGGGATAATGAAAGACACCACATGCAAAAGCATCACCCTTGAGGACAGTTAGTATCCCAAACCACATAGTCACACTTATCCTAATCACCAAAAGACCAGTGCAACTTCCACAACAGAGCTGTCTCCAAACTTGCAGGAGATGGACTCATCCACCTACTGCCACATCAGCAGTTTGCTATTAACTGTCCTCATCCAAATAAAATACTCAGGTTTCAAGCAAGTTTTGAAAGAGCAAGTTTGAAGCAAGTAGATTCCAAGCCTACCACCATGAGACCCACCAAAGGGGTCCCTTAGGTTGTGATCCTTCTTAACCTGCTACCACACTTTCTCTGATCTGATGCTTTCCACTAACGTAACTAGTGCAAGTGCGATTCAACTATACAGCAATACTCCGCAGACTCTCTCCGCACAGGAAGGAGAGCAGGCTGCATCTATACAGGATAACCACAACAGTGGGTGAAGTCCCTACAAGCCGAGTCCTGAGATATGATTTATTTCTGTAGGGTTTTTAAAGGCCCAGAGCCCTCTCTCTGATCAGGAGCAGACCAGAGTTTCCTCACTGCTAGAGTAAAATCTAGATCCCTTATTCCTCGTGAACTAAGTCCCATAGTGATCAAAAACTTAATGTCATGGGGCAGTTAAACCCCAACCACCACTGAGGATTTTTTTCTTAAGTATCTGCCAAAATAAAGCCAATCAACAAAGTATTACCATGTTTTCTTTGCAAGTATAAACCTTGTATTGTTTGATTGTTGACTGCTCCATTCATTTTCTCCAAAACTAATTATGCAAAGGCAGAGTCCAATATAACAAAGCACAACGCCTTTCAGCTGTCTAACTGTCCTTTCTATGATTTCATATTCCAGCAGCTCCCATAAAAAAAGTTAGCTCAGACTTTTTCCTGATATTTTAGAGGGACCATTCAACACAGAAGTTGCAAATTGTTTGGGTTTGTTTGTTTTTTTTTTTTTAACCTATTACTTCTCAATTCTCTCTCACACATCCAGCTAACAACATGCACATTGAACAACTGTTTCAAGCATGGAAGCAGCAAAGGAAAGGCATGCTTTATCAGAGTTAAAAAATTCAGGTTTATCTTTCCAACAGACATAGCAGGGAAGAGTGCAGCATTGCAAAATGGAGTGTGCAGATTATGGAAAGGCCAAAGCTTAAAGGACTTAAGAGCTCCCACTCACTAGTGAAGGACTTATCCAGAGGTTTCTCTATGACAGAGCATGTGGAGTCTGAACTACTGCTGCTGCTACTGCCTGGAAAACAGAAATGCGACCCACAGAAAGACCCAGAGAGGAAGAAACATGCAGATGGGAAGTTAGTTCTAAAGGAAAGAAACCCAGAAGGGCCACCAACCTAGTTCAAAAGGGCACGAGTTCCCATTAGGAAGCATTTGCTAGAATCCCCCCCAGACTCAGCCGGCAAAGCCACCATTTCCCAGCACAAAACGGCATGCTCAGTAAGATACTTCAGTTAAAACTCATCTTAACCAGCCTACAGCTTAAACCAACATGCCAAGGCAGCTTCCATTTCAAGCAACAGCACAGAAAACCAGATCATAGTGGAGAAGGCTGTGAATATCTGCAGTAGCAGAGGATTCAGTGACCAGGAGTCCTTTCCAGTCTTATGTACGTGGCAATGTACACTTTTCCCTCTGCAAGGCAGAATCAGCTTGCACAGGGACAGTTACTGTGCCTACTCTTGCTGAGCAGTGCCCTCACTTAGTGTACTTTGAGTAGCTTGTTTGGAAGGTGAGAAGGTCACAGTTATTTGCCCTCTACTCCTTTCAAGCAGCATTTTGAAGGTGGTCTCCTCTTGGGAGGAGATTTGGGCAGGACTTGGTTCTTGATGGAGACAGTTGACAACCTTTTTGCTTCTAGAAATTACCAAAAGGTGAAAAACAAAGTAAACGCTGTTAAGACTATCAAAGCCATGACAAAGGTAATTTATGACTCTACTTGGACAGATACCAAAATGAAGAGAGTGTATCTAAAGCAAGATTTCTTTAACAGGAATTTTTAAACAAATGTGGGTGCTTCAGGACAGGAAGGCAGTTTGAACGTCAAAATTAGTTTACTAGAGAAGCTGGAAGTTGAGGTGTAGCACTGGGTTTGACTTCCCTACTCCTGTTGAAGAAATATCAGGGAAGTTCTAGGGGCAAAGCAAGCTCCTTGGGAGCCACAGCATCCCATGGTACACAGCGACCTGCAGTTCTAGGTTCAGCAACATCCCCTGGGGGTTAGACGTTATGCAGAAGCTTAACACTGGTGTAGGACAAAGCAAACTTCACCATGGGATTTCCACAGTGCTCCCAAACAAGGGATGTGCAGCTCCCATTCAGCTTTCCAGCTTGCACATAGACACCCAGAAGTCAAGTTTTTCCTCTATCAACATCAATCAGAAGAGTCAGTTACTGAACATCCATAAGACAGATGAATCCTTTGCCTAAACCACAGCCAGAATTCCCCTCCAACCATTCCCATCGTTATAAAAACCACATCTGCCTACCATTGATCTTTGGTGCCTTCTTCCTCCCACCTCTGTGCGCAGGGTAAGTTCCACACCACCAGTCACAAGCCATACACAGCCACCTTGCGGCAACCAGGGAGCCACCACAAAAAGAGGATGTTACCACAAGCACAGCTACCCAAGTGGAAGCAGATACTACACAGGTTCAGAGCTGTCCATCTACAGAGACGGCACCAAACAGCTTCGTTTCTAGGAGAGGCATGATAATTGCAGCGGCAGTAGGGCAGCTCTACACCTCCATTTTTTTCCCCTACCTGGCTCTGGCTACAGTTTCTGACACCAGCTCCTGGATAAGAGGAGATTGGTGGCACTGACAGGAGTCTCTACTGCCTTACCCCGCCGTTTCTTCCGCTTCTCCCCATCCTCTCCAATCTCCCCATCCTCATCTTCATCCTCCTCTTCAGAATCACTGGTCTCAGAACCAGATATCTCTTCCCCTAGAACAGAAGAGTATTGGGGTTTTTTATGTGTTTTCTTTTACCTCATATCAGCTTGTTACTGTGACAGCAGCATTCATCCAAATCCACCAGTGTTCAACTGCAGCTTATGAGCAGCTGCAGAAGTCATTAACTGTTGAGCAGATAGACAGTTTGCCATGTCTCAGAGAATTTAAGGAAAATCAAGATAAGCAATTTAATGCTGTGAGGTCAGTGTATATGTGTTAAAGCTAAATTGGATGCTTTTCATGGGAAATAAAGCATCCTTGCACTGATGAAGCATTACGCTACAAAGTTTTCATAGCAGGATCTCCCTATACCTTCCCTTCCAAACAGAAAGTCATCTTGGACTGACTGCTACAGCTGCTCTGTGCTGTGAGCAACTCTCTGGAGAGAGATGTTATGCCAAGGTCACTGTTTAGGAAGCACCCCTCTGATAGGGTCCTTCAATGTCAATGGACAAAAAGCATCACAAAGCCATGAAGTTACAGGGCTTAAAGAAGTTTCTTTTTTCTCTATACATTGAAAGTCAGCACCAGTTCTAGCTCCAGTTAAATTTGGTTCGTGTTTCTCCCAAAAAATGCATCCAACAAACAGTGAAAATATTTCTTTTTGTTATGGTATATTTTAATTCCCTATACCATGCCCAGCTGTGCCCAAAGCCCTCCTGCTCAGCACATGAGGCCGGGCACACCAGCACAGCCCAGAAGCCATCACTTACCCGAGTGCCAACTGCCACCTAGAGGACAAAGCCAGGCAATTGCCGGGCCACCGCGAGCACCCTACTGCCCTCGGGACACGGATCCTGGAACCGAGCAGGGCAAAGCAAGCCAGGAAATTCACTTGTACCAGCTACCAAACTCGTGTGACATCTTCAAATAGCAAAGAATGTTCACACCCAAACAGAATAAGCATTGGTACAGAGAAAGGAGGAAAGGGAATCTCACCTTCTTCCAGCTTTTTCTTAAGCTCTTCAATTTCTTTTTGAAACTGGCGGAGCAAAGCATCTTTGGGATCTTCATTAATCCTGGCCTTGTTCTTTATGTTCTTGGCTCGGTTTGCATACCTCAGAGTGCTGATAGTCTCATCGTAGTTGTAGTCTGCTGGTCCAATGTTTGCACACTGGGACACACAGAAGACTGAGTTACTGGGGGACTGAGCGTCAGAGCCCAGAACAAGTAATTTCAGGGACCTATACCCAGCTCTGCCAATCTCACACTGCTACTCTTTCCCAGGCTTTCCTGCTGCTTCTACACCAAAGCTGCTTTTGGCTATGCAAGCACAGCTTTTACTTGATTTTATGCATGTGTGTACATTTGCGCTGTGTTTAGAACCTCATCTCTACAGAGGCAGAGAGAAAAGATAGAAAAAAACCACATTAAAAGTTCTGATCTGCAAACAGCTCTGAAATAGAGAGGTAAATGCCAGGCCGTTCTCATGGCAAAGTCACTATGCTAGCTCTGTAAAAATGCAGCTCAACAGCTGGCACTGGAAAAGTCATCTCAGCTTACCATCATGGTTTTGGAGTTTCCCCCCAAAGAATCCTGAAGGAGACGTGTAAGTTTGGAGTTACGGTAGGGCACATGAGTGCTCTTGCCATCCACCAGCGCAGAGATAACATTCCCCAGTGTGGAAAGAGAGAGGTTGATCTTAGTAGCTTCCTTCAGTCGCTGCCCCGTAGCTCCAGTTTTCGCCTGTCTTTCAGAACCCTGGAAAGGGAACAAGAAGCAGCAGGAGTTCCAACAGATCCACTAATACTTCACCCTCCTCCAAATAGGATCAACTACATGCTAGTAGCCATGGCACTAACCTCATCCATCATCAGAGAATCTGGCTAAGTACCTCAGACATAGTTAAAAAGACAAGTCAAACAAGTCTTAACCGATAATGTAGCTGGGAAAACAGACATTTTGTTCCCATGAACAAAAATGTTTAAGAAGCAGTCAAGCAGTCACAGGGTGCCTCAGCTGGAGCTGCTAAGTACCATCTCCAGCCTTTTCTATCAGCAGATCAAGGGAGAAAAGCATCACTGCAATTATTTTAAAGAGTTTCATAGAGTAACCGAAACATACATCATGTAAATAAAGTTAACTTGCAGACACGGAATCCCTTTAGTCTCCCCTTGCCTGCATCTTCCCCAAGGAAAGATACTCCAGTGTAAAGTTTGGACTAAAGACACATTTTACCACCACAATTACATTGGTTCAAAGCAAGCAACAGAGGGAGGGAACTTGAAAGTAATGAACTGCATGGTCACAACCCCCTACAAAAAAAAAAAAACAAACAACCCCAACACCACAAAAACTCTTGCAAAGACCCAATTCTGCTATCCAGAGAGCTCTTTCCAATGTCATTTATCCATTGAATGATTTATTTATAGAAGCAAGAGAGCCCTTATACTGGGACAGTATAGCTACTCTAAAGATTCTTCCTGGTACATCTCCAACTTCAACACCGAGCAAATACTTCATAGAAGACAAGTGTCAAACAGAAGTCCAAGCTCTAGCTGTGAAACAAGGGACATGACCTTTACTGTGCCTTCAACAGTGCATACATAAGCAGTGATGCCCACCACACGTTACGGCAGACCCGGCCAGTCCTACTTACAGCAAGATCAACAAGATGCAGTTTGCCCATGCGCACGTGCATGTTTCCATCAACCCCCTTCTCACTGCACTCAATAGTGATAGTGAAGATGGCATGCGAACGGGAGCTGTGCTCATTCATATTTGTGGCACCAACAGAACCTTTTAATAGAGAGAAAAAGCAATGTTGTCTTCAGAATTAATCACATGCTCCTGTGACACCATTCCTGCTCTCAAAGGACTTATCCCCACCTCTCTACCCAACCCTGTTTTTCAGAAGATGGAAAAGGGATGCTCAGATTCAGCAGCAAGCTGTATTCTTGAGCACTGAAGTTGCAGCACATCTCCAATCTGGCTGCAGCAGAAGTGTTACAGCCTGCTTTATGTCTAAGTGAACCACAGACTCCCATCCCAAGAGCAACAGTAGTTCTCAACTGTTTCTTTAAGGCTACAAAGATCAGTAGCCTAAGGCCTTCACAGCTGATCCCTGACAACAGCTGTATTTTGAGAAATAAGAACACAGCAATCCATGCTAAGAGCAACAGCAGTCAGAACTTTAGGTCATAAAAGATCTGAGCTTAAGTAAGAAGCCTTCCAGAAAACATAAACCACTTCCCACTCACAGCACAGCACTAATTGTTGCTCATCCTGATGACAACTGAAGAGGGAAAAGGATCAAGACACACAGTAGTAGTTCTGACAATGCTGACTGCCCTCTTTGCATCCTCCCCTTTGTTGTTTCCCACACTGGCCGGTGGGAGGCACAGCCACCTTTACCTGCCCCTGCACAAAAGGGGTTTGCAAGGAGATATCCTTTTTGCTCTGCTCAACTGAACAGTCTTTCTCTTTCCAGCATTAGGACTAGGATCACTTACTGTGGTCTCATAATCAGACCTTTGTTCTGTCTGAGCTATAAACCTGCCCACAGCAAGGCTACGTACGGTTCTTGTGGCCCAGAGTCATGATTCTGTCCATATCATCTGCATTGTTTACGACATAAGCTGAAAGGTCTTTGATATAAACTCCCACATCAGGTCTCTCTTTAACCTAAGAGAGAAACAGTTTAGACTGAACGTTCTTAGGAGATCCCCGATAGCAAATGTCAGCGGTACTGTAATAGTACAGTGATTTACTCCTCCAGGTTCTTTTGCACATAAAACACTCCAACACTCAGAATCAGAAGAGCTAAGGAATCAAGACTCATGCAGAACAATATTATACTGGTTTCCCGTGGTGGCAGATCTCAGTCTCCAATTCCTAGAATGACTGCCAGGGAGCCTTTGAGGTAGAATTGCCGGCACAAAACTGACTCGGATAGAACAGCCAGCTTCTCGCTATGCAACTGATCAAGTGGAAAGGATTCAGAGAAGTCAGTAGTGCTATCCAGCTACTGCATCTTAAAGGCAATAGTACACGTGCTGAGCAGCCCAACCTCCCGCTTCCTTTCAAGTGCTGCTCTGGTCTTTAAAATAAAATATTGCTCATTGATTTAAAACAATCACATTCAGGACAGCAGGCTCACCTCTAATCTCTGTGTCTGGTCTTTTCCTAGCAGATCCCGCACTTCTTCATTGTAAATTTCCAAGTAAGACACACGAACTAAAAACCTGAGGACAAACAGTTGGGGAGCTTTCTTAGCAAGATATTTGTTCAAGTCCAACACAGACAATCACAGATTGCAAAGAAAATGTAGTGATATACCAACACAATCGTGCTACCGCATCAAGAACCACCTAAGTAGGAATACTTTCAGTGAGGGCCAGAAGTACCATTTCGGTCACCATTGTCATGGTCAGGCTCCTACTACAGATGGACACACAAGACAGAAGCACTGAAGAGAAGCTGTTTACCTTGTATCCCCCTCTGCCTTGGCAATGTGACCAAATATATGGGCAAAGGAATTGGGAATGATGCCTCTAAGCTCAGGAACTGCTCGCACCCCTTCCATGGTGAAAGTTTTGCCTGTTCCAGTTTGCCCATATGCAAAAATAGTACCTGAAGGATAAGAAAATATATGAACAAACTAAGAAGTTGCTAACTGCAGTTTTACTTCATCCCTTCTTAACCTGAGAGCACTAAACACCTCTATTTTTACGGATTTGAAGTTTTCCACCCACGCCAGTAGATACTGTACAAGGCTAGAAGCGACAGAAGTGCTGGACAACCACAGTGAATACAGTTGAGCCACTGTTTTATCCAGCCTGCAAGATATCTAAGAAAAAGTCAGCTTGTTTTAACTGCACAGAGTGATTAAAGTATGAAATGCTAGTACACTTAGGTCTCACACACAAATAATTAAGGCAAGCCCAATTAATAACATAGTCAATTAGAGGAAGATGATTATAAACCAACTGCAAAACCAATTATTGACAGCGCTAAGCCACAGCAGAAACAGCATGAGGCTTCTACAACACAGGCCACAGCACAAGCCCAGTTCTGAACCTGCAGAGTCAGCTACAATTTAGACTAAATAATCAGCCTGCACAGAAAGACATCCAGAAAATTTACTGAGATCCCAGACTCTGGTACTCTAGAAATATACCAGTTCTTAAGTTTTGCCTAGCACTGCTGAAAACTCCTGTTTTCCTTGTCAAGCCACTGACATTACAGTTTGGAAAAAGACAAATAGAATATTTCAGTTGGAAGGGACCTAAAATGATCACGTAGTCCAATTGCCTGACCAATTCAGGACTGACCAAAAGTTAAAGCATGTTGTTAAGGGCATTGTCCAAATGTCTCTTAAACACTGACAGACTTGGGGCACAAACCACCTCTCCAGGAAGCCTGTTCCTGTTCCAGTGTTTGACCGCCCTCTTGGTATAGAAATGCTTCCTCATGTCCAGTCTAAACCTCCCATGGTGCAGCTTTGAACTATTAATTTCTGAACAATGAGTGTTCATCAGCTGAAACCTGGGTGTGTTAGCACAGGAGCTTATTAGGCATTTTACAGACCTCTAAGAACTTTGTAATCTGTTGTTTATAGCATACTGTTATGGAAAGCAGTAATTTGCTTCCTTACTAGTATCTGCTTTCCTTTACATAATAAATTTACATGCATAACAGACACATACACAAATCATGGTCTTACTCTTCCCAGCTGTAGGAAGCAACAGATTATCTGTGGAGCAGGGCAGATGTGTTTAACTAGTTATCTTAGTTTAAAACAGCAAAGTTTAGCAGACGATATGCAGCAGTTATATGCACAAGTCCGGTATGCATACCTAGTTACTGCAGGACCGTGGCAGCTGCCTCATTACTGAAATTGTATAGTGAAGAGCCGCTGAGAATTCTGATAATGAGATAAAGCGTATATCTTTTGCAAACAGAAGACACAGCATAAAAACATACAGCTGACTGACCTCAGCTGAGTCTTGTTCAACACTGATCTCCCACTGCTAATGATCATACTAGGTACAGCCACTAAGTACTCAGAACAGCAAGCACCTTCAGGCTATTTTAAGTTAGAGGCCACAACAGAAACAATACAGGGCAACAGCCCTCAAAAGGTGAAACTCCTTTCAATAACATCAGCAGGAACTCCACCAACACAAAGATTAGGATATGAGATCCTTGACTTAAAAGAACAAGGGACTTACCATTGTAGCCTTCTAGGACAGAGTCGATAATAGGTCTTGCAGTTAAATTATAGACATCCAGCTGTTTACTCTCTGGTCCAAACAC
This sequence comes from Rynchops niger, assembly GCA_013400035.1. Classification (NCBI taxonomy): domain Eukaryota; kingdom Metazoa; phylum Chordata; class Aves; order Charadriiformes; family Laridae; genus Rynchops; species Rynchops niger. The sequence goes on from VXBH01009456.1 coordinate 432,502, forward strand.
TGTGTCAAATGTAAATGTCTTGGGAGGCTCATTGGAAGAGTCTGTTTTATGAACAGTTATTGTTCCTCTCATTTCATCTACATTGACTGCCATTTTGTAGCCCGTAGCTTTCTCTCGGTCATTAAGAGGCCGGCACCTAACAACAACCTTGACATTATCACAGCTCTCTGGCTTGTCCAGCTTCTCTGGCTTGTTGATCTATAATTATTGAAAAAGAAAAAAAAAAAATCACACAGGCTGTAATACTACTGCTAACATACCTGTGTGTTTAAGCACAAACACTGTTCAATCAACTCAAGTAGATGCATACATAGGATCGTGAACTTGAGGACTTAAAACCAGAACTGGTTTATAATTAAAGCTGAGAGAATAACATACACTTACTTAGTCAATACAATCTTCTGTTTGCTAAGTCAGAAACTGATTGAGTAAAGCTGCAGAATTTCACATTCAAGATCGTCTATGAATTTCTTCATGAAACAATATAATGCTTGCAAATAACCTGCAAGCAGTTTGCTACAAGTAGGTGCAGCCGTGCCATTCTTTTGAACTACCACTGACCATGCTCTCACTGGAGCACACAACTCCCACACTTTAGAGATGACACAAGCAGAAACCAGTGAGCACTGGCTGAAGGAAATTCATTTAAGTAACAAGCTGTACTTGATGAATTTTAAGTTCAATAATTTAGAAAATTCAAATGCTGTATTGTAAATCCTCACAAACCTTTTCTTTCACAAAGTAGGTAAATACAAATTTTGAAGCACCACTGATTAATCTGTTGTCATATGCTTCTCCTGATTAAAGACGTCTAAAACCCATTTGATCCAGCAAAGTCTAAGACACAACCCTTGGTGACAGGTACTGTAGCTGAGCAGCTATCTTGGATGTCAGCAAGAAACAAAGCCCGTTTCCAAGCACCTCTCCCACCAGCTGCACAGATTCCTCTCAGGCCCCAGCAGAGGCCAGGAACAGCTTCTGCTGCCCTGTGAGAGCAGGGGGCTGCCCAGCCTCACCTCAGCGGGGGGAGGACCCTGCAGCCCCATTCCACCACCACAGGTACAAGCGGATTTCTGAAATCAGCTACAGAATTAGCAAGTCCGATGAACCACATGCTACCCCTCCATCGCGCTGTCACCCGCTGCCTCCCAGAAGCACGCAGACCGAGGAAGGCCGCCCGAGCCGGACACGGCTCCGAAGGGGCTGACAAGGCTCTTCAGCCCGGCCAGACACGCCCGCTCCTCTCACCCGCCGCTTCTCCGGGCGGGGGGAGGCCGCTTGCCGGCGCACCGTCCCCGGGGACTCGGGAGCGGAGGCCACATCCTGCCGTGAGGCGAGGCCAGCCTTGGCCCCTCATCGCCAAGGGGCGGCCGCCCCCGGGGGACTCTCGCCACCCGCAGCCCTTCGCCGCACCGGCCCCGCTCAGCCTAACAGGACGGCACGCGCCGCCCGCCATCTCCCACCCCACCGCGCAGGCGGCCGCGGGGCCTGCGAATCCAACCCCCTGCCTCCCCGCCCCCGCGGCTCCTGTCAGCCACGGCCCGAGGAACCGGACGGCACCAGGGCCGGTCACACCGCGCCCCCGGAGCCCGGCGGGGTCTGGCCGCTCCGGGGTCCGCCATGGCGGTAGGGCTCACCGGCATGGCGGCGGCGCGCGAGCAGGGAGCGGCGCCGGGCGCGAGTCAGCCGCCGAGCGGCACAGCGGAACAATAACAGCACCGCGCCTGCGCCCGCCCCCAGAGGCCACACCCCCTCCCCGGCATGCAGCCAATCCCCGCGCGCTGCGGAGGCCGCGTAGCCAATAGGTGACGAGGAAAGGAGGGGCCCGGGCTGCCCCGCGCGGCCATAGGTACAAGGTCTCAGCCAATGAGAGAGGTGGGCGGGGCGTCGCCATGGGAACGGCGGGGTCCGCAGGGCGGGGCGCCTCCGGTGTCACTGCGGTTCGATGGCGGCAGCACGGCCCGGTGGGTCCGGGGCTCCGGCACAGGGCTGCGGGGGCGCGCCGGTTTAGGCCTGACGAGGCTCCGGGACTGACAGGCCTCCGTGCGGCTGACAGGGCTCTGGCGGGTCTGACAGGGCTGTGGACCTGACGAGGTTCTGAGGGGGCTGGCAGGGCTTTGGGGCTCTCAGAGGGCTTCAGGGGATCTGACAGGGCTCCACTGGCTTTGACAGAGCTCCAGAGCTGACAGGGCTCCAGGGGGCTCTCAGAGGGCTTCAGGGGATCTGACAGGGCTCCAGAGCTGACAGGACTCAAGGGGCTCTGACAGAGGTGCAGTGGGTCTTGACAGGGCTCCAGGGGCTCTGACATGGTTCTGGGGCTCTGGCAGTGCTGCTCCAGAGCTGACCAGGCTGCAGCCCCGGCCTGCTCTCCACACAGACAGAAAATCCATCTCCTTCTTTTCCTGGCCCCTGATCAGTGTCTCATGTCCCTCCCTGGCATTTCTGCACACCCAGATCCTGGCAAGTGTTTGCAAATCCCGCACACCCGAGGCACTGCCTTTGCTCCGGACACTGAGGCCCGGGATCCCAGAGCAAGGCCAGGAATAACCAGCAGTGAGCATCATGCACAGAAACAAACTGAGAGCTGTAAGTCAGTTGTGACGTATTTTTGCCAGAGGGCTGTAGGCGAGAGCAGGAATGTGGACAGGATTGATGTGGGGCTTCCAGAAGGGTTTCTGATGTCACCCACCACACTCTCTGGTGTATCACAGGGCTGGGAACATGCTGGTAATGACAGGACGGGGCCATTCCCTCACACCCAGCTGAGTGTCTCCAGGTGAGTCAGGAAGCTCAAGGACAAGGTGTTCAGCAAATACAGTCACTTTGCTATTTATACATTGCCACAGTATTACTCAGAGCTGTACTGTATGCAAAGATTTGTAGACTAATAGAGTAAATTAGCACCAAAAAATGTATAACCCAGAGGGCTAGTGAGAGAACAGGGAGTCGTGTGTGGGCAGACAAAGCTGAGGAACAAGAAAAGGTTTAACATAATATATTTGAACTGGCTCCCCAATAGAAAATGCTGCGTGAGAAAAACAAAGGGAACAAGGAGCCAAGGGGAAAGCTGAGGAAAGCGGTTGCAAGAGGTGGAGAGACCCTGGTTGTAAGCAAACATGGGGTGAAACACAAATGCTGTCAGAGCAGCCCAGCCCTGGGAGGGGACAGGGGTGCATATGCTCCATGAAACACAAAATCAAGGATCCTTCCCAGTGTCTGGCAGGAAAACAGCTCCTGGCAGGTGTTGGGGGTGGTGTGGATGCAGCAAAAGCGTATTTTGGACATGGCAAGTGTCCAGATGGGGCAGTGCATTTGTTGAGGCAATAACTGATGCCAGTAAAATTGGGCAGGGGTGGAGCTGGGGGCTATGCTGAAGGTTACCATGTTTTGCACCTTGGCAAAACTTCATCCTGATCCCAGGAAAGCACGGCTTTGCCTGACACAGACAATGATCTCTGTGCAGGTGAGACAGACTCACGTGGGCTGAGACAGTGTTCACCTGGGAAGTGCCAAGCGGTTTGGACTGGCAGAGTCCTGGTGATTCAGTGGAGCCATTCCCCGTGAGATCACCCCAAAGTCCTGCTTTCAGTGAAACACACACATCACAGAGTTTCAGCTTTAGAAATGTAGAACAGTTTCCAGAGGATTCATGTCACTTTGGGGTTTTTAATGGACCTATAGAGATAATGGTGTGAGCTTCCCGAAATCACTAGTGAGGAAGCCCACAACCAGCACTCTACAAAGAAAAGCAGAAATGTTATATCTACTAACATCTTTGTTCTGCTGTTAAAGAGACATCAAATGAGAGTTGAATGTGTGAAACAAGGTAAGGGGAGTAATACACACTGCTTGACCCAAAGTTCCTCAAGCAAGCCTTTCCACATCCTGGGAGGAAAAAAGCTTGACTCCGCTGTTGTTTAGCCATCTGACATGTTTGCTTTCATCATGGGCTTCCCCTGGGGAAAATCGATGACAGGATTGCTTTGTCTGCAAGCAAACAAACACGTCGTACGGCTCCTCCCAACTTAGTTCTCAGCGTTGGAAAAGCATCACGAGAGGAAATCAGACTCAGCACAAGGAGCTGGGATGTTGCTTTATAATTCTTCTTTTGGTTTTGACAGCAGCTCCCATCAGGGCAACTGCCTCAAAGCCTTGCCACCACGTGCCCTGGGCCTCCAGAGAGCTCAAGACTCACCTTCTTCCTGGACAATGCCTTAGCCAGAGGGGCTAGGATTTGGAAAGTGTCAGTTTAGCAGAATCTCACCCTGAAGGTATTCTCCCCCGTCCTCTTTGGGAGTGCCTAAGGGCCTCTGCAGATGCAGCTCTGGTCCTGCCATCTAATCCACCTGAATGCAAAAACCATCCTGTGTGGACTAAGCTTAAGGAATGGAGGCGGCGGAGGGTCTGTATTTGTCCCATCTTACATCTTATTAATGCCCCTTGTAAACCAGGTGCTTTGCATTTTTTTTGACTCAAGTAGTTTTGGGAAATTGAGTGGAGCAGGAAAGAGCAGACAATTGATGATAAAGCCATAAAGATGTTACGTTAGAGCTAACTGTGCTCAACACCATCTTTGAGTCCCATCTATTCAGATGGGAGAAGAGGGAATTCACTGAAGCCTAACAGAAACACAGCCCCATTCCCGGCTGCTGAGGCAAGTCTATCTGCCACCTTAGGAAGCTGCAACACTTACTGGCCTCTGCGCACAATGCGGACAGTTACGCTCAGCTGCTCCTGTGAAGTGCATCAGATCCATGGAAGAAATGCACAGAAGTGCCCTGCCAGCCTGGTCTCTTTTCTGCAATAGCGTAGAAATGCTATTTTTTACCAAGTATTTTTACTACCAAATAAAGCAAAATAGTGAAAGGGATAATGTCATGAGTAATATTAAATGAACTGGTGGTAAATGTTGTCTGTTCTGTGCAGCTACTTGGCCCTTTCAGTTCAGCAATAATGTCCAAATACGTGCCATGGGTCACGTGTGACATTGTAATGGCAGCTACAGTAAAGTCCTTCCTCTCACCTGAATGCATCTTGAAATAAGGTATCAGAAAGAAAAAACTGAGTACACTGTGCCTTGGGGGAGTCACAAACCTGCCTTCTGTTGTCCCAACACTAAGCAAATTCAAGGGCTGTTAAAAAAGAACTCTTGAAGAGTAAATCAAAACCTGCTCCCAGCTCCAGTTTCTCTCTCCCTGTGGAGGCTGTGGCAATGAAACACATGGTGCTTCGGAGCCTTCACGTAATAATGAACGTACTCAGCACTTCATTTGTAAGAGCTCAGTTTGGTGGCTCACGCGTGCTGTGCAAGGGGAGGGCTGGGTGCTTCCCCATTCAGAACTCCAGTGCAACCCAGTACATTCAGCATCCAGCTGGAGCCTGACAGGGTGGGCAACACCAATGAGTGCTTTAAACTGCTCCAAAATTCACCCTTGCCCTCGCTCTGCAGACACAGCCCACAACTTTCTCCATTTCAAGCCTCCAGACATCTGAAATGTTAATTAGAGCACTTAGAATGATTTGAGTCTTCCTTTGGAGATATGTTAACAAAATCATCAAAGCACTAAGTGTATTCTAACTTTTTCTTCCCCGCAGGGCACAGATATCTCTCTGTCGTGCTACAAGAAAGCAGTTCTCTGGGTTGCAGAAATAAGCTCTCAGTTCCAGTTTTACCCTGAAACATTTGCCTCAGCTACCAGCATCCTTAACCGGTTACGTGCACCGGTGAAGGCAGAGAACCTCTGTCAGCTTTTTCCTGGCTAGATTACTGATTGGGGATGTAAGGGGAAAGTAATCAGTTTATACACGAAGCAGGTACTATGTTTGGCAGCAGATTTAGGGAGCAGACAGGGTCTTTGCTGGGGAAGGTTTTTAAGCACATATCCATATATATGAACTCCAGTGTTTGATGAGGTTCTACTGATTTACAGTCCTTGGAAGAAGTGTTTGTGCGAGTTGTAATCCAAAGGCTGTGATAAGTACAAAGAACTCATTATCTGCTTGTCTCTGCTAAACAGAAAACATTTGCATTATCACTTCTAATGTTTTAGTTTTGAAACTACTATTTTTAACCAAACCACGGGGCTAACTTTTTCGGCCATTGAAGCAACAGCAAAGTTATGAGTTGAACTGCGCCTTGCAGCAGTCAATTCGATCCATACTACATTTGGCAAAAGCATATTAATTAATATTTCATCTGAGAAAAGGAATAACATTGCATTGTAAATACTGCGGCATTGCATAGTCTAAAAATTTGGGATATGTGAATAAAAATTGCACCAAGAGGATTTATTTTGTTTCACTTTGGATTTCTGCGCTCTATTTCCAGCTTCAAATGAATCTTTCTGCAGCTAAATTCAGAAGCAACTGTAACTTATATGAAAGCTTGAAACTTCTGCATCTGTCGCAGAATGACAATTATTTTTCCCTAAGACTGTTATCTTATCTTCCTTACTCAGTGTTTTCTTCTTCTCCCTTCAGGCCCAATTAAAATATCTTCAGTGCGTAGCAATTTCCTGCCTTGTCCTTTGTAGCAAAACCCAATGAAGACGATAAGGTCTCTACGTTTAATTTTAAACACAATAAATTCACCTCTTGTGCTCAAGTTGTTCCAAGCCCTTCAACAACTTGGGCAGGAGGAAACGTTAACTTGTTTACCCTGAGCAGTCCTTAAGGGGCAACAGTAACATTTTCAGTCCTGTTTCATCATTGTTTACATGAATTGTGACCCTTACGGATGAAGGACTTGTGTTGGCTTATGTAATGGATGCATTTCCCTCCTGCCCTTAGACATCTCTCCTCTCTCCAGAACCCTTGGCTCGCAGTAAAGCTTAGTCGGGGGGTGGGACGGGGGCATGGGGGGACAGGGGACAGTCAAGATGCACACGCAGAGTTCTGTGCGCACATCAGAGTGCTGTAGTTCCTTGTTGCAGGTCCTGGGAGAGTAAGGTAGGCAAGACAGACAGCGGTTCCTCGGAGGAAGCTTAAAATAGAAGAGTTTGCTTAGAGTCAAAACTGGTTTCTGAACCTGGTGAGGAAAGGACTCAGTTCTGCACCTCGAGGTGAGCATGTAAAATCAGCAACCACCGATAGACTTCTTCAGACATCCACAAACATGAGCCAAAAGTATTTCAGACTGCATTTCTCCACTTGCCTTCATTCTGTTCTGAAGCAGAACAGGAAACCGAGGAGGTGGGGTCAGACACTCAGGTCTCGTCGAACACCCCCTGCTGCAGTGCAGTGCTCTTCCTCGCCGTTCTTAGGATACATCACACGGAGCTTAATCTTCTTTTCCCCTCAGCTAAAAATGAGAAGTTGAGTCCATGACCACAGGAAACAAGATGACCACAGAAGGCCCCATAAAACAGACCGACAGGAAGCCTCCTCCTTGGCAGAGCAGCAAAACTCATGAGACTGGCAGCAGGCAACGCGTGTCACTGATGCAGCGTTGAGGAGCTTCACGGTGCTGGGGAGGTGAACGGCATCATTCTTGCCGCGGGCTGGCTTCGTAGCCAGCTGCCCTGTGGCGAGCGCCCGTCAGTCTTCATTTAGGATGGGGGTTATCCAGGAGAGCGGGCTCCTGAACCAGCATTCCGCTCACCACTTTGGGATGTGTATAAACTTGTCAGATCCCTTCGCAATACAGAGAAACACACACGACACGGTGTAGGATGTTCGCTTGTTTATTTTTTTTTTATTTTTTTTTTTTTTTACAGGTAATACCATCGGTGAAGATGCTCGCAGTGCAGAGTGGCTGTAAACGCTCTCCAGCTGAGATCTTGAGAATGGAAAGAATTACACTAGATAAGCTTCACTGGGATTTTTTTACACAGCAACACCAATGGATTTCTTAAACATTGTAAGCACTAAGTTTTGCTGATTTTTTTCTTTAAAGCAGCAGCTCATTATCAAATAAGACTAGAAAACACAGATGCGCACACACACACACCCCCACACATCCTTCCCCAAGAATGCTTTGCAAACTACCTGTTCTTAGTGATCTGCAAGTCTTTTAAAGAATGTTACAGTGAGTTTTTTTAAAATTTATTTTTAAAATTTTCTAATATTTAAAACCTTTCATTTTTCTCAAAAAAATTACTTTCATCTTTAAAGGACAACTAAAACAGACGTTAAAAAGGTTCTCATAATGCACAACTATACGCCATTTTTATTTTTTTTAAATACACACTGCAAAAATATTTCTAACTATTTCCATTCTAGTAATACTGTACATACAAAGCTGTCAGAGTTTTGCTACATTTCACACCCAGGTTTTTTCTTAAACCATTTTACTTTTCATCCCACTAAGTATTCCCCCTTGTTTTAGGCAATGAGACTACCCCTATCTGGCACTTGGTTCACATTGCAGTTACTAAACATTAGATAGAAACAATTAAACTTTGTCTTCAAGAAACGATCATGTGCTAGTAAGGCAAAAATCAGGTGATACGAACACATCCTGGATCCCTTTTTTAAAGTTATGTGCAAATATTAAGCCACCTTAGGCTGCTGATTGTGAAAACTGCTTTTCTTAGGTGCTTGTTTCCTCAGCAAATTCAGAGCGCAGTCGTCATTATTGGTTTTACTCTACTCGTATCTGCTGGCCTGAACTGAATCTCCTGGATAGCAATCTGGATAACGTAGAAACTTCAGAAATTGTTAGGAAACACAGACCTTGTACATTCATTATAAGCTCAAAAAAACCAGTTCAGTGGTTGGCAAGTACAAACACAGAACACAAATTAAAAAAAAAAAAAATA
>VXBH01009456.1:441286-454272 GCA_013400035.1 Rynchops niger
TTTTTAAATATATATATATATACTTTATCTTCTCTCCAGTTCCATGCCTCGGTGATGTCCAACGGGCCCCATCTACTACATGGGCTGCCTCAGAGGAATCCTTCCCGCCATGTCGCGTTCTTGACCAAACAGCTACAGCACTGTATGGCGTGCCACCAACTAGTGCAGTTTAAGGGCTCCACACTGGTTTTGGTGATCATCACCTTGGAGCTGGAGAGGCTGACTCCTGAATGGTTTCCTGTTATTACTGATCTGCTAAAAAAAGCACAGGTAGGAATCAAAATGGCCTTTGGTCACAAATCTTGAGGCCGGAACACCGATAAATTAATAAAGCGCACGTGTATTTCCAACCAACATTGCACTTCAGCAGCCGCCTGAGAAGCGTGTGTCCATGTTCTGCCTTTGCTGCAGACCTTGCTAGTGCCAACAAAAGGGAATAAAACTGCAGTTAAGGGCCGGGATCACGGGGAGGGCCTTGCCTTTGGCAGGGAAGGCAGGTTTCCCCCTTGCTCGGCTGCAGGTAGCCCCTGCCTGCTGAGCAAGGCGACATTCTCTCCCAGTGGAGTGTCCGGGAGCACCTAAAAACCTGCCCACTGGCCCCAGCCTCCCACTGAACACTACAAAACCTTCCAAGTACAGTTACATTGCTCTTAAAAGACAATCAATTTGGCTTCTAATGACACACATTAAAGGCACACTCGGTTGGTTGGTTGGTTTGGTTTTTTTAAAGCTTTTCTCTGGTTTCATAAAACACACACCTTTTAAGAGAGCATACCTGGCAGGCCGAACACCCAGGCTGGCAGCTTACCCTCGACCCATTTTGTGGTCTTGAATTTGTGTGGAATAACCCAGCCTCCTGCCATCCCTCTGGGCCATTGTCCCCTCCTGAGAAGTGGGAGTGTTTGCCCACCTTTTTTGTGGAGTTCAGGAGCTCCTGCTTAAGCGTTTTGCACCAAGGCCAACACACATATTGCCAATATGCATCTATTGAGGCATCCAGTGCAGCCTGTCCCTGCCCTCCCTCTAATTAGAGAGATACAGGAGCAGTGGCCAGAAGAGAGAGTAATTTATCATCAACTTACAAAACCCCTGCATCTTTCCTTACAGGTTAACAGCACTGAAATCATCCACCGTCAAGAGCACGTGGATCAAGAGTTAATGTGCTGGCAGCCATCCAACGCAGGAGGCTATGAACTGCAACAGAGAGAACCAAACATCTCAGAATTTACTTAATGCGTAACTTTATTTGTGATGAAGGGTGACAGACCGAGCCTTTCATCCAGCTCACTCCATTGCTCTCTAATTAGAGCTAACTGACTTGCCCCATGGGAGAGTCAAGAGGAGCTGCTTCCGAGGAAGGGGGAGCTCCCGCTGCTGGCTCGGTAAGAGCAGTCCTCAGGTGGAACCAAGGTTTGGATGCATAGTGAGAAGACTGAGAACCAAACCCTGCAGTTTTTCTTAGGGCCTTACTCTGGAATCCCAGAGGTCTGAGGTCTGTGCTCCTTCGAATTCACACCATTACAGACCCAATCCCAGCTCCTACAGCTGTGGCAAATCGCTTCTTGTCCACCAAGCACTGTTGCCTTGGGCCCTCACCAACCAGCACGTGCCATTCAGGGGTTTTTTAATTTATTCTGTTTTACCAGACTAGACAATACAAAATGCCTTTAATTAATTCCCCCCACCACATTAGTTTTTATTAACTGCTAATCTCCATAGCAAAGAATTTTTATAAGTTACAAAGGTCAGTTTAAACCTCTAGTGCACTTTCTAAAGTCAGCCTTACACATTCTTTTAAGATAAATGTTTTCTTTAGGTTATTTTATGTTTCTGTTCTTATTTTAAACAATAGGGCCAGCATTTTCAGCTGATTGTTATCCTAGTGTGAAGGTGCAATCCAGACGGTTCTGGATGAATAACACCACCACACCTGTCAGTCCTGTCACAGAGCAGGAGAGGGTTTCATAGCGACGAGCACAGGCTAAATGCTGAGCAGGTGTCTCACCTAATGACACAGGATAAATAAATATGGGACAGGGACAAGACAGGAGCAAGGAGACCCTTATGCTGCATTACAGCAGCACTCATTAGCGCAGGAATAAAGTTTCTGGCCTTCCTTCCCTTGCTCATCATCTTACCTTGTAGGAGAAGAATTCCCAAACACTGGGCTGTGCAGGACTGATGTCCCGAGCAGCTCCACTGACAGATAACGCTTCCTAAAGTAGTATGTTTGCCAGAACTGGCACCGAGAACAGAGCGAGCTTTGTGTGCGTGCAGGGAAAAAGCCATGCTTTTCTTTTTAAACCGCAAAGAAAGCGGTGCCAAGTGTTCCAGAAAGAAACACTCAGTATCAGAGACTCAGTGCAGATGCCACGTGTGAGCAGATGCGACTTGAACCAGTGCTGAAGGAGATCCCACCAGGCCAGGCAAAGCCACCACAACCTGTGAGCGCTGTGCTGCCGGGGCAGCTCTGCCCTGGCACGGGGCTGCCACAGGAGCAGGAATCAGCGCCTGGTTTTAGACCAGATGAGGTTCAGGAGGTACCTGCGCAGCCGGCGGCCAGAAAGCAGCATGTTATTTATTCATCCTGCCTATGGACCACAGGGGTTTTGATTGTGTAATAGGGGTCTTCTCTCCGCCCAGTGCAGCACCTTCCTTTTCTATCACAAGCTGTGACTTGACTGCCTGATTTTTTGAAGGAGGCAAGTTGTCTTTTGTAGTTTTCATTACGCAAAATACAAGTTTAGTCTGTGTGGTCTTGGTGTGCTGCTTGAAGAGTCCAGCCAAAAGCCCACAAAGGTCAACCTGGGGTGTGTGTCTGGTGCTGCTTTCCTCTGCCCTGTCTCAAGCACCTCCACCAGCTGCGTTAACCAGTGGAAGTGCTAGCAGAAACAATCTACATGCAGTAATTAACATACTGTAACTTTATACCAAAACAACCACATGTGATGTTTTTACCCCCAGCTTTGAGCCTACGTACATGGTTTCTTGCCCATAAACTGAATGACACATTAAAAGCCGTGAACGAACCCGCTTTTCCAAACCTCTGCACATCTGTACGATCAACACTCAAAAGGATACGTTAACAGGGGGTTAATTCGAGAAGATGAAGTCAGTGCTGAAAGGCCCACCAGAGTCCTGTGTTCCCAGTCAGGGTGCGAGATGTCATACTGGGATAGGAACAGTAAACTGGAGCCTGGCTGCTCTCCCGGGACACGCTGCTGCTTCTCTGGCAGCACAGGTCCTTCCTGCACACCCATTCCCACACTGGAGATACCATAAAGGAGCTAACGCTTGTGGCTTGGCCTCAGCAGGTTAAAAGTGCCGCTTACCTTCACGTTCTCGTCATCGTCAAGAGCAGAGCTTCCTGCCCTAAAGAACAAGCTGCAAAGCTGCTGTTGCAACGGGATCATTCTTGTCACGGAAAAAGCATTTTTGACAGCAAGAGCTGCACAAATTCCCTTCAGACTGGCAGAACAGAGTCTAAGGCTGGCAACATCTTTCCCCTCTCTACCTGGACAGGTACCAGTAAGAAGACCAACACACCACATGCCCGGGTCACAGCAGTAACAGGAGCAAGCATTTTGCCCAGCTGAGTTTCACAGGTGATGAATATCTCACTTCTGCGCCTGCCTGGACTGTGCACAGCCTGCACGCTGCAGACACCTGCAGCTAAACTCACCCCTGTGGGTCCCATAACCGTTTTGCTACACACCAGTTACTGGCAGGAACAAGCCAGGATCAGCCGGCACAGCAAGTGCTGGCACAGATTGGACATATTTAGGGCTAGTTCTGTGAGGATTGCTGTTTTGGGGAATATTCAGTCCCTGTAAAAGTCCAGAGAACATGTACAGAGTATTTCAAAGAGTTCTTAGGGTGCCCCATCTTGACCTGGTAAGGACGGCTGCTTCCTCCCCGTCTCTGGGCACAAGCCCAGCACAGCTCCCTGGCCCTCGGCAGAGAAGTGAGGGGAGATTCATGTCAGCAATAGCAGAAGCCCATCCCTGGTAGAGGCTCAGCCCAGGTGAGGCACCTCTCCAGCCCAGACCCGAGGCACCCCTCTCTCTCCAGCCCAGCCTCCCTCTGCTGCTGCCTTACTTCAGGACAGATTTCCAGATGCCCAAAGTGAATGCCACCCTGTAAGCAAAGCTGCAGTTACATCCGAAATCCCCTACGGTAAGTACCCACGGAATTGTTTCGTCCTTCAAGAAGTTTCCTGGTAGACACCGCTGCTGCTCAGATACTGAATCAGAACCAAAACATAAACCAAACATTAAATCATCCTCAGAAACAGCAAAGCAATTTAGAGTTATCTCCAGTTACCACCACATCTCCCATTCATAAACCACCACCAAAAGGAAACGTGTCACAGCCAAATTAACGAGAACCATTACGAGGAAGGATGAAGCTGCCTCACTGTGGACCCACGTTCACCACCGCGTTGCAGATAATAAACCTGACTCAGCACTGCTACTTACGGTGGGCGTGCGATGACCTAGAAGAAGAGTTCATTTACACAGTTGCACAAATAAAGAAACTTCTGTGGTCAGAGAATTGATCAAGATAGGAGAAAACAGCAGAGGGAAGAGTAATACTCAATCGTCATTTTACCGTATTACAGGTTTCTGACAAAATTTGTTGCTACATCAAACAAACGCAGAGAAGCAATTCACAGCAACCAGCACCGGGGGCACAGGAATCCCCTCCACAGCAGCCCACCCCGGCACATCACCGGTACCAAGTGCTTTCAGACACGTATAAAGCCTTTATATCTCCTTTGTGGGGTTGTCTCTATGTGGTTGTTTGGGGTTTTTTTCCTAATTGTCTTTATTGTTTTAAATTCAATTTGACGAGTACTTACAGTTCAATTCTTTAAGAATGCAGAAAAGTGCACTTGGATCGAGCGATGCATTAACTCCCAGCCGTTCTCAGCAGCTCCCCCTCGCTCTTCCTCAGCAAGGCGTGCAACTTGAATCCCACCGGTGACCAAACTATGGTCATGGCAAACAGAACTTAATCAAATCTTCTGAGCAATTTGGGGGGAGGTGGGGGTGTGTGTGAAACTGCTTTTATTCCCCATTCACCTGTCCGGATGGGAATCTAACTTGACAATAGCTCCAAAGTGGATTAAAGTTTTGCCAAGGGAATTTGCCTCAAGAGAGAACAGAGGCAAGTTTCAAATGGCCATCAAAGCAGCAGCAAAGGGCGTCTCATTGCCCAGCTCATCCCGATGGACACCCCCTGCCCCAGCTTTCCTCCTTCTTGGCACAGGCACAACAGACACACAGGCAGACAGAGCCACCAGAGGTGGACTTCCAGCTCTGAACCCCCGAGAGACAGCCTGGTCAGACCCTGGCTGCTTCTCACTTAGTCCCACTGATGGCCATGATGCCTTGGCCCCGCGGGCTGCGGCAGCGGGGACAGGCAGGGACGAGCTGTGTGGTGTGGACACACTTATCAGGGGGCTTAGTGCCTCCTGCCTGCAAGCGGCAGGAGTTTCCAGAACTTCCCCGTGTGCCCAGTTTGGTTATTTTCAGGCCACATCCCTGTTACTCACCAAGATTTATTCCCAAATTCTAATTTATGCCAAGGGCATCCAGAGGTTTTGGTGACTGTCAGGTACAACACACCCCAGGGACAGGAGCTCAGTGTCTGCAGCAGCCAGTGCCTCTACACCATCCTCTCGGTCTCAATGAACTCCTGGGTGGTGATGGAGACCCAGCCTGCCCAGCGGGAGGCCCCCTGGGCTCCTGTCACCCACACCGCTGCTCACAGCCAGACCGTGTGCCACCCCAGTCACCCCACACAAGGCAGGGGTGTGGGGTGGGAGCATCCTCCAAACCTCTGCCCGAGGGCTGGTCTTCTGCTGGCTCTATGCCCCTAGCCCCGTGGCAGGACACCCGGGGGCAAGCAGCAGCTTGGGGAAGGGGATCTGCTGGCAGCAGCCCCCCCCGATGTATAGGGACACACAGGGCACATCACACTAAACACAGATACACAGGGTAAGGGGGTTAACAGAGAGAAAATGGAATAACAGTGAGGGTTGTGAATTTGGACACAGCACTCTGTGGTTCCAGTGAACATAACTAACGCACAAAAGGTGGCTTTAACAGATGTTTGTTAAACAAGTCAGCTTTGTTTTTATTAAACCCAGCTTTGGTACAAGCAGGTCATTCCTGAGATTCATTTACAAGGTTGTTTTAAAACAAAGATCAACCGGGGCCTCTCCCTGTTCCCATGTGAAGTTAGACAGGGGCACAGACAGCACACTTTTTTTTTTTTTTTTAAACAAGTATTTGTGCAAGAGGAAGTCAGTCACAAACACAGACCTCATGACCAGGAACACTGAGTCTCCAGATTTAAACCGTTTCCCCTCCGTTAACACGTAACATTTAGTTGTCCTTCAGAATGGTTCCCTTCACCCCACCACAGCCCAGGAGATGTGGTGGCGCGGGGCCAGGCCGGGCAGCAGAACCGACCCCCGGCAGCCAGCGGGGAGGTGGGCAGGGAGCTCGGGGTGGGGGGTAAGCGGTGAGACACCTCTCTGCAGCCCTGAGACAACTGAACAAAGGTTGGGGGATTTTGGTTACAAAACCCGTAAGTCTATGGGGAAAAAAAAGCTGCACGGAAGAGTTATTGCTAAGAAATGTGAGAATTCAGCGGAATTAGGGACATTAGGAGCTTCTCCAGTTACACCCCAAAGCCAGACGGAGGAGAGGACCCGCGGAAACCCCCTTCTAGCAGCAGCACAAGCAGCAAGTGAAAACTCGCCTGGCGCTAACCCGGCTGAGTCCCTGCTCTCCCCGAAATCCCGTCAGTGCGAACTGCTTTGCACGGGCTCTCGCCCAGAGATTAGTGCTTTGGTTTAGTGCAAGCCATGCAGCAGCCTCAATTAGCAATTTATCTTTTGGCAAGTATCTTAGTTTTCAACTTTATCAAGAAACCTGATCAAGCAAACTTTTCCCAATCAAAAGATACGGTGCATCTTAGTCCTTGCTATTTAATCTCTTCTGTGCAATGTATTGCAAGCTTAAAGGTGAAAGCACCAATTAATTTCTTCTGCATGAGATGTTTTGGCCTTAATAAATCTTCTAATTAACATGTCTTCCTGATGTTATGGAGCACGCACTGGGAAGACTAAAAAAGCTACAGAAAGAACAAGAGAATCAGTGTATAAGTTTCAGTTATTTACATTACGTAAAGACAGCACGAAAGGTCGAAGTACAAAGGTAACACGTGCGGCCTGGCAGCACGCGGGGCTGGGTACAGACGTTCCAATCTGAACCACTGCAGCCTGGAGACACTCTCACAGCTGCCAAGACCTGGTTTGGAACTGGTCATCAGAGGACTGATGTAAAATTTGAATGAGGCAAGACCGCTGACCGGGAAAACCCGGAAAAGTCCTGTGCTATGGAGATGCGGGATGGGGTGATGTGGGGAGCGCCTCCAGCCCTGCCAAGACCACAGGCACTAGTGACCATCACGGGCAGCCCAAGCCAGGGCTTTGCCCTGTCCTCGCCTGGCCGGCCACGTCCCTCTCAGCCACGCGGGTCTCCCCATGGAGCAGCCTCGGACAAGGAGACGGGGCTGGGTGTGGGTTGTCTCCTGAACGGAAAGCACCAACACGTCCTAGGGCCTGTGTCACCAGGCTTCAGCTCTGGAACTGCAGCACATGGAGAGCATCTACCTCAGTGCTCAGCTGCCTCTGTAACAACCCTCTGCACTTCCTGTGCACTTGCAAGCATCTCTAGGAGCTTTGTACAAATATCAATGATATTTGATATCATAATATCATAACATGATATTTGAATTTTTCCACTCCTGTGGGAAAATTCCCAATGTATATCATGCTGAACCAGCTGGTGGCCCCACCTTTAAAATGACCAGCCACTCTGCCACCTTCGCTTCCCAATTCTCATGTACCTGAATGCACTTTCTCTTCTGTGGCCTCCTAATTTGGCTTTAAAAAGTATTGGGATGGGAAAGTTGTAAAACATTTCATACAAACCACTTGGTATCAGCTGTGAAGTCCCCTCTAAGGCTTATCCTTCCTTAGGATAGGCTTATCCTAAAAATTTAATGGGCTTAAGCGACACATCTAACCCAGTGCAGGTGCAGACTGTCTCCTGCACTTTGTCGGTGACCGCTAAAGGCAATGTCACCCCAGTTCCAGCCACTGCCCCTGGCTGCGCTCTGCAGGGGGACATACAGCATCTACACAGCACGGTACCACAAGGGACAACCCTCCCGGCCTTGGAGGAAGGTGGGATGCGAAGAGGTTGCACAGAAGATGACCAGAACCACCCTCTGCCTTTTACGCAAGCTGGGTATTATATACAAAAAGCAGAGTTCTGGCACACAAGCCAACTCCTGCAGCAACAGCACAGTCCCACCGCATGTTTCTAAGATTTCAGAAGCAGCCAGTATCACTGACTTGGTTTTGTTCTTGAAACTGGGGCTGCAGAAGCAGCTCCCATCAGAAGTTCCACTTCAGCAAAAACCAGCATCAAACTCCACTTGGTGGTTTTGCCTGAAATGCAGCATTGATCTCAGTCCAATACCAAAATAAACCCCAGAGACACAGGCACCCAAAGATAACTGAACGTAACATGACACATAGCGATGGCCCACAGAACAGACACCAAGAACAGGCCTTCAGGGAGAGCTCCAGCAGCTCTGTCTGAAAAGAGAACCCCAAACTAAAGCTCTGCTCTTTTTTTGGCCTTGATCTAAGTGTATGATGTGCTTTTCTAGAAAAAGCATAGAGCTTTGGAAGTACCCTTCGGAAACTAGCACCCTCCATCTCTGCTCCCTTCCCATCCTACCCTTAAATCACCTTTTTGGGCATCATTACAACAGTGAAACCGCTGGTAAATCCACCCGCTCGGTCACCAGATCCCAAAGGGGAAGTACAAACAAGCTTAAAGGCAACTTTTGCCCAAATAGGGATGGCGGTTGAATTAATACCGTAGAATTTCTCCCCAGATTACAGATGAGGTGCTTTTTGGCATACTGTATGATTAGCTAATTGTTAATTAATTAGCTAATTTTATTTTTGAACATTCCAATAGTCATAAGACATCCTGTGACTGGTAAGCTTTCAATCACACATCATTATTTCAACAGAGAGGCACTAGGTAACACAGGAAATCCACCGCTAAATAAACGACACCACAAAAAACTCAAAATACACGTGAGATTTAATAAAAGAAAAAAAAGTACAAAGTGAGTGGAAAGAACTGAAAGTCAAAAAAAAAAAAAACCCAAACAAAAAACCCCAACACATTTGGAATGACCGAGTGAACGGACACAGCACGTCCAAGGGGCTGCCGCCCCCCGGGCAGGTCCCCAAGTCACCTCCACCTGCTCTGAACCACCCCATCTCCACCCCCGGGGCACCCACCACAGCCAGATGTGAAGCCCACGGAGCTTAGAGCCCCGCAAAACACATTTTAAATTAGAAAGTAGACAACATACATGATGGTAAATGTTTAAATGATTAAAAAAATGGATACTTTTTCCCATTAATACCAACCTTTTACAGATAAATGTATAAAACAGCGGACAGACTCGTAACTGAACAGCTTCAGTCATTTCTGAAGGGTTTTTCTTTCACTTCTAGCCTACGAGATGTAAATCTTCGGACTGGAGTGAGATTAGCTTCACCATGCACTTGTAACTCATTAAATAAAAATAAGATACAGAGCTACCCTATAGAACACATACTTAAACCTTGTTGCAACCAAAAGGAAAAAATCAGTATGAGAGAGAAAAAAAAAAAAAAAAAAAGAAAAAAGAAAAAAAAAAAAAAAAAAAAAAAAAAAAAAAAAAGACTGAGTCCCATCAGGGCGATTATGATGTCAACTGCTCTAAAGAACAAGTAACTACAAGGAAAAGGTATGTTTGTCACAACATAAAGTCGTTGTATATATAATAATCATATTAAAATATTGTTACGTACATTCTGAATGTCTTCATCAGAAAAAGCTGGAAATTTCTCCACAATGCCCACGGATTTGAAGGTTTTTACTCTTCCATTGTTACCATTATTTGTAACTACCTGTTACTCTAGGAAAAAAGAATTGATCTCTGACGAGCCAGGGCAGATGGAAGTCACGGGCATGGACCTTGCTGGCAGCAGCACGAGATCGGGAGAAAGCTATCGACTGGAAAAGCGATGGTCAGGCAGCTGTTTGCATACCCAGTACCACCAGTTACTGTTCTATCCCAGCTTTCGTAGCACTGGCCTCAAGAAGCAAAACAACAAACCAAGTAGCGCTGCTTACTCGTGCAATTAGTGCACCAGAGTTTCTCTCATCGACAAAAATGAAAATCCTGCCGCTAATTTGCTACATGTCTGGACTGGAGTCAGTAGTGAGCTGCAATTGTCTTCTTGCGTGTAACAAGAGATGGGGTTCCTTGTACGGTTCTCTGAGAAAAACACATTAACCCTCCTAATGTTTGACAGTTACTCTTTAAAATACACCTAACCTGGAGGCACAGCCTTAAAAATTGTTTGGCTTTCAGCAGACTCCTAACAAGTGCACATAATTTTTAGTCTTTGAAAAACGGCCTGTTCCAAAAGGTACCTGTGAGATCTTCATGAGGTTCTTACGTGCACCAAGTAACACTGACATGACTTGCAGTATATCCAGAAAAAAGGCCAGTGGCCATAAGGAAACAGTTTAATACCTGAGAATGTATTTAGAAAGAAAGAGGAAAAAAAAGCTGCTTTAATGGGATATGCAAGTTAAAGAACCTCATTTTAAAGTCCTGCAAAACGCTACCCTCGCACGGAGCTGTAGGGCTCGGATGCCAGGCCGTGCACTGCCACCTGCAAGTCAAGTAAGGAATTTGCTGACAGCTTAGAGACAAATCTTTAAGAAAAAAACCCTATCAGATAAATCCTGTAACATTAATAACTAAATAAAAATGCACACACTCACAACTAACACTTAGCCAGCCAGTGTTTTTATAAACTCCAAAGACCCTATCTGGTGGTTAATATACAATATTTGCTTTCTTTTAGCCTGTTATCTGATGGATGGATGGAATTGGGTCCAACTATTTTTCCATGACAACATAGCTCTTTAGTCTCTATTCAGTTATCGTCCTGCCTTATCACAAAATGGTTTGAGTGGAAAAAAATAATATTGATACTAATTATTCCTCAGTCGCCCAGGAAAACAAGGCCACGATTTCTAAGCATGAGGAGTGTTAAAGGAAGCACCTGCTAAGAGGAATAGAGCCCAACAGCATAAATACAGTGCATAGCTCGAGAGCAGGGGATTCTCCTTATTAGGCACATAATAAGTTTAAGGTTAGAGTAACAGTAAAGACAACTGCTTAAATAGTTTTTCCACAACAGTAAAATACATTGGTAAATGACAACTGAGAAGTTACACAAATCCTGTAGTTCCACATTATACAACAAACTCTTATGAAAAAAATCTTCCTATATAAGTGTTCTACTTTAGCAGTAAAGAAAATTCAAAACATTGTCCCATTAATTTTATTAACCTCTCTTTCTTTATATATATATATATATATTTTATAAATGATGTAGAAAGCGTTTAGTGTAATTCAGGATTAAAATATATAATCACTGGAATGAGGGTTATTCTGACTAAGATTCCCTGGGCAGAAAGTACTGTGTTTTTCTACCCATTCTAAAAACTTACTCAAAGAATTTTGTTAAAAAATTAAACGTTTCAGCTTTCTTCATACCACTCCTCACACTTGCGCATGTACAGAGGAAGACAGATGAGGCTCAAGCAGCCACCTTAGCCAATTGAAAAGAAAATAAATCTAGAAAGCGAGTATTTAGCTGGTGGATGAGTTCAGACAAACAGTTATGGTCACTTTATACACTGCTGCTCAATCACTGGGTTTAGAACAAAACATCTTACTTTAGGGATTAGTTGACTTTGTTTAAAAAAAATGTACATGGTAAGGTTACTTCCTTAAAACCTCCTGATAAATTCTGTACAGATAACAGCGAGTCTTTACACCGCAACCACTGAAGATGCTCATTTTCTCTTTCACTTTGGTCCACTCACACAATGTTATGAGAAGGGTCACAGGGTGGGAAACTCAAGCAACTTAACACATGAAAGCACCAAGTCCACTCTTGGCCTGAAAGTCTGTGTGTGATTAACTGAAAGAAACATAAAAAAAAAAAAGCATGAATTAAAGTTATGAAAATTAAACTAAAGCAAAACGTAGCGAAATATGTTAAAAAGAAAAAAGGAAGAGAAGGGCAAACACTGCTCGGGCAGCTGGAGACCCACAGAGGGGAGCACCCCCTGGCATGTGGAGCCCCACGGCAGAGCACAACCTGCCCGAGAGCTGCAGGCGCGAGAGTCTCAGCACCAACGCTTTCATTTCCCCTCGACACCTGTAATTCTTCCATCTCCATTTTTTTTTACTTTAATATTAAAGTACTAAAAACACTGTGTTGAAAAAGGAGACAATAAAAGGTACAACTAGCTCTCCTAAAAATTGAAACAAGAAAACACCACCCCGCACCCAAGATCCTTGTCTTTATTCCCCCTTCCCAAGCTCACAATATATTCCCAGGTCCCAACATCTCGCCCATAAGCCCAGAACGCGTCTCCACCCGCATCCCCATCCCATGGGGGACTGCAGGGGCTCTCCCAGCAGCGATGTTCCCCTGGCACCCTCTGGGTCCCCCTTCCCTGGTACTGCCCCGGGTGGGTGCCTGCCCCAGTGCCAGCCCCCAACTCCTATCACACCTGGCCCCCGCAGCACTGGCTCCTCACTGACCAAAGCCCCAGGCGCAGCCTGACCCCTGTGCTCTGCTGGGGGCGGTCCTGGAGGAGGACACGACACTCCTGCCACCAGCTCCCCAAATCCCAGCTGCCTTCCAGCCCGGCTTGGTTGGAAGACTTCGATAAGAAAGCTGGCAAAGACATTCCTGCTGCTTCCCAGGGAATACGCAGATCCTCATAACACCCGAGGAGTCA